>NW_026847882.1:3651055-3742373 GCF_025583915.1 Anolis sagrei ordinatus
CATACATACATACATACACACCAACAAATAGATACATATATACATAGATGAATGCATACATGCAGACATAGATACATACAAGCATAGATAAATACATACATACCTACATACAAACATATATAGATACATAAATACCTATAAACATAGATAGATACATACAAACATTGATACATACATACCTACAAACATAGAGACATACATACATAAATAGATAGATACATACAAACATAGATACATAAATACATACCTACCTACATACAAACATAGATAGAAACATACCTACAAACATAGGTAGATATGTACAAACATAGATACATACATACATACAACCATAGATGATACCTATATAGATAGATACACATACATGGACAGATACAAACAAACAAACATAAATACATACAAACATAGCTACCTACATACCTACAAAAATAGGAACATAGCCACTCAGCCCTTTTTCCCAATAGCGATTGATAAGTGACGGTAATTATTGCAAAGTGCGTGAACACACTAATTCTTGCTCATTAGCAAACCGTTTATATAGTTCTAAAGGTGGCAAATTGATCACGGGCTAAACTGAGCATGGCCTATTTCGAAATGACTCATAGACTCACAGAACTGGAAGGAATTCAACAATCGGCCAGAACATGGGTGCATCTACATTAGAGAATTTATCCAGTTCTACACCACTTTAACTGCTATGGGATCCTCAGGGTTGTAGTTTGGTGAAGCATCAGGCAGAGATGCTAAAGGCCTTATTAAACTACAACTCACAGGATCACAGGGTAAGCATTCAGTACTATGGTGTGCATAATTGTAATGTGTTTTGATATTGGCTCTATGCCTTTGTTTTTGTGGGAGGGACATGAGGTGGAGGCCCCTTCTCTGGAGGCTTTATAGCAGAGGCTGGATGGCCATCTGTCAGGGGTGCTTTGAATGCGATTCCTGCTTCTTGGTAGGGGGTTAGACTGGATGGCCCACCAGATGTCTTCCAACTCTAGGATTCTATGATTCTAGGACATTCTGCAGCACATTTTACTCTAGTTTGTCAATGATTATCTCAGATAGTCTCAATCTGTCAGGTTTTACAATATATTGTAATGTAATATAACTGAGTCATGCACTGCTAATGGGCTTCTATTGGAAATGCTGAGTCATGCATTAACTGTATATAGAACTTCATTTGGGGAATGTGTTCTGGCCTAGTCCAGGTGATTGGGAATGATGCAATCCTGGGTCTGAGTTAAGTTAATGAGTTGGGAACCAATCAGAGATTGCTATGTGTGGTTGAATAGAACTGTATATAAGGAAGTCATGTACAGTGTATATTTCTCTCCTTGTGATGTTGTTTGTCGAAGGCTCTATGTAATTGAATAAAAGAACCTGTCTGCTAAGACAAGATATAACTGTATGCTGTGGTAAGTTTGTAAAGTCATCTAGACTGGGGGAAAGACAATGATAAAACTGACAATGGCCGGGCATGTGCTCAAGTGTCTGTAAAAGGTTCCAGAGTGACTGCAGGCTGTGGGAGCAGCTGACTGAAAATACTGTGCAGGAAGAAGTTACTGGAAAGCGCTGAATTTGTGCAACTGATCTGCTGCTGAATTGTGAAGTTAAACTCAATTCATGGACTTTGGTCCAAAAGCAAGGTGCTGGCTGCTGGAGCTGATGAACTGCACTGCATTCTGTCAGGTCCCCAAAATCTGGAGGAAAGCAAGAGTCATAGCCATCTTGAAGCCAATCAATAGCTGATACCAGATGAGAGACTCCCCCCTGGGCACACAGAAGACTGGGCAACTTGGAAGGCACTGAACAGACTGTGCTCTGGCACCATAAGATGCAATGCCAACCTTAAGAAACGGGGCTACAAAGTGGAATCCACAACATGCAAGTGTGGAGAAGAGCCAACCACTGACCACCTGCTGCAATGCACCCTGAGCCCTGCCACATGCACCATGGAGGACCTCCTTGCGGCAACACCAGAGACACTCCAAGTGTCCAGATACTAGTCAAACGACATTTAATCAACTACCAAGCTTGCAAACTTTGTGCTTTGTTTGTTTGTTTGTTGAAAAATGCAATACAACTGTGCTGTTGCACACTGGGCCTATAGCAGTTGGCTTTTGAACAGCATGTGCTCTTTGTGCCCAGCGGGAAGCTGGGGTGCCTCAGCTGAGAGGCTCTAAGGATTTTCCTATACAAAAGTCTTCAGGAGCTTAAAAATTTTAACAAAGTTATTTATTATTGCTTAGGTCTTCAACAAACAATCAAATACTTTTTAGATCTTCAACAAATCAAACAAATGTTTCTTATCTTGCCCACAAAAGGACAGGCAACTGGCTTCGTGAACTGTTTCTTTTCTTTAAGAGGAAAACCCTTTTTAACCACTCCCTGGGCAATCTGTTTCTAAACTTTGCTGGTGTGGGCCCTACTCCCAGCTCCAAACTGCTTCTTGGGTCCTGAGTAGGCCTACCAGCCAAGGTTTTGTAGATTCTCCAGCTGGAGTCCTTTGGATTTTTTCCACGGATGATGTGGAACTGTTTCTTTAACCCCAACAAGGTTTGTGCTATCAAACTGTTTTACTTAGAAGCTTTAAGGCTGTTTCCCCCGGATGTTGTGAGAAACGAAGCTTCTCTACAGGTGGAGAAAGCTCACATCCTGTAATTGGGCTTCCAAAACTGAAAGACTGCCCGAAGTCTTTCTTTTCCCTCCCAGAGCCCTGGGGAAAGGGGTGGAACCAAAAACTTAACAATGATTGATGGGTCATTGGCCCTATAATAGCAAACCAAGGGAAGCCACCTTACAGGCAAACACTCAAAGAAAGAAAAGGAAGTTGGAGCTCCTGGTACAGCCATACCAGCACAACAACTGTTTGGTTTGCTCCTGACATGATAAATAAATAAATAACCATTTCAACATAGTTTGTGGCACAAAAACAAAGTTTCTGAAGTGTAACAACTACTTTTAAAGTTAGTACGACACAAACAGAAACAACACTTCCAATCCAGGACCAGAATGTTTTACAACTTTTGTTACATAGTGTAATAACAATTATTGTTGTTGTTGTTATTTGAAACACAACAAGATGAGTCCACAGCAGAAACTCTGCTGGCTGTTGAATTGGATCACACATCCGACACGTCCCAAGTGTCTAGGACTGTGTGATGTATCGGTGAATAATGCATGCAGATCCCAGTAAGGTGGCCTTTTGCAGTTAGCAGATAGTAATTTTGTCAGCGCCAATTGTGTTTAAGTACAGGCCAAGGTCTTTAGGCACTGCACCCAGTGTGCCGATCACCACTGGGACCCCCTTGACTGGCTTGTGCCAGAGTCTTTGCAGTTCGATCTTTAAATCCTCCTATCGTGTCAGCTTTTTCAGTTGTTTCTCTTCAATGCTGCTGTCACCTGGGATTGCAACATCGACGATCCATACTTTGTTTTTTAACACGACCGTAAAGTCAGGAGTATTATGCTCCAAAACTCTGTCTCTCTGAATTCAGAATAGTATTATTATTATTATTATTATTATTATTATTATTATTACCACCTTAATGAAAATTGAAATATTACACATGCCGTATACAGATTTCTCCTGCTGAAATCAGAAGAGCAAAGGAAAGGAACGCTGGCATCTAAACTAAAAACATATTTGATGTTCCCTTTCTCCTTTTGATCAAGGGATGCTTCCTTTGTAACCTTGGGGAAGTTTTCTTCATTTTCTCCATAAGCACACACACACACATACACTCAGGGTCCTTCAAATGCCCATTTTAAGCTGTCTTGCAATAATTGCCAGTTAGAGTTTTGTGTCATATGTTTCTGTAACGGATTAAGGTCCCTTTGAAGTCCTGGCATTTGACACAGGCTCATCACAAGGGCCAGAGAGGAAGGGAGAGGCAAAATAATAATAGTTTCTTCCAGCATCGCTCCAGAGTGGGAAAGATTAGCCTCTAGCACTTTTCTCAACCTGGGGTTTAGGATCCCTGTGAGAGTCACAAGGGGGTTTCAGACAGGTGCTGGAAGAAGCAAAGACCACCAACATTGAAGCGATGCTCCTCCACCATCAACTCTGCTGGAATGAATGAATGCCATGTTGTCCGAATGCCCAAAGATCACCGTCTCCCAAAGCAGTTACTTTACTCTCAACTCAAGAACGGAAAACGAAATGTTGGTGGACAGGAAAAGAGATTTAAAGATGGGCTCAAAGCCAACCTTAAAAACTGTGGCATAGGCACCGAGAACTGGGAAACCCTGGACCTTGCTTGAGCACTCTAACTGGAGGTCAGCTGTGACCAGCAGTGCTGCAGAATTTGAAGATGAATGAATGGAGGGCAAAAGGGAGAAAGGTGCCAAGAGGAAGGCACATCTAGTGAACCCTGACCGGGACCACCTTCCACCTGGAAAGTGATGTCGTCACTGCGGAAGAACATACGGATCAAGAATAGGGCTCCACAGCCACCTACGTACCCACCACCATGTCACTACACTTAGAGGATCATCATCCTTGGACAATGAGGGATGGCCTAAGTAAGTAAAAAATATCATTATTATAATTTTACATTGTTTTTATAATCATCATCATCATTATTAGGCAATAATAATAATAATAATAATAATAATAATAATAATCTCCTCTGGGACTTCTGAATTCAGACAGAGTTCTGGAGCACAATACTCCTGACCTCACGATTGTGTTAAAAAAAACAAAGTGTGGATTGTTGATGTTGCAATCCCAGGTGACAGCAGGATTGAAGAGAAACAACTGGAAAAGCTGACATGATATGAGGATTTAAAGATCGAACTGCAAAGACTCTGGCACAAGCCAGTCAAGGGGGTCCCAGTGGTGATCGGCACACTGGGTGCAGTGCCTAAAGACCTTGGCTGCACTTAAACACAATCGGCACTGACAAAATTACCATCTGTCAGCTGCAAAAGGCCACTTACTGGGATCTGCATGCATTATTCGCCGATAATCACACAGTCCTAGACACTTGGGAAGTGTCCGACATGTGATCCAATACAACAGCCAGCAGAGTGATCTTGTTTGCTGTGGACTCATCTTGTTGTGTTTCAAATAATAATAATAATAATTATAATATAATAATAATAATAATAATAATGTTCCTATACAACAGCCAGCAGAGTGATCTTGTCTGCTGTGGACTCATCTTGTTGTGTTTCTAATAATAATAATATAATAATAATAATAATAATAATAGAGATTCCATCTGAACATGAAGAAGAACTTCCTGACTGTGAGAACCGTTCGGCAGTGGAACTCTCTGCCCATGAGTGTGGTGGAGGCTCCTTCTTTGAGGCTTTTACACAGAGGCTGGATGGCCATCTGTCAGGGGTGATTTGAATGCAATATTCCTGCTTCTTGGCAGAATGGGGTTGGACTGGATGGCCCAGGAGGTCTCTTCCAACTCTATGCATTGTATATTTCTGCTGCTTCTGTGATTGTTCATTTGTATTTTGATTCTGTAGCCCACTTGTCGATGGATGTCCAGAATCAGCAGCATCCACCGCGGTCCTTTTTATCCTGGGCGTCGACCGAGCCAGTATAGACTTTGTTTTGGTTTGCTTCTCCATAGTGCTAATGGGTTAGGTGCTCTTGGTTCCACTCCTCAGCTGAGACCTCTCTGGCTTGGTTGGACCTGCTGGTAGTTACACTACCGCCAGCACAGCTCTCAGCATCCTTGGAGCAGTTAAGCCCCCCACCACAACAAGGTGACAGCTGGCACAACAAAGCATTGCATGGGCAGTTCCTTGACAAAATTGAAGGAAAAGTTGACAAGGAGAAGACCTGGTGATGGCTCACGAATGGAACCCTGAAGAAGGAGACAGAAGAAGGCCTGGTTCTTGCAGCCCAGGAGCAAGCCATCAGAACCAATGCAATTAAGGCCAGGATTGAAAAATCAACAGATGATCCAAAATGCAGACTGTGCAAGGAAGTGGATGAAACCATGGACCATATCCTCAGCTGCTGCAAGAAAATCACACAGACGGACTACAAACAGAGGCACAACTCTGTGGCCCAGATGATTCACTGGAACTTATGTCACAACTTAGGACCACCTACCAGCAGTAAATAATTGGTGGGATCATAAACCTGCAAAGGTAGTGCAAAATGGACATGCAAAAAATACTGTGGGACTTTTGAATCCAGACTGACAAAGTTTTGGAACACAATACATCAGATATCACGATTGTGGAAAAGAACAAAGTCTGGATGATTGATGTCGCCATTCCAGGTGACAGCCAAATTGAGAAAAAGCAACAGGAAAAACTCAGCCGTTATCAGGACCTCAAAATTGAACTGCAAAGGCTCTAGCATCAACCAGTACAGGTGGTCCCAGTGGTAATGGGCACACTGGGTGCCATGCCAAAAGATCTCAGGCATTTAGAAACAATAAACATTGACCAAATCACGACCTATTAACTGCAAAAGGCCACCCGACTTGGATCTGCGCGCATCATTTGGAAATACATCACACAGTCCGAGACGCTTGGGAAGTGTTCGACTTGGGATTTTGGGATATGAAATCCTGTATATAGATCTCATTTGCTGTGACATACTGTGTCTTTATGTCAGAATAATAATAATAATATCAAACTGCAAAGACTCTGCACAAGCCAGTCAAGGTCATCTCAGTGGTGATCAGCACACCGGGTGCAGTGTCTAAAGACCTTGGCCTGAACTTAAACACAATCGCCGCTGACAAAATTACCATCTGCCAGTTCCAAAAAGCCACCCTATTGGGATCTGCATGAATTATTCACCAATATATCAAACAGTCCCAGACACTTGGGAAGTGTCTGACATGTAATCCAATACAACAGCCAGAATAGACACTTGGGAAGTGTTTGACTTGTGAGTTTGTGATAGGAAATCCAACATAGAGATCTCGTTGGCTACTGTGCTTTTGTGTCAGAATAATAATAATAATAATAATAATAATAATAATAATGAAATAATATTTGTATCCCACTTTTCTCTCTTGACTAGACCCAAAGCATGTTATACAATACTCTAGAAAGGAAAGATTGAGAGTTTCCACTTCCATTCCCCTATAAAATGCCCGAAGCACAATCCTTTTAGGTCTCGAGCAACTGTCACAGGAGGAATAGCTTTATCATTTGATTTCTTGCAAAGGAATGGAAGATGTGGGAGATGAAAGAGACCACACAGAGCATGCAAGGATCCAAAACAGCAGCTCACAAAGCAGCCACGAAGGAGAGAACTGCTGCAAGAAACCTTGCAAAGCCTTGATCCGCCACCTTTGAGGTCAGAAGGGGTCCCGCTCACGGCTAGGAAGGATGCAACTCCTTTGCTCATTTCACTCTCAAAGGAACCGGTGAGTAATTTTAACAATGTTCTTCCTGATTCATGGAAATCTATCGCTGTTCCAAGAAAGACAATTGGCAGTCTAAAACTACAGATCCCATCATTCCTTAGCAATGAGCTGGGGCTGTTAAAGCAGCTTCAAACCGGATTAATTCTACACTATAGGCCAGTATTTCTCAACCTTCCTTATGCAGTGACCCCTGAACACAGTTCCTCACGTTGTGTTGACCCCCAACCATAACATTATTTTTGTTGCTACTTCATCATTGTCATTTTGCTACTTTTCTGAATCGTCATGTAACTCGGTCTTCTCACAAAATGAGAGTCTTCAACCTCAGCAAGATGGAGTGGATGAGGGATTGGAGGACATCCAACCCCAAATTGGGAAACAAGTTGTCCAGGAATACCTGGCCGCTCTAAATGAGTTCAAGTCCCCAGGGCCAGATCAACTACACCCAAGAGTATTGAAGGAACTAGCGGAAGTCATTTCGGAACCATTGGCAACCATCTTTGAGAGTTCTTGGAGAACGGGAGAAGTTCCAGCAGATTGGAGGAGGGCCAATGTGGTCCCAATCTTCAAGAAGAGAAAAAAGGATGACCCAAACAACTACCGTCCGGTCAGCCTCACGTCGATACCAGGCAAGATTCTGGAAAAGATTGTGAAGGAAGTGGTCTGCAAACACTTAGAAACAAATGCGGTCATCGCTAATAGTCAACATGGATTTATCAAAAACAAGTCATGCCAGACTAATCTGATCTCTTTTTTCGATAGAGTTACAAGCTGGGTAGATGCGGGGAATGCCGTGGATGTAGCGTACCTGGATTTCAGTAAGGCCTTCTTTGACAAGGTCCCCCATGACCTTCTGGCAAGGAAACTAGTCCAATGTGGGCTAGGCAAAACTACGGTGAGGTGGATCTGGAATTGGTTAAATGGACAAACTCAGAGGGTGATTCTCCCCAATGCTTCCTCCTCTTCATCCTGGAAAGAAGTGATGAGTGGAGTGCCACAAGCAGGGTTCCGTCCTGGGCCCGGTCCTGTTCAACATCTTTATTAATGACTTAGATGAAGGGCTAGAAGGAAGGATCATCAAGTTTGCAGATGACACCAAATTGGGAGGGAGAGCCAATACTCCAGAGGACAGGAGCAGGATTCAAAACGATCTTGACAGATTAGAGAGATGGGCCAAAACTAACAAAATGAAGTTCAACAGGGACAAATGCAAGATACTCCACTTAGGCAGAAAAAAATGAAATGCAAAGATACAGAATGGGGGACGCTTGGCTCAAGAGCAGTACGTGTGAAAAAGATATTGCAGTCCTCATGGATAACAAGTAAAACATGAGCCAACAATGTGATGCGGCGGCAAAAAAAGCCAATGGGATTTTGGCCTGCATCAATAGGAGCATAGTGTCTAGATCTAAGGAAGTAATGCTACCCCTCTATTCTGCGTTGGTTAGACCACATCTGGAATATTGTGTCCAATTCTGGGCACCACAATTCAAGAGAGATATTGACAAGCTGGAATGTGTCCAGAGGAGGGCGACTAAAATGATCAAGGGTCTGGAGAACAAGCCCTATGAGGAGCGGCTTAAGGAGCTGGGCATGTTTAGCCTGAGAGGAGATATGATAGCCATGTATAAATATGTGAGAGGAAGCCACAGGGAGGAGGGAGAAAGCTTGTTTTCTGCTTCCTTGGAGACTAGGACACGGAACAATGGCTTCAAACTACAAGAAAGGAGATTCCATCTGAACTTCCTGAGGAAGACTTC
Organism: Anolis sagrei ordinatus; assembly: GCF_025583915.1. Taxonomy (NCBI): domain Eukaryota; kingdom Metazoa; phylum Chordata; class Lepidosauria; order Squamata; family Anolidae; genus Anolis; species Anolis sagrei. The sequence goes on from NW_026847882.1 coordinate 3,660,171, forward strand.
CTGACTGTGAGAGCCGTTCAGCAGTGGAACTCTCTGCCCTGGAGTGTGGTGAAGGCTCCTTCTTTGGAAGCTTTTAAACAGAGGCTGGATGGCCATCTGTCAGGGGTGATTTGAATGCAATATTCCTGCTTCTTGGCAGAATGGGGTTGGACTGGATGGCCCAGGAGGTCTCTTCCAACTCTTTGATTCTATGATTCTATGATTCTATGTATTTTCATTCACTGGACCACATTTGGTACAAATACCCGATACACCCAAATTTGAATAATGGTGAGGTTGGGGGGGGGATATATTTTGTCATTTGGGAGTTGTAGTTGTTAGGATTTATAGTTTATCTACAATCAAAGAGCATTCTGAACTCCACCGATGGAATTGAACCAGACTTGGCACACAGAACTCCATGACCAACAGAAAATACTGGAAGGGTTTGGTGGGCATTGACCTTGAGTTTGGGAGTTGTAGTTCACCTACATCCAGAAAGCACTGTGGACTCAAACAATGATGGATCTGGACCAAACTTGGCACACATACTCAATATGCCCAAATATGAACACAGATGGAGTTTGGAGAAAATAGACCTTGACATTTGTGATTTGTAGTCACTGGGATTCACAGTTCACCTACAATCAAAGAGCATTCTGAACCCCACAAACGACAGAATCAGTGCAAATTACCTTGGAAAGTCTGACTTGGCCATGGTAGTCCACACTCTGGTCACATCTCGTATAGACTACTACAACGCTCTCTACGTGGGGTTGCCTCTGAAGACTGCTCGGAAGCTTCAAATGGTCCAACGCTCGGCAGCCAGGATGCTAACAGGAGTGGCACTCAGGGAGCATACAACTCCTCTGTTGCGCCAGCTCCACTGGCTGCCAGTTTGCTACTGGGCACAATTCAAAGTTCTGGCTTTAGCCTATAAAGCCCTAAACGGTTCTGGCCCGACTTACCTGTTCGAACGCATCTCCTCCTATGTACCAGCTAGGACATTAAGATCATCTGGGGAGGCCCTGCTCTCGGTCCCGCCTGCAACACTGCCACGACTGGCGGGGACGAGAGACAGGGCCTTCTCAGCGGTGGCCCCTCGGCTGTGGAATGCCCTTCTTACAGATATTAGATCGGTTCCCTCCCTACTGGCATTTCGGAGGAAAGTGAAGACCTGCGTTGTTCAAGCAGGCATTTGATTAGGCAGTGTAATGAATATAGGAATACGGAATAATGGAGATGAAGCTTTTAAACAGAGGCTGGATGGCCATCTGTCAGGGGTGATTTGAATGCAATATTCCTGCTTCTTGGCAGAATGGGGTTGGACTGGATGGCCCAGGAGTTTTCTTCCAACTCTTGGATTCTATGATTCTATGATTCTATGATGTGGGCTCTACTCCCGGCTAGATGCTAATGATTTGTTATATTGATGCTTAATTGTTTATTATGCTACTGTTTTAACTGTCCCTTAATTGTTTTTATGATGTTTAGCATTGAATTTTGCTGTTGTTAACCGCTTTGAGTCGCCTAAGGGCTGAGAAAAGCGGAATATAAATGAATCAAATAAATAAATAAATAAATAGTATCCAATGAAAGTAGCTGTTAATGGGGAAAATCCAACATTGAAGGGCTCTGATTGTATTTCTGCTCCACCTTTTCCCCAAAAATAAAAGACAAAAAGAGGCTTTTAAAGAATCACAATGTTGACAACATTGTTTAAAACCGGCAAAACATCAACATAAAAGTAGAACTAAGTGAGTAGGAGTATCTATTTGCTAATGTTATGTTGTTCATGTGTCACTTTAATTCTATCGCTAGTTCATTCCCTTGCATTTTAAGCACTGCGAGCTTTCATCTGCATCTCTTTCCCTTTGGATCAGCCACGTTGAATCCTAAGGATGGAGTCAAGGCAGAATACAGCCACCGAAAATAAGAATTATAACCCTGATCGACAATAATAAGTAATAATATTGTTGTACTAGCCATCCCCTGCCACACGTTGCTGTGGCCCAGTCTGGTGATCTGGAAAATAAAGTAACGAGAAAGTGTTGGTTTCTAATATATGTAAAGTCTTGAATCTTGTGGGTAAACAGTATTTCTTGTTGTTTCTTTGTCGGTGTTGATGTGGAGAGTGTCTGGTTTGCCTACTCTGGAATATGCAACATATCATAGTCCTTCTTTTGGGATCCCTTTCAAATCTATGATACTATATCTCTCTGTGTGTGTGAATCATATCTATCTATCTATCTATTTATCTTTATGACTGGATGGCTCTTTGTCAGGAGGGCTCTGATTACATTTTCTGGCCCTGGTGAAGAGAGTTGGACTGAATGGCCTTAAGTATTTTCGGTTGGTCAAGGGTGTTCTGTGTGGGAAATTTGCCCCAATTATGTCGTTTGTGGGGTTCAGAATGCTCTTTGATTGTAGGTGATTTATAAATGCCAGTAACTACAACTCCCAAATGTCAAGGTCTATTTTCCCCAAACTCCATCTGTGTTCATATTTGGGCATATGGAATATTTGTGCCAAGTTTGGTCCAGATCCATCATTGTTTGAGTCCACAGTGCTCTCTGGATGTAGGTGAACTACAACTCCCAAACTCAAGGTCAATGCCCACCAAACCCTTCTAGTTTTTCTGTTGGTCATGGGAGTCCTGTGTGCCAATTCCTTCATTGGTGGAGTTCAGAATGCTCTTTGATTGTAGGTGAACTATAAATCCCAGTAACTACAACTCCCAAATGTCAAGGTCTTTTTCCCCCAAACTCCATCTGTGTTCACATTTGGGCATATGGAGTATTTGTGCCAAGTTTGGTCCAGATCCATCATTGTTTGAGTCGATAGTACTGAACTACAACTCCCAAACTCAACATCAATGCCCACCAAACCCTTCTAGTGTTTTCTGTTGGTCATGGGAGTCCTGTGTGCCATGTTTGGTTCAATGCCATAATTGGTAGTGTTCACAATGCTCTTTGATTGTTGGTGAACTATAAATCCCAGTAACTACAATCCCAAATGTCAGGGTCTATTTCCCCCAAACTCCATCTGTGTTCATATTTGGGCATTTGGAATATTCGTGGCAAGTTTGGTCCAGATCCATCATTGTTTGAGTCCACAGTGCTCTCTGGATGTAGGTGAACTACAACTCCCAAACTTAAGGCCAATGGTCACCAAACCCTTCTAGTGTTTTCTGTTGGTCATGGGAGTCCTGTGTGCCATGTTTGGTTCAATGCCATAATTGGTAGTGTTCACAATGCTCTTTGATTGTTGGTGAACTATAAATCCCAGCAACTACAACTCCCAAATGTCAGGTCTATTTTCCCCAAACTCCACCAGTGTTCATATTTGGGCATTTGGAATATTCATGCCAAGTTTGGTCCAGATCCATCATTGTTTGAGTCCACAGTGCTCTGGATGTAGGTGAACTACAACTCCCAAACTCAAGGTCAATGCCCAACAAACCCTTCTAGTGTGTTTCATGTTGGTCATGGGAGTTCTGTGTGCCACGCTTGGTTCAATTCCATCATTGGTGGAGTTCAGAATGCTCTTTGATTGTAGGTGAACTATAAATCCCAGCAACTACAACTCCCAAATGACAAAATCAGAAAATTTTGAGTAAAGGACATACATTGGGTTGTTAGGTGTATGCCTTCCAAATTTGGTGTCAATTTCCCACTGGTTTTTGAGTTATGTTAATCCCACAAACGAACATTACATTTTTATTTATATAGATTGCAAATATTGTAAGTAATGACGGTCATAAACATAAATAGCAATCTTCAGTTGTGTATCTCCGTCTATACTAATTCATTCTGCCAAATTGATATTTTGCTTTCGGTGGCTTCATTCATTCAATTCCTCCCTCCATCAAATACAATCTCATCAGCAAACCCGTCTGATTAGCATTTTCATTCGGCAAACCTGTTTATCCCATTAATAAACTAATACATTTATTAGAAGGATAATGTCTTTGGAGTAAGTCTATTTATACTATTCAACCGTGGGATTCTAGTCGTGAGTTTTTGTTCTGCTGAATCCGATCCAGGTTTTCATCCAAACTTCAGAGAACCTATGACACTATTAGTGGATGGAGAGAAATCAGCACTTTGGAAAGCACCAAAGTTCGGTCTAAAACATGGAGTGGATTTGTCCTGGAAGCCAACAGTTGCCATTTGTCCCGGAAGCCAACAGTTGCCATCAACGTCGACATACGACAGCAGCTATGTAAATCGGAAGCCCTTCCACCCAGGCTTTATGGACTCCCCAAAATCCATAAGGACTCCACCCCACTCAGACCAATCGTGAGTGCCATTGGGTCCCCCACATATGACTTAGCCAAATTTCTTGCTGCACAGTTACAAAGCCACATTGGGCTCACAACACACTACATCAAGGACTCAGCCCACTTCATTGAAAAAATCAGCAATCTCAAGCTAAATACAAAGGACAAACTGATCAGCTTCGATGTGGTGTCTCTATTTACCATGGTCCCAGTTGCAGACACCATGGCACTCATCAACCAGAGGTTCCCAGAAGACATCACGGCGCTGTTTCACCATTGCCTCACCACCAGCTATTTTCAGTGGGACAATGAATTCTACGAACAGAAAGATGGAGTAGCTATGGGGAGCCCTCTCAGCCCAGTCATAGCTAACTTCTACATGGAACAATTTGAAAAACAAGCTCTTGAAACAGCAACCAAAAAGCCCACTATATGGTTCAGATATGTGGATGACACTTTCACCATTTGGAGCCATGGAGATGAAGAACTCAACAGGTTCCTGGAACATCTTAACAGCATCCACCCTAACATCCAGTTCACTATGGAAAAAGAAAAGGAAGGAAGACTGCCTTTTCTAGATGTCCTAGTCATCCGCAAACCAGATCAACAATTGGGTCACACCGTTTACAGAAAACCCACACACACAGATAGATATCTACATAAAAGCTCCAACCATCACCCAAGTCAAAAAAGAAGCACCATTAAAGCCTTGGCAGACCGTGCAAAAAGAATCTGCGAACCCCACCTCCTCCAAGATGAACTGAACCACCTCAACTGGGCGCTCCAGGCCAATGGAGACTCCACCTCAGACATCAGAAGAGCTGCAAGACCAAGAACAAGCCACGAGAATAAAGACGAAGATCCACCCAGAGGAAAAGTGTTCTTGCCATACATCAAGGGAACCACTGACGCATAGGGAAGCTGATGAGGAAACACAACATACAAACAATCTACAAACCCACCAAGAAAATCCAACAAATGCTACGTTCAGCAAAGGACAAGAGGGATCCTCTCACTCTGCAGGAGTCTACCGTATACCATGCAGCTGTGGACAAGTCTACATAGGGACCACCAAACACAGCTTTGCCCAAACACGAATCAAGGAACATGAAAGGCACTGCAGACTACTTCAACCAGAGAAGTCAGCCATAGCAGAGCACCTGATGAACCAACCTGGACACAGCATTTTATTTGAGAACACAGAAATGCTGGACCACTCTCACAACCACCATGTCAGACTACACAGAGAAGCCATTGAAATCCACAAGCATGTGGACAATTTCAACAGAAAGGAGGAAACCATGAAAATGAACAAATCTGGCTACCAGTATTAAAAAAAACTCTAAAATTACAACAGCAAAACAACAGAGACATCTAACCCCCTGCCCAGACGGCTCTTCTGAGTTATTATACTAATCAAGGTGGTCAGTTGAAAGATTCACACCTAGCCCAACTTACAAAAGCCCTTTGTCTCACCCTGGTCATTCCACAGATATATAAACCCCTTTTTTTCCCAGTTCCAGCAGACCTCACCTCTGAGGATGCTTGCCATAGATGCAGGCGAAACGTCAGGAGAAATGCCTCTAGAACATGGCCATATAGCCCAAAAAACCCACAAGAACTGAGAGATTTTCATCATTATTATTATTATTATTATTATTATTATTATTATTATTATTATTAACTCTATTTGTACCCCGCTAGCATCTCCCGAAGGACTCGATGCGGCTTACAAAGGCCAAGGCCTCAAAACATAGCATAACAATACACAACCTAAAGCAAATCAAAAACAGTTAAAGCAATATTAAGACAACAAGCAATAAAACAATACACCAAGACACAATAAAATTGGGCCGGGCCAGAGTAATGGGTACAGATTAAAAGTGCTGATGTGACAGGTGACATGTAAGGATTATGGGGTAAGTGCAGTGTGCAGTGTGCGGCAATCTTAATTTCTACTAAAGTGCTTCTGGGACTTGCTGTTGGAGATTTCCTAATCTGGGAAGGCACATCGGAAAAGCCAGGTCTTCAAGTTCTTTCTGAAGACAGCCAATGTAGGGGCCTGTCTAAGATCTTTTGGAAGGGTGTTCCAGAGTCGGGGGGCCACCACGGAAAAGGCACTGTCTCGCGTCCCCACCAGACATGCATGCGACGTAGGCAGAATCACGAGCAGGGCCTCTCCGGATGACCGAAGTGAGCGTGTGGGTTCATAAACGGAGATGCGGCCACGCAGGTAGGGTGGTCCCAAACCGTTTAGGGCTTTGTAGGTCAGCACCTGCACCTTGAATTGGGCTCGGAAAATAAACGGCAGCCAGTGGAGCTCCTTGAACAGGATGGTTGACCTCTCTCTGTAAGGAGCACCAGTTAACATCCTGGCCGCCGCTCGTTGGACCAGCTGAAATTTCCAAGCCGTTTTCAAGGGCAGCCCCACGTAGAGCACATTACAGTAGTTCAATATAGAGGTGACCAAGGCATGGACCACCCCGGCCAGATCAGATTATTATAGCAGGAGTAGACAAATTTGTGGCCCAGTAAATGCATGAAAAAGAATGCCCTCTAAGGATGCATGTACATTGTAGATCAGTGTTTCTCCACCTTCCTAATACCACGACCCCTTAATATAGTTCCTCATGTTGTGCTGACCCCCAACCAGAACACTACTTCATAACTGTAATTTTGCTACTGTTATGAATTGTCATGTAAATATCTGATATGGAGGATGTATTTTCATTAACTGGACCCAATTGGGCACAAATACCTGATACTCCCAAATTTGAATATTGGTGGGGTTGGGGAGGATTGGTTTTGTCATTTGGGAGTTGTAGTTGCTGGGATTTATAGTTCACCTACAATCAAAGAGCATTCTGAACTCCACCAACAATGGAATTGAACCAAACTTGGCACCAGGGGCAGTTCAACCCATTACGCAAAGTAAGCATTGGCAGTATAGTTGATTTTGCCCAGGGGAGCTCTTGAGGCGCTCTTGGGGAAAATAGACCTTGACATATGCGAGTTGTAGTTACTGGGATGTATAGTTCACCTACAATCAAAGAGCATTCTGAACTCCACCAATGACGGAATTGAACCAAGTATGGCACACAGAACTCCCACAACGAACAGAAAATATATATCAGTGAATGGTTGGGGTGCGCCAAAATACTGTTTACTTACCTGGCTCTTCGGCTTAGAAATGGAGATGAGCACCACACCCCAGAGTCAGACATGACTGGACTTAATGTCAGGGGACTACCTTTACCTTTTTACCATTGAAAATTACCTAGGGCCACCTCTGCTTGGCACACAAGGACTCCCATGACCAACAGAAAACACTAGAAAGGTTTGGTGGACATTGACCTTGAGTTTGGGAGTTGTAGTTCACCTACATCCAAAGAGCACTGTGGACTCAAACAATGATGGATCTGGACCAAACTTGGAACTGATACTCAATATGCCCAAATGTAAACTCTGGTGGAGTTTGGGTAAAATAGACATTGACATTTGGGATGTATAAGTAAAGGTAAAGGTAGTCCCCTGACATTAAGCCCAGTCATGTCTGACTCTGGGGTGTGGTGCTCATCTCCATTTCTAAGCCGAAGAGCCAGCGTTGTCCATAGACACCTCCAAGGTCATGTGGCTGGCATGACTGCATGGAGCGCAGTTACGTTCCCGCCCGAGCGGTACCTATTGATCTACTCACATTTGCATGTTTTCGAACTGCTAGGTTGGCAGAAGCTAGGGCTGACAGCGGAAGCTCACGCCGCTCCCCGGAATCGAACCTGCGACCTTTCGATCAACAAGCTCAGCAGCTCAGTGCTTTAACCCACTGCGCCACCGGGGGCTCCATGTATAGTTCACCTACAATCAAAGAGCATTCTGAATTCCACCAATAATGGAATTGAATCAAACTTGGCACACAGAACTCCCATGGCCAACAGAAAATACTGGAAGGGTTTGCCAGACATTGACCTTGAGTTTTGGAGTTGTAGTTCACTTGCATCTAGAGAGCACTGTGGACTCAAACAATGATGGATCTGGACCAAACTTGGCACAAATACTCAATATGCCCAAATGTGAACACTGGTGGAGTCTGAGGAACATTTGGGATTTGTAATTGCTGTGATTTATAGTTCACCTACAATCAAAGTGCACTCTGAACCCCACCAATGATAGAATTGGGCCAAACTTCCCACACAGAACCCCCATGGTCAACAGAAAACACTGGTACCCCCATCGCGTTCCCCTCAGGGGTCCCGACCCCCAGGTTCAGAAACACTGATTTACACAAACGAATGATCAAATTTTATTGATTAGCCAGTTGTATATTTGTATTTTATTTTAAGAGAACTAGATGTATGTTGTATGTTGTGTTTGCACTGTCTGTTTTTGATCAGGCCAACTGGCTAATCAATAAAATTGTTCGTTCGTTCGTTCGTTCGTTCGATTAGCCAGTTGGCCTTATCAAAACAGACAGTGCAAACACAACATACAACATACAACATATATCTAGTCCTCTCAAAATAAAATACAAATATACAACTGACTAATCAATAAAATTTGTTCATTCATTCAACTGGCTAATCGAACGAACGAACAATTTTATTGATTAGCCAGTTGGCCTTATCAAAAACATACAGTGCAAACACAACATACAACATACATCTAGAATCATAGAATGAAAGAGTTGGAAGAGACCTCCTGGGCTATCATCCAGTCCAACCCCATCCTGCCAAGAAGCAGAAATATTGCATTCAAATCACCCCCGATAGATGGCCATCCAGCCTCTGTTTAAAAGCTTCCAAAGAAGGAGCCTCTACCACACTCTGGGGCAGAGAGTTCCACTGCTGAACAGCTCTCACAGTCAGGAAGTTCTTCCTCATGTTCAGATGGAATCTCCTCTCTTGTAGTTTGAAGCCATGTTCCATGCCTATCATATCTCCTCTCAGCCTTCTCTTCTTCAGGCTAAACATGCCCAGCTCCTTACGCTGCTCCTCATAGGGCTTGTTCTCCAGACCCTTGATCATTTTAGTAACTTGTACTTATAGAATCATAGAATCATAGAATCAAAGAGTTGGAAGAGACCTCCTGGGCCATCCAGTCCAACCCCATCCTGCCAAGAAGCAGGAATATTGCATTCAAATCACCCCTGACAGATGGCCATCCAGCCTCTGTTTAAAAGCTTCCAAAGAAGGAGCCTCCACCACACTCCGGGGCAGAGAGTTCCACTGCTGAACGGCTCTCACAGTCAGGAAGTTCTTCCTCATGTTCAGATGGAATCTCCTCTCTTGTAGTTTGAAGCCATTGTTCCGCGTCCTAGTCTCCAAGGAAGCAGAAAACAAGCTTGCTCCCTCCTCCCTGTGGCTTCCTCTCACATATTTATACATTGCTATCATATCTCCTCTCAGCCTTCTCTTCTTCAGGCTAAACATGCCCAGCTCCTTAAGCCGCTCCTCATAGGGCTTGTTCTCCAGACCCTTGATCATTTCAGTCGCCCCCCTCTGGACACATTCCAGCTTGTTAATATCTCCCTTGAATTGTGGTGCCCAGAATTGGACACAATATTCCAGGTGTGGAATATTGTCGTCTTAAAATAAAATAAAATAAAATATACAGGTATTTGTCAGCTTGAAACCAATGTAGCTTAGCCATAGATATATACATCAGCTATATACATCACTGATTTACACAATATTTTGGGGGAAGGTTCTTTCTGTTTTTATGTGCGCTATGCTCCCTCTTTTTTGTTGTTGTTGCACAGAAAGTGACATAGAAAATGTGGAGACACACCTATCTCCAAGGATCACCAAAAGTGTGAACATGGTGCTCATGCAAGCCTATCCAATCCATCCGACGCATCGCCACAATCAAACGCTGCCCTTATTTATGAAATGGAACCAAACCAACCATGGCGGGAGGGGGGAAAAAATGAGTGCATTCCAGTTAACAACAGCAAATTAAACCAGCAATAAAATTAGAGAAGAATTAGGGATGGCTCCCCTGGGAGTGTTTTCCCCAATTCAAGGTCGTTCTGTGAATTAGATCTCTTTCAGCAATTTTATTCCCCTTTAATTAATAAACACATAAGCAAACAGCAAGGCTCCAAAAAGAGACACAGCTGCATCCCTCCATCCAAAAGTCGGACGTCGTCGTTTGAAGGTTGGAGGCCTTTCAGGTCATGAGACCTTTCAGCAGGCGACGAGGAAGAACTCCTCGTGCTGGGGATCAAACTTGAAACTGTCATCACAATGGACCAAAAGCAGCCGACCGTCTGTACTTTTGCTCCAAGGTGACCGCTGAATGGAGGTGGCTTTGATGTGACATGTCACAAACACCGAAGCCAAGGAAGCTAGCAATCTTAGGGTGTAGCTACACCAGGCATGGGCAAACTCTGGCCCTCCGGGTGTTTTGGACTTCAACTCCCACAATTCCTAACAGCCGGTAGGCTGTTAGGAATTGTGGAAGTTGAAGTCCAAAACACCTGGAGGGCCAAAGTTTGCCCATGCCTGATCTTCTTGGTAGAATGGGGTTGAACTGGATGTATGCCATCGCGCCTGGGGGCTATAACTCTTAGTGAAAGAGACATAGACGTGACATCTTTCCCCCAGGGGATTGCTTCTTGCCTTCCTTTAAAGAACTGGAACTCCCAAGGACCAAAACACTGTAGATAACTCAAAATAGGTTTTATTGTTCACAAAGAGTTATCCTTTAAGGCAATAAGCTGGAAGTTTCAAAGGGGTGAAGGAAAACATACATTACAGTCTCTGGTTGTCTTGGGTCCAAGGAGTTTCGCAGCTGAGAAGCTTTTCCAGGTCCCTCTTTCTCATGGCTGTGAATGTCAGAACAAACACAACCCCTAGTCCAATGGCCTATGTTGAAGGCACAGAGTCTTCCTTTTGATGCCAAAGGACCGGTTTGAAGGCACTTGGGTCTCCTCAACGTTGTCCAGGGCGATCTGGGCATGAAGTATGAGTCCCAAGGGTAAAAACCTTAGAATTGGTGATGAGAGGTAACTTAATTAAGGGCTTTAGAGCCAAGTCTCTTTCTCACGTCTATCTGATAGAAAGTTTGATGGTAGAATGGAAAAGGAAAACTCTGCCCTCCTCCAGGAAGAGGTGGAGCCAAGCAATTGAGCTGAGGAAGCAATATAACTGATGCAAACAACATTGATTGACAGCTATAAATAATCAATCCAACTATACATTTACAAACTAAGCAAGTATGGGCATGTTATACAGTTTAAACCTTTGCACTTTAAAGTTCTACACACAGGTGGCGCCACTTGCGCCGTCACAACACTTCAAATGCCATGGCTCAATGCTATGGACTCCTGGGAGTTGTAGTTTGATAAGGTCTGCCAAAGAGGACTGGTGCACCAGCAAACTACAACTCCCAGCATTCCATAGCATGGAGCCATGGCAGTGAAAGGTGTAAAATTGCAATCATTCTTCAGTGTAGATATGCCCCCAAATCAATAACTCCACGTGGCGGAATATTAACTCTGAGCTCTACAGATTTCAATCAAGACGTCCCAAAATCTCAAGCTGTCCCAAGCATTTCCCAAAGTTCTCCTTTTGACAGGGCAAAGAAAGACAGCTATGGCCTGGGCACCTTTCCCCAAAGTCCTGGCTTTTAATTCATCCAGGTCGGTCTCATATTTTAATTTACTCATCCAAGCAGCTGTCATGTTCTAATTGGGTTTGACAAGGTCTTTTGCTTTTTCTTTCCAAATGTGCTGGTAGTCTTACCGTGACTTCATTGCCGTGAGTTATGGCAAATGTTCAATGAGAGACCAAGCTTCTTGTATACTGCTACAAAGGTGTTTAGAGTGGCAACAGACCAGGGATGAACTTGCAACACTGCCTAGTTTGAAGTCAGCAATGCCAATAACAAAGCCAGTGGACCTGATGGGATCCCTGCTGAAATCTTTAAAGAGGGAGGACCTGAGCTGACACAACAACTCCACCAGCTCATAGAAAAAGTGTGGGTGACCGAGAAAATCCCAGCAGATTTCAAGGATGCCACCATCATAACCCTTTTCAAAAAAAGCGGAAAGAACAGATTGTGGGAGCTATTGAGGTATCTGGAGATTTGCAGCACACCCAAATACCTGGAAGCTACGCTGGACCATGCTACAAGAAGCACTGCCTGAACATCAAGCAAAAAGTGGGGGCTAGAAACAATATCATACGAAAGCTGACTGGCACAACCTGGGGATCACAACCAGACACAGTGAAGACATCTGCCCTTGTGCTAGGCTACTCTGCTGCTGAGTATGCATGCCCAGTGTGGAACACATCTCACCACACTAAAACAGTGGATGTGGCTCTTAATGAGACATGCCGCATTATCACAGGGTGTCTGCCCTACACCACTGGAGAAATTACACTGCTTAGCCGGTATTGCACCACATGACATCCACTGGGAAGTAGCAACCAATAGTGAAAGGACCAAGGCAGTGACATCTTCGGCCCACCCCGTTTGGGTATCAGCCAGCACGTCAATTACTTAAATCAAGAAATAGTTTTCTAAGATCTACAGAGAGAGTTGCTGGAACACCTCAGCAAGCAAGTGTCCAAAAGTGGCAGCTTAAAACCCAGCACCTCAATCCATGGCTGATACCAAATGAGAGACTCCCTTCTGGATACACAGAAAATGGTGTGACTTGGAAGGCACTGAACAGACTGCGCTCGGGCACCACGAGATGCAGAGCGAACCTCAAGAAATGGGGCCACAAAGTGGAATCCACGACATGTGAGTGTGGAGAAGAGCAAACCACTGACCACCTTTTGCAATGCAACCTGAACCCTGCCACATGCACAAGGGAGGACCAGAGGCACCCCAAGTGGCCAGATACTGGTCAAAGGACATTGAATAGAATACCAAGTCAGCAAACTCTGTGTTTTGTTTGCATGTTTTTAATGCAATACAACTGTTTTGGTTTGCTCCTGACATGATAGATAGATAAATAAATAAATCTCCCTTCTAACCTCCATTGGAAAAATCCTCACGGGAATCCTTGCAAACCGCCTTCTACCTGATCTGCACTGTAGAATTAATTCAGTGTGACACCACATGAACTGCCATGTCTCAATGCTATGGAATTATGGGAGTTGTAGAATGTCGTAATGTTTTGACTTTTTATTGTTGTGACGCTTATATACATTGGTTTTGTATTTTAGATTAATTTTTTTATTTTCTGTTGTGTATTGTCGAAGGCCGGAATCACTGGGTTGTTGTAGGTTTTTTCGGGCTATATGGCCATATTCTAGAGGCATTCTCTCCTGACGTTTCGCCTGCATCTATGGCAAGCATCCTCATGACCTACAACCTCTGAGGATGCTTACCATAGATGCAGGCGAAACGTCAGGAGAGAATGCCTCTAGAACATGGCCATATAGCCTGAAAAAACCTTCAACAACTCCATTTTCTGTTGTGTTTTTGTGTTATATTGTTTATATTGTTTTGATGGGCTTGGCCTCATGTAAGCCGCCCCAAGTCCCCTTGGGGAGATGATGGCAGGGTATAAATAATAATAATTATTATTATTATTATTATTATTATTATTATTGTTGTTGTTATTGGGTTGTTGTATGTTTTTTCAGGCTATATGGCCATGGTCTAGAGCAGCGTTTCTCAACCTGGGGGTCGGGACCCCTGGGGGGGTCGCGGGGGGCATCAGAGGGGTCGCCAAAGACCACCGGAAAACACAGTATTTTCTGTTAGTATGGGCCAATTCTATCGTTGGTGGAGTTCAGAATACTCTTTGATTGTAGGTGAACTATAAATCCCAGTAACTACAACTCTCAAATCTCAAACTCCACCAGTGTTCACATTTGGACATATTGAGTGTTTGGGCCAAGTTTGGTCCAGATCCATCATTGTTTGAGACCACAGTGCTCTCTGAATGTAGGTGAACTACAACTCCCAACCTCAAGATCAATGCCCACCAAACCATTCTAGTGTTTTCTGTTGGTCATGGGAGTCCTGTGTGCCAAGCTTGGTTCAATTCCATCGTTGGTGGAGTTCAGAATGCTCTTTGATTGTAGGTGAACTATAAATCCCAGCAACTACAACTCCCAAATGACAAACATAATTTTTTGAGTGATGGTCACTCCTTGTGTTGTGAGACATTTTGTTGCCAAATTTGGTGTGATTTCGTTCATTGGTTCTTTTGTTTTTAAGGTACTCATGATGCACAGAGCATTTTTAAATATATAGATTGTGTATATTGTTTTGATGGGCTTGGCCTCATGTAAGCTGCCCCAAGTCCCCTTGGGGAGATGGTGGCGGGGTATAAATAAATATTATTATTATTATTATTATTATTATTATTATTATTATTATTATGTCTTTCACCTTCTCTGTCAAATAATGCTAGTACTTTGCCGAACTACAAGTCCCATTGTTCCAAAGCATTGAGCCACAGCAGCTGAAGCTAAAGTGGTGCCAAATTGCATTTATTTAGAGTATCCACGGCCTAAGTTCTGTTCTAAGATTGAAAAGAAGCCTGGTTGAGAAAAAAGAGACTCCTTTGTGTCCCTAACCTCAGCAATTGTGGAAGGCTTATTTCATTTGCACTTGCCGAGCCGATTCGTCAAAATGAATCCGAGTACATCAGGTTTCCAAATACTTTGACTTATAGCTAAACAAGGGCTGTTTAATTTAGGCAGAGTAGTGACTCCTTCCATATTGAGCTCTGCACATAAAACAGCGGCTGGAACATTTATCTTCAAACCCGACCTGATTATCTAAGAAGAATAAGGAACATCCTCCATGTAATTCTGTAAGAAAATATGCCACGTATGAAAGGTCAACCCAGACATAAGTTGGCGCATACTCATTATGTATAAGAAATCCATGGAAAGGGAATTAACTGGTGAAGAGATGAGATGGAGGCAAGATATAGTAGGACCTCCACTTTTATGGGGTTTGAGACTCCTATTAAAGTGCTATGGAATGCTGGGAGTTGTAGTCAGAGGCGGCCCAGGTAATTTTCAACGGTAAGCAAACAGTATTTTGGTGCCCCCCCCAACCAATCATTGATATATATTTTCTGTTCGTCGTGGGAGTTCTGTGTGCCATATTTGGTTCAATTCCATCATTGGTGGAGTTCATGCTCTTTGATTGTAGGTGAACTATACATCCCAGTAACTACACTTGCCGCACTTGCTCCCTTGCCTGGCCTGCTTTGGGTCCGGAGGCGTGCCTGAAGACCCCGGCGTGTGCACCAAAAGTCACCTCTTCTCCTGACTTTCTCCTCAGCCATTGGGACCAAGAGAGAGAGTGAGAGAGAGAGAGAGAGAGGTGGAGATGCCCACCTTTCCTGAAGGTAGGCGCAAAAACAAAGGAGGGAGCGGAGGTGGGAGATACCTCCAGCCGGAGGGGCTCTCTCTCTCTCTCTCTCTCTCTTGGTCCCAATGGCTGAAGAGAAAGTCAGGAGAAGAGGCAACTTTTGGTGCGCACGCTGGGGTCTTCAGACACGCCTCCGGACCCGAAGTGGGCCAGGCACGGCGGCTCCGCCCCTTGGCCCACCCGCGGATTGAGGAGAGGAGAGGTGGTGGAGCGCTGGGGGATCGGGAAAGGGAGCCGGTCATGGGGAAGGGATCGAACGCGGAGAACGATTGAGCGCCGGCTCTGCTCACGCACCCAGTGGCCGGGTGGAGCAGGAACGAGAGGGGCTAGGCGAGGCTCAAGGGCCCGGCCCCTTTGGGAAGAGGATCGCCCGGCAGTGAGGCAAGAAAGCCGAGGCTCCCCCCAGGCTGCTAGGGCTGTTGTGAGCTGAGGGGGCGCTCGTCAAGTGGCAGACGAGGGGCATTTACAGAGGCGCCTCTGCGCCCCTGGCAAAAAAAGGTGTTCTGCGACCGCTTACTTCGCATAATGGACGAGCCGCCCCTGGTTGTAGTTTCACAAGGTCTTTAGCCTTCTCTGCCATAGAGGGATGGTGATCCAACATTTTTTAAAAATTCTGTTTATTGGATCACCAGTCCTCTTTGGCAGAGAAGGCTAAAGACCTTGTG
The DNA here is from genome assembly GCF_025583915.1 of Anolis sagrei ordinatus. Lineage (NCBI taxonomy): Eukaryota > Metazoa > Chordata > Lepidosauria > Squamata > Anolidae > Anolis > Anolis sagrei. The sequence goes on from NW_026847882.1 coordinate 3,676,446, forward strand.
AAACTATAACTCCCAGCATTCCATAGCATTGAGCCACTGGGGAGATGGTGGTAGGGTACAAGTATGTCTGGCAGGGACGAGAGGCAGGGTCTTCTCAGTGGTGGCCCCTCGACTATGGAACACCCTCCCAAGGGAGATCAGATTGGCTTCTTTGCTCCTAACATTTCGGAAAAAAACTCAAGACATGGCTATTTGAGGAAGCATTTGCTAATATTCAGTAACGGAGATAGGAACTGGAACAACTACATGATAAGACTGGACAATGTTTTTTTTTAATGAGAATTTATTGATTTAGGTTTTATACTGTAATATTACTAATAAATAAAATTACAGTATAATAATAATAGTACAATATAGTAATATATAGTATTAATATTGTGCTATGGTAATAATATATAATAGACTGTATTTACTTTTTACTTGTACGCTGCTCTGAGTCCCCTTCGGGGTGAGAAGGGTGGCAAATAAATGTCGTAAATAAATAAATAAATATATATTGTTATTATTATGATTTTATGGATGTTAAAGCTTTTTTATATTGTACTTGTGTTTCTATGGTATTGAATTTTGCCTTGTAAACCGCCTTGAGTTGCTGGAAGGCTGAGAGGGGCAGTATACAAATACAGTAAATAAATCTATATAAACAAAAAATGTAATGTATTGTCGAAGGCTTACTGACCTCACTACCTCTGAGGATGCTTGCCATAGATGCAGGCGAAACGTCAGGAGAAAAATTGCCTCCAGAACATGGCCATACAACAACCCAAAAAAATGTAATGTTCGTTTGTGGTATTCACAGAACTCAAAAACCCCTGGGGCAACTGGCACCAAATTTGGACACGATACACCTAACAACCCAATGTATGTACTTCACTCAAAAAAAATGATTTTGTCATTTGGGAGTTGTAGTTGCTGGGATTTATAGTTCACCATCAATCAAAGAGCATTCTGAACCCCACCAACGATGGAATTGAACCAAACTTGACACACAGTTCTCCCATGACCAACAGAAAATACTGGAAGGGTTTGGTGGGCAGTGTCCTTTGGTTTTGGAGTTGTAGTTCACCTACATCCAGAGATCACTGTGGACTCAAACAATGATGGATCTGGACCAAACTCTACACTAATACTCAATATGCCCAAATGTGAACACTGGTGGAGTTTGGGGAAAATAGAATATTGACATTTGGGAGTTGTACGTACTGGGATTTATAGTTCACCTACAATCACAGAACATTCTGAACCCCACCAACGATAGAATTGGGCCAAACCTCCCACACAGAACCCCCATGTGGGCTACAGCAACGCGTGGCAGGGGACAGCTAGTAATAAATAAATATAAATAAAGTTTATTGTTGTTGTTGTTGTTGTTTCTATAGTGTAGATGCACCTTAAGGTTAATTGAAATCAACCCTTTCTCTTGGGACTTGGAACCACAAATGTGCTAATAGGGATTGTCAAACAAGAACGGCACAAATGTTGGCTCTCCCTTATTGCGACTTTGGGAATCTGGCAATCTTAAATGCAATCTGGCTTCTCTCATTTGTCATGCTGTTACTCAAACCTGGATCTTCCAAATGCTGTGGTTCAGGCGATCTTTTCTGTTGCACTGATGACTCTAGAAAGGCTCATTGGTATGCCTGCCATTGCCATGAGCATCAACAAGTGATACATTTGCATAAGGAAAATGACAGGACCAATCAGGAATGAGCTATGGGATGACATCACAGGCAGCTAGGGAAGGTGAGATAAAGCAGGCATCTGTCCTGCCTTGGTCATTTACAGTACTCAACCATCTGGGTTCAGCACCATGGAGAGCACCAGGCACATTATGAAGGCATAAGGCCACCTTTGAAAGTATCAGTACTATCTACGCCAGTGTTTCTCAACCTGGGGGTTGCAAAGGAGGTGTTAGAGGGGTCACCAAAGACCATGAGGAAACACAGTATTTTCCCTTTGGTCATGGGATTCTCTGTGTGAAAAGTCTGGCCCCATTCTATCCTTGGTGGGGTTCAGAATGCTCTTTGATTGTAGGTGAACTATTTTGTTGTTGTTCATTCATTCAGTCGTCTCCGACTCTTAATGACCTCATGGACCAGCCCACTCCAGAGCTCCCTGTCAGCCGTCACCACCCCCAGCTCCTTCAAGGTCAGTCCAGTCACTTCAAGGATGACATCCATCCATCTTGCCCTTGGTCTTCTTTTTGCCTTCCACTTTCCCCAGCATCATTTCCTTCTCTAGGCTTTGCTGTCTCCTCATGATGTGGCCAAAGGACTTCAACTTTGTCTCCAGTATCCTTCCGTCTAGTGAGCAGTCGGGCTTTATTTCCTGGAGGATGGACTGGTTGGATCTTCTCTCAGTCCAAGGCACTCTCAGCACTTTCCTCCAACACCACAGCTCAAAAGTATCTCTCTTCCTTCGCTCCGCCTTCCCTAAGGTCCAGCTCTCACATCCATAGGTTACTACAGGGAATACCATGGCTTTGACTAGGCGTATCTGTGTTGCCAGTCTGATGTCTCTACTCTTTACTATTTTATCGAGACTATACATCCCAGTAACTACAACTCTCAAATGTCAAGGTCTATTTTCCCCAAACTCCATCAGTGTTCACATTGGGACATACTGAGTATTTGTGCCAAGTTTGGTCCGGATACATCATGGTTTGAGTCACATTGCTCTCTGGAGGTAGGTGAAATACAACTCCAAAACACACGGTCAGTGCCCACAAAGCCTTCCAGTATTTTCTGTTGGTCATGGGAGTTCTGTGTGCCAAGATTGGATCAATCCCATCACTGGTGGAGTTCAGAATGCTTTTTGATTGTAGGTGAACTATAAATCCCAACAAAATGTTTGTTGTTTCAGATTGTTTTGGATTTTGGAACACCTGCATTTGCATATACAGGGCAAACATCCTTTAGCCCAGTGTTTCTCAACCTGGGGGTCAAGACCCCTGGGGGGTCCATGAGGTCGTGTCAATTGGGTCATCAAAAACCATCAGAAAACACAGTATTTTCTGTTGGTCATTGAGGTTCTGTGTGGGAAGTTTGGCCCCGTTCTATCCTTGCTGGGTTTCAGAATGCTCTTTGATTATAGATGAACTATAAATCCCAGTAATTACCACTCCCAAATGTCAAAGTCTATTTTCCCCAAACTGCACTAGTGTTCACATTTGGGCATATTGGGTATCCGTGCCAAGTTTGGTCCAGATCCATCCTAGTTTGAGTCCACAGTGCTGTCTGGATGTAGGTGAGCTACAACTCCAAAACTGAAGATCAATGCCCACCAAACCCTTCCAGTATTTTCTGTTGGTCATGGGAGAACTGTGTGCCAAGTTTGGTTCAATTCCATCGTTGATGGGGTTCAGAATGCTCTTTGATTGTAGGTGAACTATAAATCCAAGCAACTGCAACTCCCAAATGACAAAATCAATTTTTTTGAGTGATGGTCACTCGTTGGCCTGATAGGTGTCTTGTGTCCAAATTTGGTGTCAATTCGTCCAGTGGTTTTTGAGTTCTGTTCATCCCACAAACGAACATTACATTTTTATTTATATTTCTGTTTATATTTATATTTATTTATGTTTATATTTATGGTTTTGTGTCCTGGCATTGAATGTTTGCCATATATATGTTGTGCTAAATAAGTAAATATGGTCTTTCATCTTTTCTGCCAAACAATTCTAGTACTTTTGTTGTTGTTCATTCGTTCAGTCGTCTCCGACTCTTCGTGACCTCATGGACCAGTCCATGCCAGAGCTCCCTGTCGGCCATCACCACCCTCAGCTCCTTCAAGGTCAGTCCAGTCACTTTACCAAACTACAAGTCCCATTGTTCCAAAGCATTGACCCACGGTAGTTAAAACGGTAGTTAAAACGGTGCCAAACTGCATTCACTCTCCAATGTGGATGCTCCCAAAGTGAGAGGCAATCTATAGGGAATGTCATGGTTTGCATGAGAAATGCAAAGAATACAAAGAGTAACATTAGAATACACTCAGCCACTTTAATTGTGATTTTTTTCCCCTTTTACAATGTTCGCTCCAGTGATATTAAGACAAAAAGCGGGCATTAAGTGAGAGATACTCCATTAAGTCTGACATGGCCTTGAATGTGTCGCAGCTTTTAGCCACCGCTTTAAGCCATGACATATCTCTCTCTTGGGCATTTCATGGAGAAATGGGTTATTCTTGGGGACGCCGTGCAGGGTTTTCATACTTTTTTTCCAATCCTGAACTCGCAGCTTTAAAGCACCTTCCGTGATTCCGAGCATCTATTCAAATGGAAACCATAATACCCGACAATAAAACTCTATTTGCATGCCATACAAAAAACCAGCGCTCCTTGCTTCAGATTCAAAAGTACGAAAGAGCAAGGTCACGTTAAAACATGAACAAGAAGGGCTGTTGCTAAGGCTACGTGGGGGCAAATGACATCATTACAAGCCCATTTTATGTATTGTCGAAGGCTTTCATGGCCAGAAACACTGGGTTGTTGTAGATTTTTTGGGCTGTCTGGCCATGTCCTAGAAGCATTCTCTCCTGACGTTTTGCCTGCATCTGTGGCAAGCAACCACAGGCCTCTTCCTTTTCCCCCTCAGCTGCTTAAGCTGAGGGGGAAATGGAGAGAATGCTTCTAGAACAGTGTTTCTCAACCTGGGGGTCAGGGCCCCCAGGAGGGTCGCGAGGGGTGTCAGAAGGGCCGCCATAGACCAGTGGTTCTCAACCTTTCTAACACCAGGACCCCTAAATATGGTTCCTCATGTTGTGGTGACCCCCAACCATGTTGTGGTGACCCTCAACCTCACCTGCCCTATGGCTTTGTCAGATGGTGAGAAAGTGAGGCAGGCGAGACGGGCTTTGCGCGAGATCTGGCCTCGTGCGGAGGACCCCTCGCCTGCCCCACATCCTCGCTGGATGGCGAGAGTGTGAGGCAGGTGAGGCTGGCTTTGCATGAGGCCAGGCCTCGTGCGGAGGACCCCTTGCCTGCCCTATGCCCTTGTGCGAAGGACCCCTCGCATGCCCCACACGCTTGCCGGATGGCAAGAATGTGAGGCAGGCGAGGCGGGCTTTGCGCAAAGCTAGGCCTTGTGCAAATGAGCCCTCACCTGGCCAGTGTCCTTGGGGCGGGGCCAACGGAGGCGGCCTTGTGACCCATCCAAAATGGCCAGGTGACCCCCCTGGGGGTCGCGACCCCCAGGTTGAGAACCGCTGCCATAGACCATCAGACAACACAGTGTTTTTTGTTGGTCATCAGGGTTCTCTGTGGGAGGTTTGACCCAGTTCTATCATTGCTGGGGTTCAGAATGCTCTTTGATTGTAGGTGAACTATAAATCCCAGCAACTACAACTCCCAAATATCAAGGTCTATTTTCCCCAAACTCCCCCAGTGTTCACATTTGGGCATATTGAGTATTCGTGCCAAGTTTGGTCCAGATCCATCATTGTTTGAGTCCCCAGTGCTCTCTGGATTAGGTGAACTACAACTCCCAAACTCAAGGTCAATGCCCACCAAATCCTTCAGTATTTCCAGTTGGTCATGGGAGTTCTGTGTGCTAAATTTGGTTCAATTCCATCGTTGGTGGAGTTCAGAATGCTCTTTGATTGTAGGTGAACTATAAATCCCAGCAACTACAACTCCCAAATATCAAGGTCTATTTTCCCCAAACTCCACCAGTGTTCACATTTGGGCATATTGAGTATTCGTGCCAATCCATCATTGCTTGAGTCCACAGTGCTCTCTGGATATAGGTGAACTACAACTCCCAAACTCAAGGTCTATTTTCCCCAAACTCCACCAGTGTTCACATTTGCGCATATTGAGTATTTGTGCCAAGTTTGGTCCAGATCCACAGTGCTCTCTGGATATAGGTGAACTACAACTCCAAAACTCAAGGTCAATGCCCACCAAATCCTTCCAGTATTTTCCGTTGGTCATGGGAGTTCTGTGTGCCAAGTTTGGTTCAATTCCATCATTGGTGGAGTTCAGAATGCTCTTTGATTGTAGGTGAACTATAAATCCCAGCAACTACAACTCCCAAATAAAAAAAATCAATCACCCAAACCTCACCAGAATTAAAACTTGGGCATATTGGGTATTTCTGCCTGATTTCATCCAGTGAATGAAAATATATCCAGCATATCAGATATTTACATTATGATTCATAACAGTAGCGAAATTACATTAATGAAGTAGCAGCAGAAATAATGTGATGGTTGGGGGTCACCACGACATGAGGAACTGTATCACTTCCTACACACACACACACACACACACATATTTCAAATGAGCAGCCACATCACTCATATAGATATAGCTATAGATATATAGATTTCAAATTAGCATCTATATCACTTACTACACACACACACACACACACACACATATATATTCAAATGAGCAGCCACATCACTCATATAGATGTAGATATCTACATCACTTGTTATACACACACACATATATATATTCAAATGAGCAGCCACATCACTCATATATAGATTTCTAAAGAGTATCTACATCACTTGCTATACACACACACACACATATATATATATTGTTCAAATGAGCAGCCAAATCACTCATATATAACTATAGATATATAGATTTCAAATCAGCAGCTACATCACTTGCTATACACACACACACACACACACACACACACACACATATATAATATATATATCGTTCAAATGAGCAGCCACATCTCATAGAATCATAGAATCAAAGGGTTGGAAGAGACCTCATGGGCCATCCAGTCCAACCCCATTCTGCCAAGAAGCAGGAATATTGCATTCAAATCACCCCTGACAGATGGCCATCCAGCCTCTGTTTAAAAGCTTCCAAAGAAGGAGCCTCCACCACACTCCGGGGCAGAGAGTTCCACTGCTGACAAACAACATATATAGACAGACACTCAGAGGCCAGATGGAATCTCCTCTCTTGTAGTTTGAAGCCATTTTTCCGCATCCTAGTCTCCAGGGAAGCAGAAAACAAGCTTGCTCCCTCCTCCCTGTGGCTTCCTCTCACATATTTATACATGGCTATCATATCCCTCTCAGCCTTCTATTCTTCAGGCTAAACATGCCCACTTCCTTAAGCCGCTCCTCATAGGGCTTGTTCTCGAGATCCTTGATTATTTGTGGTCTCAATAATCCAAAATATTGTCGAAGGCTTTCATGGCTGGAATCACTCAGTTCTTGTGGGTTTTTTCGGGCTATATGGCCATGTTCTAGAGGCATTTCTCCTGACGTTTCGCCTGCATCTATGGCAAGCTTCCTCAGAGGGTGAGGTCTGCTGGAGCTGGGAAAAAGGGGTTTATATATCTGTGGAATGACCAGGGTGAGATAAAAGGCTTTTGTAAGTTGGGCTAGGTGTGAATCTTTTCAACTGACCACCTTGATTAGCATACAATGGGCTGACAGTGCCTGGAGCAAACTCTTCTTGAAAGGTGATTAGATGTCCCTGCCTGTTTTTCTCTCTGCTGTTTTTGCTGTTGCAAGTTTAGAATTTTTTAATACTGGTAGCCAGATTTTGTCCCACCCTGATCATTCCACAGATATATAAACCCTTTTTCCAACAGACCTCACTACCTCTGAGGATGCTTGCCATAGATGCAGGCGAAACGTCAGGAGAAATGCCTCTAGAACATGGCCATATAGCCCGAAAAAACCCACAAGAACTGAGTATCTACATCACTTGCTACACACACACACGCACACACACATCATTCAAATGAGCAGCCACATCACTCATATATAGATATAGATATAGATATTTCAAATGAGCAGCTACATCACTTGCTACACACACACATGTATATGTGTGTGTGATATATATTTCAAATGAACAGGTACATCACTCATATAGATATAGATATCTTTCAAATGAGCAGATACATCACTCATATAGATAAAGCTATAGGTGCAGCTATAGAGATAGATATCTTTCAAATGAGCAGCTACCCCCACCCCAACCCCCCTTCTATGCCAAAGAGTGCTGTTGCCTCACCAAACTACAACTCCTATGATTCCATAGCATTGAGTCATGGCTAGTGGTGCCAAAGTGCATCAATTCCGCAGTGTAGGTGCAGAAATGTAATCCAAGGCTCGGCTTTAGGGTCATGATAACTGGGAAACAGCAGTGATATGTTGCCCATCTCTAGAATGTCGAAGGCAGCAGCCTTCAAAACAAACCCAATTCCCTGGCTGCACACCAATCCAACAACAACACCACCACCATTCCAAAATCCCTCCACATTGCACCTAGGATGTTTTCCAAAGCCCCGGCTAATCGATTCTCCACCTCCGCATATTGAATCACGTCTCCCTGACATTTCAAAGGATGCTTTCCCTTCAGAGGAACATTCCCCAAAGGCAAGGAAAGGGAACCGTCCAATTACGATGGCTGAAAACAAAACCAAAAAGAAATATAAAAATGGAAAGTTTACCCAACAGGTTCCCGACTTGGTGCGCTTTCACCATACAAAATCCATGCATAAACATCACTTATGCGCCGTTATTGCCTTCGTGTGTATTTATTCATTCTGCCAATGCGTCTTTGTTTTGTACAGCCATTTCAAAGCACAAGAAGTTTTAAAAAGACGCCGTTCCTTTGGCTATTTCCCTTCTCTGAGGAGACGGCAGAATAAACACCACTTTACCTGCCATGGCTCAATACGGGGGGGAAACATGGGAGCTGCAGTTTTGTACCTTACCATAAATTCCAGATTGGCTTAATGTTCATACTGAAATGCAGTCATTTATTGCAAAATAAGACACATAAAGACAAACCTAGAACCATAAAATCATAGAGTCCTAGAGTTGGAAGAGACCTCATGGGCCATCCAGTCCAACGCCATTCTGCCAAGAAGCAGGAATATTGCATTCAAATCACCCCTGACAGATGGCCATCCAGCCTCTGTTTAAAAGCTTCCAAAGAAGGAGCCTCCACCACACTCCGGGGCAGAGAGTTCCACTGCTGAACAGCTCTCACAAGTCAGGAAGTTCTTCCTCATGTTCAGATGGAATCTCCTCTCTTGTAGTTTGAAGCCATTGTTCCATTTCATCCTAGTCTCCAGGGAAGCAGAAAACAAGCTTGCTCCCTCCTCCCTGTGGCTTCCTCTCACATATTTATACATGGCTATCATATCTCCTCTCAGCCTTCTCTTCTTCAGGCTAAACATGCCCAGCTCTTTAAGCCGCTCCTCATAGGGCTTGTTCTCCAGACCCTTGATCATTTTAGTCGCCCTCCTCTGGACACATTTATTTAAACACACATTCCAGCTTGTCAATATCTGTCTTGAATTGTGGTGCCCAGAATTGGGCACGTTATTCCAGGTGTGGTCTAACCAAAGCAGAATAGAGCATGGGGAGCATGACTTCCCTGGATCTAGACACTAGGCTCCTCTTGATGCAGGCCAAAATCCCATTGCCTTTTTTTGCTGCCACACCACATTGTTGACTCATGTTTAACTTGTTGTCCATGAGGACTCCAAGATCTTTTTCACACGTACTGCTCTCGAGCCAGGCATCGTCCATCCTAATCTGTATCTTTGCATTTCGTTTCTTTCTGCCTAAGTGGAGTATCTTGCATTTGTCCCTGTTGAACTTCATTTTGTTAGTTTTGGCCAATCATCTCTCTAATCTGTCAAGATCGTTTTGAATCCTGTAGGTTAACTGTAAATCCCAGCAACTTCAACTCCCAAATGACAACATCAACCCTCCCCCCATCCCCACCAGTATGTGGGCGTGTCAGGTATTTGTGCCAAATGTGGTCCAGTGAATGAAAACACATCCTGCATATCAGATATTTACGATTCATAACAGGTGCAAGATTACAGTTATGAGGTAGCAATGAAAATAATTAGGGGTCACCACATTATGAGGAACTATACTAAGGGGTCTCGGCATTAGGAAGATTGATCAATGGTGGTTGCTTCCCTGTAACCACGTTTCTTCATGTGGTGATACGTGAAACTCCCAAATGACAATATCAATCCACCCCAACTCCACAAGTATTCATATTTGGCCATATGGGGTATTTGTGCCAAATTGGGTCCAGTGAATGAAAATCCATCCTGCCTATCAGATATTTACATGATGATTCACAAAATGTCAGCTATGAAGTAGCAACAAAAATAACGTTATGGTTGGGGGTCACCACAACATAAGGAACTGTTTTAAGGAGTCGCGGCATTAGGAAGGTTGAGAAACACTGATCAAAGACTCATCATGTGTGTGTGCAATCCAGCAAGAGAGCTATGAGATGGTAGAACAGAAGCTCTCCGAAGCTCTAGGTGCTCTCACTGCCTATTACAGGGAAAACCAGCTGATCCCTAATCCATCTAAAACACAGACATGTGCCTTTCATCTCAAGAACAGACAAGCATCCCGAGCTCTGAGGATCATTACCTGGGAAGGAATCCCACTGGAGCATTGCAGCGCACCCAAATACCTGGGAGTCACTCTGGACCGTGCTCTGACCTACAAGAAGCACTGCCTGAACATCAAGCAAAAGTGGGTGCTAGAAACAATATCATACGAAAGCTGACTGGCACAACCTGGGGATCACAACCAGACACAGTGAAGACATCTGCCCTTGCGCTATGCTACTCTGCTTCTGAGTATGCATGCCATCTCACCACACTAAAACAGTGGATGTTGCTCTTAATGAGACATGCCGCATTATCACAGGGTGTCTGCGCCCTACACCACTGGAGAAATTACACTGCTTAGCCGGTATTGCACCACCTGACATCCGCCGGGAAGTAGCAGCCAATAGTGAAAGGACCAAGGCAGAGACATCTCCAGCTCATCCCCTGTTTGGGTATCAGCCAGCACATTCAACGACTTAAATCTAGAAATAGTTTTCTAAGATCTACAGAGACACTCGCTGGAACACCTCAGCAAGCGAGAGTCCAAAAGTGGCAGGCTCAAACCCAGAACCTCAATCAATGGCTGATACCAAATGAGAGACTCCCCCCTGGGCACACAGAAGACTGGGCGACTTGGAAGGCGCCGAGCAGACTGCGCTCTGGCACCACGAGATGCAGAGCCAACCTTAAGAAATGGGGCCACAAAGTGGAGTCCACGACATGCGAGTACGGAGAAGAGCAAACCACTGACCACCTGCTGCAATGCAACCTGAGCTCTGCCACATGCACAATGGAGGACCTTCTTGCAGCAACACCAGAAGCACTCCAAGTGGCCAGATACTGGTCAAAGGACATTTAATCAACTACCAAACTCACAAATTTTGTATTTCTTTTTTTTTGCTTTGTTCTGTTAGGAATGTAATATAATCGACTGGTTGCACTGACACGATAAATAAAAAATCCAGCAAGAGGCTTCCATTCCCAATCTGATATCACTGAACTCTTATGTGATAGACTGTGGAAACGGAAGCCCAACAGAAATGCACACATTGGACTCCTTGCTGCATGAAGAAGGTTGAGAGCCACTGGTCTACATTATACCTATAAATCAGCTCAAATTGCATTATATGGCAGTGTAGATCCAGTCCTAGTTTTGCAAGATTATGAAAAACAGCTTTGTGAATTTAATGAATTATTTCCTTGATTTTGTTTTGGCCAGTGTCTTGAGTTGCAGTCAACTGAGTCGTTTGTAAATGTTCTTTCCACCTGCTGCTTCGCCCCCATCCTCCCAAGCCACTGGGGATGATGGGAGTGATGGCATGCACATCGGAAGCCCACCCCCCCCCCCTGAAGTCACAGGTCCGCAGTTTAGGAGTCCTCATGGATTCATCGCTTACGCTTGAGGCTCAGGCGTCGGCCGTGTCCGGGAGAGCTTTTGCACAATTGAGACTCATGCGCCAACTGCGACCATACCTCACGAAGGCTGATCTGGCCGGGGTGGTCCATGCCTTGGTCACCTCCAGATTGGACTACTGTAATGCGTTCTACGTGGGGCTGCCCTTGAAAACGGCTCGGAAATTCCAACTGGTCCAATGGGCAGTGGCCAGGATGTTAACTCGTGCTCCTTACAGAGAGAGGTCAACCCTCCTGTTTAAGGAGCTCCATTGGCTGCCGTTTATTTTCCGAGCCCAATTTAAGGTGCAGGTGGTTACCTACAAAGCCCTGAACAGTTTGGGACCATCCTACCTGCGTGACCACATCTCCATTTATGAACCCACGTGCTCACTTCGTTCTTCCGGAGAGGCCCTGCTCACGATTCCGCCTGCGTCGCAGACGCGTCTGGTGGGGACGCGAGACAGGGCCTTTTCCGTGGTGGCTCCCCGACTCTGGAACACCCTCCCCAAAGGTCTTAGACAGGCCCCTACATTGGCGGTCTTTAGAAAGAACTTGAAGACCTGGCTGTTCCGATGCGCCTTTCCAGAATAGGAATCTCCAATAACAAGTCCCAGAAGAACTTTAGTAGAACTAAGATTGCTGCACCCTGCACACTGCACTTGCCCTACAATCCTCACACACCACCTATCACGTCAGCACTTTTAATCCTGTACCCCTTACTCTGGCCTGGCCCAGTTTACATAGTGTCTTGATGTATTGTTTAGTGCATGTCGTTAATATTGCTTTAACTGTTTTTAATTTTGCTTTAGGTATTGTATTGTTGTGTTGTGTTGCGAGGCCTTGGCCTTTGTAAGCCGCATCGAGTCCTTCGGGAGATGCTAGCGGGGTACAAATAAAGTTTAATAATAATTATTATTATTATTAATAATAATAATAATTAATTATTATTATTATTATTATTTCCTTGATTTTGTTTTGGCCAGTGTCATGAGTTGCAGTCAACTGAGTCATTTGTAAATGTTCTTTCCACCTGCTGCTTTGCCCCCATCCTCCCAAGCCACTGGGGATGATGGGAGCGATGGTATGCACATCTGGAGGCCGTTGTGTTGAAGCTAGTTGCAATGGGCTGGGAGGAGCGACCTTCAATCTGGAAGAAGCCAGGCTGACGCTGAGCACACCTTTCCCTTGACTGCAGCAATGCTTCCTTCCTTTCGGCCCAGGAGCAGGTGTGCGCTGCTCCTGCTGCAATTCCTTTGGACTTCTCTCTCATCCAAAAGGAAGAAGAAGGCAAAGGGAGAGAGAGACCCATTTTGTTGCCGCCTCCCTCGGGCGCCCATCTCCCCTTCCCCGCTGTTCCCTTTCTTCGGCAGATGAGTCATTTCGTCTGCAGCCCTCTCTGGTTCCTTTCCCTCCCCTCTCCAAACCATCTCTCCCAATATTCTGTATCAAATCAAAAGCCTTTCTTTCCCCCTTTGGCAACAGAAAGGGAGCCTGCAGAAAAGCAACCTTGTCTAGCAAACAAAGGCGTTTCAGGAGGAGGAATCGGGCCATGGCTTCCATTCAGAACCTGCTCCATGCTCTACTTGTGGGCATCGACATCCCCAAGGAAGGGCAACAGCAGGAATGTTCTCCAAGGGGGGAAACTCTTTCCCTTGCAGAGCTTGGATGTGGCAATAATTGCTCTTTTCAGGGTTGCCTGTTGAGGCTACTTGGAGCACATGGTTGTGCAGGAATACCCACATGAAGGGTATTCCTGCACAAACCAGATCAACAATTGGGCCACACAGCTTACAGAAAACCGGCACACATAGATAGATACCAACATAAAAACTCCAACCATCACCTAAGTCAGTGGTTCTAAACCTTCTTAATGCCGCGACCCCTTAATACTGTTCTTTATGTTGTGGTGACCCCCAACCATAACATTATTTTTGTTACTACTTTCATAACTGCAAATTTGCTACTGTTATAAATCGTAATGTAACTATCTGATATGCAGGATGTATTTTAATTCACTGGGCCAAATTTGGCACAAGTACCCGATATGACCACATTTGAATACTGGTGAGGTGTTTTGTTTTTTGTTTTTTTGGAGGGGGGTTAATTTTGTCATTTGGGAGATGTAGCTGCTTGGATTTATAGTTCACCTACAGTCAAAGAGCATTCTGAACTCCACCAGTGATGGAATTGATCCAATCTTGGCACACAGAACTCCCATGACCAACAGAAAATACTGGAAGAGTTTGGTTGGCATTGACCTTGAGTTTGGGAGTTGTAGTTCATCTACATCCAGAGAGTCAAGCTAGGATGTATCTGGACCAAACTTGGCACAGATAGGTTCTTGTGGGTTTTTTCGGGCTATATGGCCATGTTCTAGAGGCATTTTCTCCTGACGTTTCGCCTGCATCTATGGCAAGCATCCTCAGAGGTAGTGAGGTCTGTTGGAACTAGGACAATGGGTTTATATATCTGTGGAATGACTGGGGTGGGGCAAAGATCTCTTCTCTGCTGGAGCTAGGTGTGAATGTTTCAACTGACCACCTTCATTAGCATTTGAAGGCCTCAAATTACAACAGCAAAACAGCAGAGAGGAAACAACCAGGCACATCTTAACACCTCTCAACAAAAGATTTTCCCAGGCTCAGCCAGCCTTCAAATGCTAATGAAGGTGGTCAGTTGAAACATTCACACCTAGCTCCAGCAGAGAAGAGCTCTTTGCCCCACCCCAGCCATTCCACAGATATATAAACCCATTGTCCTATTTCCAACAGACCTCACTACCTCTGAGGATGCTTGCCATAGATGCAGGCGAAACGTCAGGAGAAATGCCTCTAGAACATGGCCCTATAGCCCGAAAAAACCCACAAGAACCTAGTGATTCCAGCCATGAAAGCCTTCGACAATACACTGCAAAATACTCAATATGCCCGAATGTGGACACTGGTAGGGTTTGGGGAAGATAGACCTTGACATTTGGGAGTTGTAGTTGCTGGGATTTATAGTTCACCTAAAATCAAAGAGCATTCTGAACTCCACCAATGATGGAATTGGGCCAAACGTGGCACACAGAACTCCCATGACCAACAGAAAATAAAAAATACCTGATACGCCCAAATTTGAATACTGGTGGGGTTGGGGGGATTTATAGTTCACCTACAATCAAAGAGCATTCTGAACTCCACCAATGATAAAATTGGGCCAAACTTCCCACACAGAACCCCCATGACCAACAAAAAATACTGTGTTTTCTGATGGTCTTTGGCGACCCCTCTGACACCCCCTCACGACCCCCCCAGGGGTCCCGACCCCCAGGTTGAGAAATGCTGACCTAAGTAAAAAAAGAAGAACAATTAAAGCCCTGGCAGACTGTGCAAAAAGAATCTGCGAAGCCCACCTCTTCCGAGGAACTGAACCACCTCAACTGGGCTCTCCAGGCCAATGGAGACTCCACCTCAGACATCAGAAGAGCTGCAAGACAACCGAGAAGAAGCCACGAGAGATTCACCCAGAGGAAAAGTGTTCCTGCCATACATCAAGGGAACCACTGACCGCATAGGGAAGCTGATGAGGAAACACAACATACAAACAATCTACAAACCCACCAAGAAAATCCAACAAATGCTACGTTCAGCAAAGGACAAGAGGGATCCTCTCACCTCTGCAGGAGTCCACCGTGTACCATGCAGCTGTGGACAAGTCTACATAGGGACCACCAAACACAGCAGAATTGCCCAAACACGAATCAAGGAACATGAAAGGCACTGCAAACTAACTCAACCAGAGAAGTCAGCCATAGCAGAGCACCTAGGAACCAACCTGGACACAGCAGATTATTTGAGAACACAGAAATGCTGGACCACTCTCACAACCACCATGTCAGACTACACAGAGAAGCCATTGAAATCCACAATTCCAACAACAACAACAACAACAACAACAACAACCTTTATTTAATACCCCGTCACCATCTCCCCAATGGGGACTCGGGGTGGCTTACATGAGGCCAAGCCCAACAACATATTACAATAAAGTAAAACCAAAACACAATAACAACACAGTAAAATACATACAACATGTGAGTGTTTGTTGTTGTTCATTCGTTCAGTCGTCTCCGACTCTTCGTGACCTCATGGACCAGCCCACGCCAGAGCTCCCTGTCGGCCGTCACCACCCCCAGCTCCTTCAAGGTCAGTCCAGTCACTTCAAGGATGCCATCCCTCCATCTTGCCCTTGGTCGGCCCCTCTTCCTTTTGCCTTCCACTTTCCCCAGCATAATTGTCTTCTCTAGGCTTTCCTGTCTCCTCATGATGTGGCCAAAGTACTTCAACTTTGTCTCTAGTATCTTTCCCTCCAGTGAGCAGTCGGGCTTTATTTCCTGGAGGTGGACTGGTTGGATCTTCTCGCAGTCCAAGGCACTCTCAGAACTTTCCTCCAACACCATAGCTCAAAAGCATCTCTCTTCCTTCGCTCAGCCTTCCCTAAGGTCCAGCTCTCACATCCGTAGGTGACTACAGGGAAGACCATGGCTTTGACTAGGCAATGGATCTTGGTTGCCAGTCTGATGTGTCTACTCTTTACTATTTTATGGAGACTGGACCTTGCTCTCCTCCCAAGAAGGAAGCGTCTTCTGATTTCCTGGCCACAGTCTGCGTCTGCAGTCATCTTTGCACCTAGAAATACAAAGTCTGTCACGGCCTCCACGGTTTCTCCCTCTATTTTCCAGTTGTCAATCATTCTTGTTGCCATAATCTTGGTTTTTTTTGACGTTTAGCTGCAACCCGGCTTTTGCGCTTTCAGATGATAAAGCAAAATCATACACAGTAAAATAAAATAATGATGTCCCACCCTGGACATCATTCCACAGATATATAAACCCAATTTTCCTAGTTCCAAAAGACCTCACAACCTCTGAGGATGCTTGCCAAAAGGAGGAAACCATGAAAATGAACAAAATCTGGCTACTAAAAAACTCCAAAATTATAACAGCAAAACAACACTCAAACACAGGGAAACTCCACAGAGGAATCAATCAGGGACAGCTCATCACCTCTCAACAAAAGATTCTCCCAGGCACTAACAAGCCACACCAAAAACGTCAGGAGAGAATGCCTCTAGAACATTAAGACGTTAAGATCGTCTGGGGCGGCCCTGTTCTCAACTCCATCTGCATCACAAACACATTTGGCAGGGATGAGAGACAGGGCCTTCTCAGTGGTGGCCCCTCGGCTATGGAACGCCCTTCCTAGGGACATTAGATCATCCCCCTCCCTTTTGACTTTCCGAAAAAAGTCAAAACCTGGCTATTTGAGTAGGCGTTTGAAAAGGCAGTGTAATTAGACATAGGATTATGGAACAACTGGATTATGAGATTGGATTATGTTTTTATCTAGGAGACGAAATGATTGTTTTTACTACTGTCATGGTTTTAATTGATGTGTTAATGCTTTTTAATGTTTTAATGTTTTTATGATGTTGTTGGCATTGAATTGTTGCCTTGTGAACTGCCTCGAGTCACCTACGGGCTGAGAGGGGCGGTATACAAATGTAGCAAATAAATAAAATAAATAAGTAAATAGAACATGGCCATGTAGCCTAAAAAACCTACAACAACCCAGAGAAATTGATTGTTTTCAGAGAGGGTACCAATTGGAGCCTCCAGTGGCACAGTGAGTTAAAGCACTGAGATGCTGAACTTGCAGAACGAAAGGTTGCAGGTTCAAACCAGGGAGAGGGGTGAGCTCCCGTTGTTAGCCCCAGCTCCTGCTAATCTAGCAATTCAAAAACATGCAAATGTGAGTAGATGAATAGGTACCGCTTTGGTGGGAAGGTAGCAGCGCTCCATGTAGTCATGCCAGTGGCCACATGACCTTGGAGGATCTATGGACAACGCTGGCTCTTCGGCTTAGAAACGGAGATGAGCACCAACACCCAGAGTCAGACATGACTGGACTTAATTCCAGGGGGGAAACTTTACCTTACCAATTGCATACGTTTGCATCTCTTTCTCAGAGCAAGTGGAAGCTGAAGGTGATAGAAATAAGTATCTGCAATCAGCTTTTTGGTCTCATGCAGAGATCTGTTAAGCCACAGGGGATCTTCCCATTCTTCTTTCATGCTCTCTATCCAAATAGGTCATTAGACTGCTCCCCAAAAACACACTGCAAAACCTCTTTGACCAGAGAGGACAGGTTTTATTTCTTGTGTCAGGGCAGCCAGTCAAATATATTACATTTCTAACAGAACAAAGCAAACAAACAGAGAGAATACAAAACGTGTGAGTTTGGTAGTTGATTAAATGTCCTTTGACCAGTATCTGGCCACTTGGAGTGCTTCTGGTGTTGCTGCAAGAAGGTTCTCCATGTTGCATGTGGCGGGGCTCAGGTTGCATTGCAGCAGGTGGTCAGTGGTTTGCTCTTCTCCACACTCGCATGTCGAGGATTCCATTTTGTGGCCCCATTTCTGTAAGGTTGGCTCTGCATCTTGTGGTGCCAGAGCGCAGTCTGTTCAGCGCCTTCCATTTCACCCAGTTCTCTGTGTGCCCAGGGGGGAGTCTCTCATTTGGTATCAGCCATTGGTTGAAGTTCTGGGTTTGAGCCTGCCACTTTTGGACTCTCGCTTGCTGAGGTGTTCCAGCAAGTGTCTCTGTAGATCTTAGAAAACTATTTATGATTTAAGTCATTGACGTGCTGGCTGATACCCAAACAGGGGATGAGCTGGAGATCTCTCTGCCTTGGTCCTTTCACTATTGGCTGCCACTTCCCGGCGGATGTCAGGTGGTGCAATACCGGCTAGACAGTGTAATTTCTCCAGTGGTGTAGGGCGCAGACATCCAGAAGCAACCAGCATGCAAGCAAGAGAGGACAGGTGGAAAGTGGGAAGAAGCGTTATGTGGGAGGCAATCATCATCATCATCATCATCATCATCATCATCATCATCATCATTAAGATCATCATTCAAAAATACATCACACTGTCCTACATGTTTGGGAAATGTTCAACTTGTGATTTTGTGATACGAAATCCAGCATATAGATCTCATTTGTGTTTTTGCTGTGTAAGTAAAATAATAATAATAACAATAATAATAATAATGAAATAATAATAATAATAATAATAATAATAATAATAATAATGAAAAACAACAGGAAAAACTCAGGACCCCAAAATCGAACTGCAAAAGCTCTGGCATAAACCAGTCCAAATGGTCCCAGTGGTGATCGGCACACTGGGTGCTGTGCCAAAAGATCTCAGTTGGCATTTGGAAACAATAAACATCGACAAAATCACAGTCTGTCAACTGCAAAAGGCCACCCGACTTGGATCTGTGCACATCATTTGAAAATACATCACGCAGTCCTAGACGCTTGGGAAGTGTTTGACTTGGGATTTTGGGAAACAAAATCTTGCATAGAGATCTCATTTGCTGCGACGTATTGTGTCTTTATGTCAGAATAATAATGATGATGATGATGATGATGATGATGATGATATCAAACTGTAAACTCTGGCACTAGCCAGTCAAGGTGGTCTCAGTGGTGATCGGCACACCGGGTACAGTGCCTAAAGACCTTGGCCTGCACTTAAACACAATCGCCGCTGACAAAATTACCATCTGCCGGCTGCAAAAAGCCACCTTACTGGGATCTGCATGAATTATTCACCGATATATCAAACAGTCCCAGGCACTTGGGAAGTGTCCGACGTGTGATCCAATACAACAGTCAGAATAGTGTTCTTGTTTGCTGTGGACTCATCTTGTTATGTATCAGATAATAATAATAATAATAATAATAATAATAATAATAATAATAATCGAAGTATGGATTGTTGATGTTGCAATCCCAGGTGACAGCAGGATTGAAGAGAAGCAACTGGAAAAGCTGACACAGTACAAGCCGGATTTTAAGATCGAACTGCAAAGACTCCGGCACAAGCCAGTCAAGGGGGTCCCAGTGGTCATTGGCACACTGGGTGCAGTGGCTAAACACCTTGGCCTGTACTTAAACACAATCGGCGCTGACAAAATTATCATCTGTCAGCTGGAAAAGGCCACCCTACTTGGATCTGCCCACATAATTTGCCACTACATCACATAGTCCTAGACACTTGGGAAGTGTCCAACATGTGATCCAATACAACAGCCAGCAGAGTGATTTACTTATGTATTTATTTATTTGTAGACCACCCTATCTCCCTGGAGGGACTCAGCGTGGCTTCCAACATATATTTATTTATTTACTGTATTTATTTACCTACATTCTCACCCCTGGAGGGACTCAAGCCAGTTTGCAACATACTAATGGCAAAAATTCAACGCTAACATGCAGTACACAAAGAAATCATAATAACTAATTACTGCATATAACTATGAACTTAAAATGAATTAAAACCATTAAACATAAAACATACATAAAATTCAAACATTGAAACAAGCATAAAATCACCCTGGTATAAACATTAAAATCCTATGATCTAGAAATCGTGTACCATAGCCATTCCAAATTGTCATTGCACAACCCGCTATGCATTGCTGTGGCTATCCTTCTTTCCTTCCTTCTTTCTTCCTTCCTCTTCCTTCTTTCTTTTCTTCCTTCTTCCCTTTCTTTCTGTCCTTCTTTCTTTCCTTCTTTCTTTTCCTTCCTTCCCTCTTTCTTCTTTCTTTCTTCTTTCTTCCTTCTTTTCTTTCTTTCTTTCCTTCTTCCTTTCTTTCTTCCTTCTTCCTTCCTTTCCTTCCTTCCTTTCCTTCTTTCCTTCTTCTTTCTTTCTTCCTTCTTCCTCTTTCTTTCCTTCTCTTTCCTTCCTTCCTTCCTTTCCTTCTTTCTTTCCTTTCTTCCTTCTTTCTTTCCTTCCTTCCTCCTTTCTTTTTTTCTTTCTTCTTTCTTTCTTTCCTCTTTCTTTCTTCTCTTTCTTTCTTCTTTTTCTTTCTTTCTTTCCTTCCTTCCTTCCTTCTTCTTCCTTCCTTCCTTCCTTCCTTCCTTCCTTCTTCTCCTTTCCTTCCTTCTTTCTTTCTTTCTTTCTTTCTTTCTTTCTTTCTTCCTTCCTTTCCTTCCTCTTTCCTTCCTTCCTTCCTTCCTTTCCTCTTCCTCCTCCCCTCCTCCTCCTTCCCTTTTTCTTTCCTTCTCTCCTTCCTTCTCTCCTTCCTTCCTCCCTCCCTTTTTTCTTTCCTTCTCTCCTTCCTTCTCTCCTACCTCCCTCCCTTTTTTCTTTCCTTCTCTCTTTCCTTCCTTCCTTCCTTCTCTACCTCTTTCCTTCCCTCCCTTCCCTTTATCTTTTCCTATCTCCCCTTTCTTCCTTCTCTACCTATTCTTGAACTGCAATTCCCAGCAGTCTTCCTGATCGATCAATCAATCTACCTACCTACCAATCTATCTCTATGTAATCTATCTAACTGGAGGATTGCTGAGAGTTGCAGTCCAGGATTAGGAAATTGGAAACATGCACTGTATTGTCGTTTAGCCTTTTTGGTTTTTAAGTCCTGTTTGTTTGGTTTTCGGGGGGGTTATGAGTGATGGCCACTCATTGGTCTGTTAAGGGTGTCTTGTGTCCAAATTTTGTGTCAATTCATCCAGTGGTTTTCCAGTTATGTCAATCCCACAAATCAACATGACATTTTTATTTATATAGATGGCAAACATTCAATGCCAGCAAGGAGAAACATCCCAACGCATTACAACAAAGCAGGACACATCCAGCAATATATGAGCGGCCTAACTTTAAAACTGAATAACAAACTAAAAAAGCAAAGATAAAACTTGAATAACCCATACAAACAAAGGCATAATATAAATTTATCACTGGGTAAAAAACCTAGAAGTGAATGACTAAATCCTAAAGAGAGTGGAGGTGATTTGCCGCAACCAACAGGCTGAGATCAATTCCGGTATCTAGGCAAGGTTTACCATATCTAGGCGAGGATGCAAGTCGAGAGGTGTTAGTCTTCATCCTCTCCATGTACGCAAGAGATGGGTTTTTAGAAGCTTTTTGAAGGCAAGGAGAGAGGGAGTAATTTCTAGTTCTTTAGAAAAGTTTTTACCCGGGCTAGATTTGAGCAGCTCGACATTAAGTCCAAGTTGGGACGACATCAGAATATTCCCTACACGAGGAGAACCTGTGGGTGCCGTGAGGTAGATGCAGAAGAGGAGGACTCCGAACATTTTTTCTTAAAATGTCCCTACTACAACAGGATCCAGTCTTACTACCTAGAGCAGTGGTTCTCAACCTTCCTAATGTCATGACCCATTAATACACTTCCTCATATTGTGGTGACCTCCAACCATAAAATTATTTTCGTTGCTTCTTCATAACTGTAATTTTGCTACTGTTATGAATTGTAATGTAAATATGTTATGCGTGATGTATTTTGGCACAAATACCCGATATGCCCAAATTTGAATACTGGTGGGGTTGGGGGGTTGATTTTGTCATTTGGGAGTTGTAGTTGCTGAGATTTATAGTTAACCTACAACCAAAGAGCATTCTGAACTCCACCAATGATGGAATTGAACTAAACTTGGCACACAGAACTCCCATGACCAATGGAAAATACTGGAAGGATTTGGTGGCATTGACCTTGATTTTTGGAGTTGTAGTTCACTTATATCCAGAAAGCACTGTGGACTCAAATAATGATGGATCTGGACCAAACGTGGCACGAATTCTCAATATGCCTAAATGTAAACACTGGTGGAGTTTGGGGGAAATAGACCTTGACATTTGGGAGTTGTAGTTGCTGGGATTTATAGTTCATCTACAATCAAAGAGCATTCTGAACCCTACCAATGATTGAATTGGGCCAAACTTCCCACACAGAACCCCCATGACCAACAGAAATGCTGGAAGGGTTTGGTGGGTATTGACCTTGAGTTTGGGAGTTGTAGTTCACCTATATCCAGAGAGCACTGTGGACAGAACACTGGTGGAGTTTAGAGAAAATAGACCTTGACATTTGGGAGTTGTAGTTGCTGGGATTTATAGTTCACCTACAATCAAAGGGCATTCTGAATCCCACAAATGATAGATTTGGGCCAAATTTCCCACACACAACCCCCATGACCAACAGAAAACAATGTGTTTTCTGATGTTCTTTCCCACACAGAACCCCCATGACCAACAGAAAATAATGAGTTTTCTGATGGTCTTTGGTGACCCCTCTGATACCCCCTCGCGACCCCCACAGGGGTCCCGACCCCCAGGTTGAGAAACACTGACCTAGAGCCTCTGCTGGAGAATCATACTCATTTAGAGAATAAGGAGAAATTGCACATCCTCCTACAGGGTTCAGATAAAAACTCTATTTTAAAATTGACCCTTTTTACGCAAAAAGCGCTGGCCATCCGCGAGAAGATGGAAGCAGAGAGAGGTGACCTTGCTGCCATCAACAAAATTCAAACTTAAAAACTTAATATGGACATGCCACTAGTTTTACCTTCCCGCGCCCCTGCCCAAACCCTACTTTAAGGAATGAATCAATTTTTAATCTTTTAATTTTTTTATCTTGTAGTTGCACAATCATTTAGGAGTGGGTTGACAGGCCAGTAGGCTGGGATGCCTTGTATTCATATATGGTTTTACTGTATGTATGGGCAAGTGTGTATGTTTTTGTGTGTTTTGCATGTTTTGATATGGTCAAAATTGACTAATCAATAAAGAATTGTTGTTGTTGTTGTTGTTGTTGTTGAGAGGGAGTTCTAGAGGCCGGACACAATCACAGAGAAGATCCCCTCTCTCATTCTCACCAGCCGTGCCTGCGACCGAGAGCAGAGCTTCCTTCACAGATCACAACGCTCGAGCCAATTTGTGTATGGAGATGCAAGGAGTCTGGGCAATATACGCAACCACTATTTTCGAAGCATCTTGTCGTTTTCCATCCTTATTTATCTTGTGTCAGGAGCGACGTGAGAAACTGCAAGTCGCTTCTGGTGTGAGAGAATTGGCCGTCTGCAAGGACGTTGCCCAGGGAAGGTTGCCCGGATGTGTGATGTTTTTACCATCCTGTGTGTTGCACTCCAGAACAGGAAACTATAAACACACCACACGTTAAGCGAAGGAACAATCCTTTTTATTAAATCTTAGCAAGAAAAAAAGCCAGTAGAAATAAATGCTTGTAAAGATGGATAGGATTCTTCTCTCATGTCCCCACATGGGAAGCTAGAGCTGAGACAGGAGCTCAACCCACTCCCTGGATATGAACCACCAACCTCTTGGTCAGCAGTCCTGCTGGCACAAGGGTTTAACCCATTGCGCCAATGAGTGCTCCTTTTTCCATACTAAGAGCACATGTTATTCTATAGCCAAGCCTAAACTCCTTGGTGACACTGCCTGTAGGAAGCCAACTCTGAGCACTTTAACAATGAGCAAGACAATTCGGAGTGACATTTTCCGGGACCAACGATGTCACTAGCCCACAAGCCCTGGACTCTAAAGAGTGTCACAGTTCAGCATATGCTTCCTACACTCAAGATTTTGAGTTCAAGTCCAAACTTCTCTAATTAGGAAGATCTGGTAGCAGACGACAGGTGAAGAAGACCTCTGCCCTACGCATTGGAGTTATACTGCCAACCTGAACATGAATACTAGAACTAAATGATAGGATAAGGATCATGCAAAGCACCTTTGTATGTTGCCCACCCATGGCTTAGGTTTCAAATGTCTGAAACAGATTTAATTTAGGGAGCTTTGAACCATCTACCTCTGGCGGCACATGTTGGCAGCCTGTTTTATTCTGACAGAAAAGCCAAGGCACTACAGAGCTCTATCATAGAGCTACCATCAACTCTGCTGGACTGAAGGCCACGTTGTCCAAATGCCCAAAGATCACCGTCTCCCAAAGCAGTTACTCTACTCCGAACTCAAGAACGGAAAACGGAATGTTGGTGGGAAGGAAAAGAGATTGAAAGCTAGGCTCAACGTCAACCTTAAAAATTGTGGCATAGGCTTCGAGAACTGGGAAATCCTGGCCCTTTAGCGTTCCAACTGGAGGTCAGCTGTGACCAGCAGTGCTGTGGAATTCAAAGAGGCAGAAATGGAGGGCAAAAGGGAGAAATGTGCTGAGAGGAAAGTGTGTCAAGCCAACCCTGATCGGGACCTTCTTTTGTCTGGAAACCAATGTCCTCACTACGGGAGAACATGTGGATTGAGAATAGAGCTCCACAGCCACCTACGGACCCACCGCCAAGACACTACACTTGGAGGACCATCATCCTTGGACTACGAGGGAACAGCTAAGTAAAGTACTACCATAGAGTAAATGCTTTCCTTTAAAAAATCATTTTAATCTAGGGGTCTTTAAGGCCACTAGACTGGTTAGACAGGAGAGTCATGACTTAGAACAACAAAGGATTCTCCCCGGGCAGTAAGCAGCCAGGCTTTGAAGCTGCAAGGCTATTCAATGTTTATCAAGATGGCCAATAGCAACATGCACACTTCCATCCAACACACAAGAGTTCTTTCTCCCACCCTGGACATCATTCCACAGATATATAAAAACCGCACTTGCCTTGTTTCCAACAAATCTCACAAACTCTGTGGAGGCCTGCCAGAGATGCGGGTGAAACGTCAGGAGAAAATGCTTCCGGAACTTGGCCATACAGCATGGAAAACTCACAGCAACCCAGTGATTCCGGCCAGGAACTCCTTCGACAACATATTAGAGCAAGTGCCTTTCCCCCCACATTAAAATAGCTTCCTCTTGTATGTACTCGACTGCTGGGCATGTTTAGCCTGAAGAAGAGAAGACTGAGAGGAGACATGATGAGGGCCATGGATCAAGATGTGAGAGGAAGCCACAGGGAGGAGGGAGCAAGCTTGTTTTTTGCTGCCCTGGAAACTAGGACGCAAGGGAACAATGGCTTCAAACTACAAGAGAGGAGATTCCACCTGAACATGAGGAAGAACTTCCTGACTGTGAGAGCCGTTCAGCAGTGGAACTCTCTGCCCCGGAGTGTGGTGGAGGCTCCTTCTTTGGAAGCTTTGAAACAGGGGCTGGGTGGCCATCTGTCAGGGGTGATTTGAATGCAATATTCCTGCTTCTTGGCAGAATGGGGTTGGACTGGATGATGGCCCAGGAGGTCTCTTCCAACTCTTTGATTCTATGATTCTATGCGCAACAGAGGCTCAGGTGCATTTGAAGCATTTCGGGTCAAGCCACCTCTCACTCTTGGTTTTTAATCCTTGGAGACAGACGAGGCTATCTAAACCTCAGGTTTCATCTTACCAAGAGCTGGGCAGTCACACAGATCAGGTTGCCAGCTTCTTGTTTATCTTTTTTGGACTCGCTTTTAGAAAACAGCATGAGACCCATTTGGCTGGCATTGTCCTTTCGAGCATGGGGCGAAGTAGGGAGAAAATATTCCCCCCCCCCCTTTTATGGGTGCATTGTCGATGTCTCCGATCCCTTTGAAAGACGCATGAGCAAGGCTAGTGAAAATTTGTCAATCTTGTTGTGGCTCCGTGTTTTATATCCAAGACTAACTGCACTGATCCAAAGGAAACCATTGCATCAGGAAGGCCGCCAACTCGTTGTAAACAATGGCTCACTTCTGGGTTGTTGGAGTCAAGTGATACTTCGGCACAGGAGTGCATTAAACTTTGGATGTTCCAAAGGAAGCAAAGCAGCCTGTCCCACACCCAAGCCACATGAGGACAGGATTCAGGTGCAGAAACAATAATAATAGGTTCTTGTGGGTTTTTTTCGGGCTATATGGCCATTTTCTAGAGGCATTTTCTCCTGACGTTTCGCCTGCATCTATGGCAAGCATCCTCAGAGGTAGTGAGGTCCAGTAAATGAAAATGCATCCTGTATATCAGATATTTATGTTACGATTCACAACAGTAGCAAAATGACAGTTGTGAAGTAGCAATGAGAATAATGTGATGGTTGGGGGTCACCACAACATGAGGAACTGTATTAAGGGGTCGCGGCATTAGGAAGGCTGGGAACCACTGTTCTATTACTTGCAATAGTTTTTCATCGTGTGGTCTTATTGTTAATGTTGCATTATTGTATTGTCCATGCTTTATTTTAATTGCTTGTATTGTTGTTATTATTGCTTGTATTGCTTGTATTGTTGTATTTGGGTTCGGCCTCATGTAAGCCACACCGAGTCCCTTGGGGAGATGTATTGCCATAGATGCAGGCGAAACGCTCTAACATGGACCTATAGCCCGCAAAAACCCACAGAAAAACCTATTGGATTCTGGGAGTTGAATATAATAATAATAATAATAACAACAAGACTTTATTTGTACCCCGCTACCATCTCCCCAAGGGACTCGGTGTGGCTCACATGAGGCCCAGCCCAAATACAACAATATACGCAATAAAACAACAATACAAGTAATTAAAATAAAAAAAACATAGACAATAAAATATACAACATTATCAATAAGACAGCACACAAATGAAAGTATCCCTCTAAGTTGGTGGTTCTCAACCTTCCTAATGCCATGACCCCTCGATACAGTTCATGTTGTGGTGACCCCCAACCATAACATTATTTTCATTGCTACTTCATAACTGTCATTTTGCTACTGTTATGAATCGTAATGTAAATATCTGATATGCAGGATGTATTTTCATTCACTGGACCAAATTTGGCACAAATACCCGATATGCCCAAATCTGAATACTGATGGGATGGGAGGAGATTGATTTTGTCATTTGGAAATTCTATAAATAAAGTATAAATACAGTTTTATTATTATTATTATTATTATTATTATTATTATAGTTGTAGTTGCTGAGATTTATGGTTCACCTACAATCAAAGAGCATTCTGAACTCACCTACATCTGAGTTTCACTGTGGACTCAGACTATGATGGATCTGGACTAAACTTGGCACGAATATTCAGTATGCCCAAATGTGAACACTTGATGGAGTTTGGGGAAAATAGACCATGACATTTGGGACATTTGGGAGTTGTAGTTGCTGGGATTCATAGTACACCTACAACCAAAGAGGATTCTAAACTCCGCCAGTGATGGAATTGAACCAAATGTGGCACACAGAACTCTCATGACCAAAAAAAAAATACTGGAAGGGTTTGGTGCCTTGAGTTTTGGAGTTGTAGTTCACCGACATCCAGAGAGCACTGTGGACCTAAACAATGATGGATCTGGACCAAACTTGGCATGAATACTCAATATGCCCAAATGTGAACACTTGACGGAGTTTGAGGAAAATAGACCGTGACATTTGGGAGTTGTAGTTGCTGGGATTTATAGTGCACCTACAATCAAAGAGCATTCTGAACCCCACCAATGATAGAATTGGGCCAAACTTTCCACACAGAACTCCCATGACCAACAGAAAATACTGGAAGGGTTTGGTGGGTATTGACCTTGAGTATGGGAGTTGTAGTTCACCTACATCCAGAGAGCACTGTGAACAACAGAAAATACTGATGGTCTTTGGCATCCCCTCTGACACCTCCTCGTGACCCCCCCCCCCAAAAAGTCCCAATCTCCAGATTGTGAAACACTGTAATAGAAGATGCATCTCATTTAACAACTCCATAAAAGAAGCAACCGCATATTGGAAGCTGAGCTTAGCCAAATCCACTCTCCTTCCACCCAACTGTTGAAAGACCAACAATTATCTTTCTCGAGGCCTCTTTCTCCCTGGATTTAAAGTTCCTTGACACGCTTTACGAACGTGACAGCACTGTTGCTTCATGCTAGAACTCCCCAGCAAATATCTGCAATCTCCTGGAGAAACTTCAGATACCCTGAAGTGGAGATTTTGGAAATCTATGGAACCGTGCAAGCTCCTTCTCGAAAGTGCTGGGCACAAAGCAGAGCCCTCACTTAGGATGGCGTTCAGCACATTCTGCATGTGGGAGAAAACAATACACATCCTCCCAGTCTAAACAGATTTACTTCTAGAGGCTTGACAGGGATAGTAGTCAGGCTTGGCCATGATGCAACCCTCTTTCGTTCGCACAAACCACAACAGCTTTGGAGTTGCCACTGTTTTTCCAAGGCCCCGAATGCAACCAGCCCACAACATCCCCACCTCAAAGTTTGCCAGGGATTTCAGAAAAGCAACCCAGTTGGCATGGTGTAGAAAGACAAGCAGACACGAGAGCAACCTCCCTCTTCCGACGCATAGCCGTACCCCAAAGACCCAGGGCCAGATTTGGACACGGCATTGATCTCCCCAATGAAACTTTTCCCCGGCTGCCCAGGCGATGCAGAGACAGATGGGAGGAGAAAACCCAGATGGTGGTACCTTTCGCTGGGAGGAAATGCAACAGAACCTGCCCAAGGCAGCAGCCCAGGGAAGATGGGCTATAGGGATGCTCAGCGGATGGATGCTGGGGACTCGCTCTCCTTCGTCGTCTGTCCGTCTGTCGTGGGGTGTCAGCCTGCCTGGCTTTCCCTCCCTGCATCCAGATCTTCCAGCAGCCGAGACCAACTGGGCTGGAAATGCATTTAGGAATTATTTGCTGGCACTCACGCTCCACCTCCAGGGCCCTGCGATTGGTGGGCTGCGCTTGTGATGCTCAGCCGGTCCTGGCTCCAACGCAGCCTTCCTCTTGCTCTTTAGCTGCTGCTGTTATGCTCAAGCGCATGAAGGGAGAGGGGGAGAATGATGCACACTCCGGGCAGGCTTCGGGTGGCAAGATGTGCCAACTGGTGTCAAGGAGGACAGAGGGAGGTCTCCAACTGAGGCTGGCATGGCAGCAGGCGCAAAGCAGGAGAACCCATCTCTATTCTCCATCTATAGAAATAAAAATGTAACGTTCGTTTGTGGGATTAGCATCACTCAAAAACCACCGGATTGGACACAAGACACCTCTCAGGCCAATGAGTGACCATCACTCATAAAAACACTGAAAAACACAGCAGAAGGGACTTAAAAGGCCAAAAAACAAAAATTACAACACATGTGCAAAACCACATATACACACAAACACAAACATATATACACATATCTATATAAATAAAAATGTAATGTTCATTTGTGGGATTAACATAACTCAAAAACCACTGGACGAATTGACACCAAATTTGGACACAAGACCCCTCACAACCCAATGTATGTCCTTCACTCATAAAAACACTGGAAAAACACAATAGAAGGGACTTAAAAAGCAAAAAAAATTACATTACAATGCATCCACAAAACCACACACACATATGCAAACACACATATACACACACACAAAAAAAACACATATACACAGACTGGGCCACAGCAATGCATGGCAGGGGATGGCTAGTCTACATAAATAAAAACGTAACGTTCGTTTGTGGGATTAACACAACTCAAAAACCACTGGACGAATTGACACCAAATTTGGACACAAGACACCTCTCAGGCCAATGAGTGACCATCACTCAAAAAAACCACTGAAAAACACAGCAGAAGGGACTTAAAAGGCCAAAAAACAAAAATTACATTACAACACATGCGCAAAACCATATATACACACAAACACAAACATATATACACATATCTATATAAATAAAAATGTTCATTTATGGGATTAACATAACTCAAAAACCACTGGATTGGACACAAGACACCTCTCAGGCCAATGAGTGACCATCGCTCATATAAACACTGAAAAACACAGAAGAAGAGACTTAAAAAGGAAAAAAATACATTACAATGCATCCACAAAACCACACAAACAAACACACACATATGCAAACAAATTATATACACATATACACAAATACACACACACACACACAAAATACATATACACAGACTGGGCCACAGCAATGCATGGCAGGGGATGGCTAGTCTATATAAATAAAAATGTAATGTTCGTTTGTGGGATTAACACAACTCAAAAATCACTGGACGAATTGACACCAAATTTGGACACAAGACACCGCTCAGGCCAATGAGTGACCATCACTCATAAAAACACTGGAAAAACACAATAGAAGGGACTTAAAAGGCCAAGAAACAAAAATTACATTACAACACATGCGCAAAACCATATATACACACAAACACAAACATATATACACATATATAAATAAAAATGTAATGTTCATTTGTGGGATGAACATAACTCAAAAACCACTGGACGAATTGACACCAAATTCGGACACAAGACACCTCTCAGGCCAATGAGTGACCATCGCTCATAAAAACACTGAAAAACACAGCGGAAGGGACTTAAAAAGCAAAAAAATACATTACAATGCATCCACAAAACCACACACACACATATGCAAACACACATATATACACATATACACCAATATATACACACACACAAAAATACATATACACAGACTGGGCCACAGCAATGCATGGCAGGGGACGGCTAGTCTATATAAATAAAAATGTAATGTTCGTTTGTGGGATGAACAGAACTCAAAAACCACTGGACGAATTCACACCAAATTTGGACACAAGACACTTATCAGGCCAATGAGCGACTATCACTCATAAAAACACTGAAAAACACAGCGGAAGGGACTTAAAAGGCCAAAAAACAAAAAATTACATTACAACACATGCACAAAACCATATATACACACAAACACAAGCATATATACACATATCTATATAAATAAAAATGTAAATTTGGACACAAAACACCTCTCAGGCCAATGAGCTCATAAAAACACTGGAAAACACAGCAGAAGGGACTTAAAAAGCAAAAAAATACATTACAATGCATCCACAAAACCACACACACACATATGCAAACACACATATATACACATATACACCAATATATACACACACACAAAAATACATATACACCGACTGGGCCACAGCAATGCATGCAGGGGATGGCTAGTCTCTATAAATAAAAATGTAATGTTCGTTTGTGGGATTAACAGAACTCAAAAACCACTGGACGAATTCACACCAAATTTGGACGCAAGATGCCTCTCAGGCCAACAAGTGACCATCACTCATAAAAACACTGAAAAACACAGCGGAAGGGACTTAAAAGCCAAAAACAAATACATTACAATGCATGTGCAAGCCTCATATATATACGCAAACAGAATGGGGGACGATGATGCCTGGCTCGAGAGCAGTACGTGTGAAAAAGATCTTCGTGGACAACAAGTTCAACATGAGCCAGGAATGTGATGTGGTGGCAAAAAAAGGCAATGGGATGTTGGCCTACATCAATAGGAGCCTAGTGTCTAGATCTAGGGAAGTCATGCTCCCCACGCTGTATTCCGCTTTGGTTAGACCACTTTACCTGGAATATTGTGTCCAATTCTGGGCACCACAATTCAAGAGAGATATTGACAAGCTGGAATGTGTCCAGAGGAGGGCGACTAAAATGATCAAGGGTCTGGAGAACAAGCCCTATGAGGAGCGGCTTAAGGAGCTGGGCATGTTTAGCCTGAAGAAGAGAAGGCTGAGAGGAGATATGATAGCCATGTATAAATATGTGAGAGGAAGCCACAGGGAGGAGGAGGGAGCAAGCTTGTTTTCTGCTTCCATGGAGATTAGGACGCGGAACAATGACTTCAAACTACAAGAGAGGAGATTCCATCTGAACATGAGGAAGAACTTCCTGACTGTGAGAGCCGTTCAGCAGTGGAACTCTCTGCCCCGGAGTGTGGTGGAGGCTCCTTCTTTGGAAGCTTTTAAACAGAGGCTGGATGGCCATCTGTCAGGGGTGATTTGAATGCAATCTTCCTGCTTCTTGGCAGAATGGGGTTGGACTGGATGGCCCAGGAGGTCTCTTCCAACTCTTTGATTCTAGGATTCTATGAAGCACACATATACACACACAAAGCATATATACAAAGACTGGGCCACAGCAACACATGGCAGGGGACAGCTAGTGTTCTCGTATATTTAGAGGCGAGAGGCTAGGGACTCTGCTTCCTGGGTGGTTAATCATCAATGCAACACAATTTGCAAATTTGCAACCTGTATTGAAATTTGCTACCTGTATTTGTTTCTACAGACAACCAGCATTGTGTTGTGGTTTGAGCATTGGGCTACAACTCGAGAGATCAAAGTTCGAATCTCCGCTCTTGCAAGGAAATCTTGGTATTTTCCTAGTTTCCAACAGACCTCACAACCTCTGAGGGTGCCTGCCATAGATGGGCAAAAGGTCAGGAGAGAATGCTTCTGGACCATGGCCATGCAGCCTGGAAAACTCACAACAACCCTGTGATTCCAGCCATGAAAGCATTCGACAAAATATTAAAGATGTATTATTATATCGTATTGTCGAAGGCTTTAATGGCCGGAATCACTGGGTTGTTGTAGGGGTTTTTTTGTTTTTGTTTTTTGTTTTTTTGGTTTTTTGGCTATATGGCCATGTTCTAGAGGCATTCTCTCCTGTATCTTCTATATCTGTGGAATGACCAGGGTGGGACAAAGAACTCTTGTCTGTTGGAGCTAGGTGTGAATGTTTCAACTGACCACCTTGATTAGCATTTGATGGCCTGGCTGTGAAGGAGGCCTCAAGGGTCTCTGAGCAAGGGGCTTTGAATGAAATTAACAGCAAAAGAGAAACATACCCTTTCTCTGACTTAAAAAGAGCAATACGGAAGAAAATGTTTTTAAGAAGGTAATTTCTTACACAGGATGCTTGTGGTTAACTTCAAAGGTTGTTTTTTGAAGCGCAGAGGCCGCATGTACAAGAAGGTACTTTCCATCAAAAGGTCAAGAGAGGGGGCTGGAAAGAGAGTACTTTCCATGACAAAAAATGTTCTTGTTTACTTGAGGTTATATATTTGGTGGTCAAAAGCCAAGGGGGCACGGCAGTCACTTGAAGGGTAACATCTGTGTATGTTGCCTGGCTGTCCGTCTTCTTCATGAAGAAATTAAAAATAAAACCTTGTTTTTTTATCTTTCATTGGGGCTGTCTCCTTCCTTTTGTGCTCCCAGGACGTGGACCTAAGAAGACCCAATTTAGGGTCTCTAACAGCAGTGCCTGGGGCAATCTTTTGTTGAGAAGTGATTAAATGTCCTTGTTTGTTTCCTCTTTGTTGTTTTGCTGTTGTAATTTTGGAGTTTTTTAATACTGGTAGCCAGATTGTGTTTGAATGAATGAATTGTTTATTGTACTAGCCATAGGCCATGACATCAGTAATACACTAACTTTATAAACACTTTCCAATATAAACCTTAAAACGTAACAAGAATTAAAACTAAAACAAGTTCTTTAAAATTATGAAAGCAGAAACATGACAATAACAGTGTCTGCTTTGTGTCATTCCAAACCGTTTCCATTTCTGACTCCCAGTATGGATTTTGCTACTTTGGCTCTGATCTTTTGGGCTGCGATTGCGAATGTGGCAACCTTTAGTGTTATATTTTTAGAATGATCTGCTAGCAAGTCGCAGATCACCGCAGATTGTTGCCATGATGCCCTTTCTTCCAAGAGTGATCCTAGGAGATTTTTCCTAGGGTCATTGTACAAGGGGCAACGTAGCAAATAGTGTGTTAGGTCTTCTCTTTCCCCTGTGCCACAAATGCAAAGTCGTTGGGCATGGGGGATCCCTCTGTATCTTCCCTCTAGCCAGTTTGATGGCATTGTTTGGAATCGCAGGGCTGTCAATGCTTTCCTCAGGACCGCTGACGTTAGGTCTTGAAGATATTGTTGACGATATTGGTCACTTTTTAGCCGAGGATACCAGGTAGAGAAACCTTGCAGTTTGCTAATCTGCAAGTTGTCAGCTGCATCCCTCTCAAAGATTTTGTCTCTAATCGCCTTCTTGTCCAGATGCATTAGGGCAGTGTTTCTCAACCTGTGGGTCCCCAGATGTTTTGGCCTTCAACTCCCAGAAATCTTAACAGCTGGTAAACTAGCTGGGATTTCTGGGAGTTGTAGGCCAAAAACATCTCGGGACCCCAGGTTGAGAACCACTGCATTAGGGTATTTGTTGACCCATCAAAGTACTGAAGGAGCAAGGCTTGCCAGTGTGGTGCCCATCCTCCCTGCTTATACTGCTCCATCATGCATTGCTTTGTTTGTCCTCCATTCCCAGGAGCCTCTTCCCATATAAGATGTTAAGCTTATGCATTCTGGTAGCCAGATTGTGTTCATTTTCATGGTTTCCTCCTTTCTGTTGACATTGTCCATCTGCTTGTGTATTTCAGTGGCTTCTCTGTGTAGTCCGACATGGTGGTTGTGAGAGTGGTCCAGCATTTCTGTGTTCTCCAATAATATGCTGTGTCCAGGTTGGTTCCTCAGGTGCTCTGCTATGGCTGACTTCTCTGGTTGAAGGAGTCTGCTGTGCCTTTCATGTTCCCTGATTCGTGTCTGGGCAATGCTGCTGCATTTGGTGGTCCCTCTGTAGACTTGTCCACAGCTGCATGGTACACGGTAGACTTCTGCAGAAGTGAGGGGATCCCTCTTGTCCTTTGCTGAACGGAGCATTGGTTGGATTTTCTTGGTGGGTCTGGAGACTGTTTGTATGTTGTGTTTCCTCCTCAGCTTCCCTCTGCGGTCAGTGGTTCCCTTGATGTCTGGCAAGAACACTTTCCCTCTGGGTGGATCTCTGTCTTGACTCTCGTGGCTTCTTCTCAGTGGTCTTGCAGCTCTTCTGATGTCTGAGATGGAGTCTCCCTTGGCCTGGAGAGCCCAGTTGAGGTGGTTCAGTTCCTCTTGGAGGAGGTGGGCTGCGCAGATTCTTCTTGCACGGTCTGGCAAGGCTTTAATGGTGCTTCTTTTTTGACTTGGGTGATGGCTGGAGTTTTTGTGTAGATATCTATCTGTGTGTGTAGGTTTTCTGTAAACAGTGTGACCCAATTGTTGATCTGGTTTGCGGATGACTAGGACATCTAGAAAAGGCAATCTTCCTTCCTTTTCTTTTTCCCCTGGGAGTTTCTCCTGCAGGAGTCTACCATATTCCATGCAGCTGTGGATAAGTCTACATATCCACCAAACGCAGCATCATTGCCCAAACACGAATCAAGGAACATGAAAGGCACTGCAGACTACTTCAGCCAGAGAAATCAGCCATAGCAGAGCACCTGAGGAACCAACCTGGACACAGCATTTTATCTGAGAACACAGAAATACTGAACCACTCTCACAACCACCATGTCAGATGACACAGAAAAGCCATTGAAATCCACAAGAAGCATGTGGACAATTTCAACAGAAAGGAGGAAACCATGAAAATGAACAAAATCTAGCTACCAGTATTTAAAAAAACTCTAAAATTGCAACAGTACAATAACAGAGAGGAAACAAACAAGGACATCTAATCACCTCTCAACAAAAGATTGCTCCAGGCACTGTCAGACCATTATATGCTAATCAAGGTAGTCACTTGAAACATTCACACCTAGCTCCAGCAGACAAGAGTCCCTTGTCTCACCCTGGTCATTCCACAGATATATAAACCCAATTTTCCTAGTTCCAACAGACCTCACTACCTCTGAGGATGCTTGCCATAGATGCAGGTGATACGTCAGGAGAGAATGCCTCTAGACCATGGCCATATAGCCCGAAAAAACCTACGACAACCTATTATTATATTGTTTCAATTTCTTCCAGCATGGAATTTTTGAATTCCTTTCCTAGCTTTAAACAGAAATAAATATGCCTACTGAGAACTGAAAGAGAATATGAAAGCCTTACTTTCTCCTCTCTTAGTATCCCAACTATTTCAGGTTCAAACTCTTCCTCTTGGAGTTCGCATTCATTTCCTTTCCAGCCGTTCGCCTCCCACAGACTTGAAAGCCCAGACAGGGCTCCTTTGATGCGACATACATTTGAGGAACGAAATTGCCTTCTAAGAGGGTTGCCAGTGGTTCAAAACATACCTTGAGAACCTCAGTGTGCAAATTGGCAAAGGGCATGGGATGCTTTGGTGCCCGTGCGGTCATAGTGCGCACGCAGGCATTGATGTTGCGGGTTATTCGCCTGCCCTTCTCCGACTCCCTCCAACCTCACTCAAAGGCACAACCTTATTAAAGGCATCTCTCTGCAAAAGGAAGGCGCAAGTACTATTTATAAAAGGGAATAACAATAGACGGAAAGAAATAGAATTCGATTTGGGAAGGCCAGCCTTGCAAATCAGTGCCAGCTCAAAGCAGAAAGGACCCATTCAAGACTATCAATAAATAGCATTAGGATCGAAGATCAATGAAAGGGTGAACCTCCACTTTTCCCTTGAAACAATAATACAAACGACAAGGGGTTTTGGGGGATTTTTTTTTTTGCAATTTGTCAGGCATTTAGTGGCTAGTGATATATATATATATATATATATATATATATATATATATATATAGTTGTTGTTATTCGTTCAGTCATTTCCGACTCTTTGTGACCTCATGGACCAGCCCACACCAGAGCTTCCTGTCGGCCATCACCACCCCCAGCTCCTTCAAGGTCAATCCAGTCACTTCAAGGATGCCATACATCCATCTTGCCCTTGGTCGGCCCCTCTTCCTTTTTCCTTCCATTTTCCCCAGCATAATTGTCTTCTCCAAGCTTTCCTGTCTCCTCATGATGTGGCCAAAGTACTTCAACTTTGTCTCTAGTATCCTTCCCTCCAGTGAGCAGTCGGGCTTTATCTCCTGGAGGATGGACTGGTTGGATCTTCTCGCAGTCCAAGGCACTCTCAGAACTTTCCTCCAACACCACAGCTCAAAAGCATCGATCTTCCTTCGCTCAGCCTTCCCTCAGGTCCAGCTCTCACATCCGTAGGTTACTACAGGGAAGACCATGGCTTTGACTAGGCGGATCTTTGTTGCCAGTCTGATGTCTCTACTCTTCACTATTTTATCGAGATTGGACATTGCTCTCCTCCCAAGAAGGAAGCGTCTTCTGATTTCCTGGCTACAGTCTGCATCTGCAGTCATCTTTGCACCTAGAAATACAAAGTCTGTCACGGCCTCCACGGTTTCTCCCTCTATTTCCCAGTTGTCAATCATTCTTGTTGCCATAATCTTGGTTTTTTTGACGTTTAGCTGCAACCCGGCTTTTGCGCTTCTTCTTTCACCTTGATTAGAAGGCTCCTCAGCTCCTCCCCGCTTTCGGCCATCAGAGCGGTGTCATCTGCATATCTGAGGTTGTTAATGTTTCTTCCAGCAATTTTCACCCCAGCTTTGCATTCATCCAGCCCCGCACATCCGCATGATGTGTTCTGCATACAAGTTAAAAAGGTTGGGTGAGAGGATGCAGCCTTGCCGGACGCCTTTCCCAATCTTGAACCAGTCTGTTGTTCCATGGTCAGTTCTGCCTGTTGCTCCTTGGTCCTTGTACAGATTCCTCAGGAGAGAGACAAGGTGGCTTGGGATGCCCATCCCACTAAGAACTTGCCACAATTTATATATATATGTAAATATGTAAATATGTATATATATATATGTAAATATATATATATATATATAATGTAATTTATATATATATATATATATGTAATGTTCGTTTGTGGGATGAACATAACTCAAAAACCACTGGACGAATTGACCCGAAATTTGGACACAAGACACCTAAAAGTCCAACGAGTGTCCATCATCCCTAAACACACACACAAAAACCCAGTGGAACAGACTTAAAAACCCCCAAAAATACACTATATATATATATATATATATATATATATATATATATATACGGTGTATATTCGATTTTAGTATGACGACTGACCACTGTAGTTTTAAATATATGTGCTTTTTTAATGTTTTATTGTAATGTGTTTTATTGTAATGTGTATTTTGATATTTTACCGATTGTATGTGTTTTTATGGTTGGAAACCAGGCTGAGGCCTCTTAAGAGTTGAGAAGCTCGGTATATAAAACTTTGAAATAAATATAAATAAATAAATAAATATATACATACACTCATATACATATACACACATTAATACACACACACACACATATATATATATGCACAAACACACACAAATGTACACATATACACACTCATATATATACATATATACATGCACACATATATACATATACACATGCACAAACATATACACACAAATATGCATATAGACAACCACACACAATATGCATGTACAAATATAAACACACAAATACACAAATGTATACACACACACATATATAAACCCACACACACACATGTGAGTGTGTGTATACAATCACACACACACACATATATGGTAAAGGTTGTCCCCTGACATGAAGTCCCGTCGTGTCTGACTCTGGGACTCTGGTGCTCATCTCCATTTCTAAGCCAAAGAGCCAGCACTGTCCATAGACACCTCCAAGGTCATGTGGCTGTTACCTTCCCACCGGAGTGGTACCTATTGATCTACTCACATTTACATATTTTTGAACTGCTAGGTTGGCAGAAGCTGGGGCTAACAGCGGGAGCTCACCCCGTCCCACAGATTCGATCCGGCGACCTTTTGGTCAACAAGTTCAGCAACTCAGGGGTTTAACCCACTGCACCACTGGGGGCTCCGTGTGCGTGTGTGTGATGTTTGTTTGTGGGATTAACATGTGGGTTTGGGAGTTGTAGTTCACCTACATCCAGAGAGCACTGTGGAGTCAAAAATGATGGAGCTGGGCCAAAGTTGGCATGAATACTCAATATGCCCAAATGGGAACACTGGTGAAGTTTGGGGAAAAAAGACTTGTAATGTTTATGTGGAATTGTTTTTCTTGCAACCTGAATAGCAATCAGTCTACAACTCCCAAATGTCAAGTTCTGTTTTCCCCAAACTCCATCTGTGTTCATATTTGGGCATATGGAGTATTCATGCCAAGTTTGGTCCTGATCCATCATTGTTTGAGTCCACAGTGCTCTCTGGATGTAGGTGAACTACAACTCCCAAACTCAAGGTCAATGCCCACCAAACTCTTCCAGTATTTTCTGTTGGTTGTCGGAGTTCTTTGTGCCAAGTTTGGCTCAATTCTATCATTGGTGGAGTTTGGAATGCCCTTTAATTGTAAGTGAACTATAAATCCCAGGAACTACAACTCACAAATGATAAATCGATCCCCCCCCCCAACCCCACCAGTATTCAAATTAGGGCATATTGGGTATTTGTGCCAAATTTGGTCCAGTGAATGAGAATATATCCTGCCTATCAGATTTGTGCCTTAAAATTCACAAATATAGCAAAATGAAAGTTATGAAGGAGAAACTAAAATATTGTTTTGGTTGGGGGTCACCACAACTTGAGGAACTGTGTTAAGGGGTCACTTCATTAGGAAGGTTGAGAAACAATGCTCAAAATGGATGGCTTTGAACCTTGGGAAGCTGAACATCTATGTAAATAAAAATGTAATGTTCGTTTGTAGGATTAACATAACTCAAAAAGAACTGGACGAAATGCCGCCAAATTTCGACACAAGACACCTACTCACTCAAGGAGTGACCATCACTCAAAAACACCGATTTTGACATTTGGGAGTTGTAGTTGCTGGGATTTATAGTTCACCTAAAATCAAAGAGCATGCTGAACTCCACCAATAATGGAATTGAACCAAACGTGGCACACAGAACTCCCATGATCAACAGAAAACACTAGAAGGGTTTGGTGGGCATTGACCTTGAATTTGGGAGTTGTAGTTCACATACATCCAGAGAGCACTGTGGACTCAAACAATGATGGATCTAGACCAAACTTGGCATGGATATTCCTTATGCCCGAATAGGAACACAGATGGAGTTTGGGGAAAATAGTCACTAACATTTGGGAGTTGTAGTTATTGGGATTTAGAGTTCACATACAACCAAAGAGCATTCTGAACCCCATGAACGACAGAATTGGGGCAAACTTCCCACACAGAACCTCCATGACCAACAGAAAACACTTAAGGCCATCCAGTCCGACTCCCTTTAACAGGACAAGAAAACATAATCAAAGCCCTCCTGACAAAGAGCCATGCAGCCATAGATATAGATAGATAGATACGATTCATACACAGAGAGATTTATTTATTTATTTATTTATTTAATACGAGAAGCTCGGCCTGTCATTGAACATCGAGAAAACCAAAGTGTGACGGCGCGAGTGGCGCCACCTATGTATAGAACTGTTAGTTGTAAGATTTAAACTGTTGTATCATGCTTAATCCTGCCCCTTTTGCCATGTGTCTGTATATTTGTATGGATTGGTTACTTGTAGCTGTCAATCAGCACTGTTTGGCTCCACCTCTTCCTGCAAGAGGGGAGAACTTCCTTTTCCTTTCATTTCTGCGATGAGAGATCATGCAACATGGACGTGAGTAACAGACTTCATTCTTAAAGGACCCTGTGTTAAGTTACCTCTTAGCACCAATTCTGAGGTTTTTTACCCCTGGGACTCATGCTTTATGTCCAGATCATCCTGGACGATACTGAGGAGACCCAGGCGCCTTCAAGCCAGTTCTTTTGGCACCAGAGGAAGATCCTGAATCTTCAAAATAGGCCATTTGAATTGGGGTTGTGGTTTTGCTCCGGCACTCACAACCATTGAGGAAGAGGAAACCTGGTGAGGCTTCTCAGCTTCAAACCCCTTGGACCCAGGACTAATAGAGACTGTAAAGTGTGTTTTTCCTTCACCCTTCTAAAGTTTTCCAGTTTATTGCATTGAAGAAATGACTTTGTGACAAATAAAACTTGTTTTGAGTTATTTACATCGTTTTGGGTTCTTGGGAGTTCCAGTTTCCTAAAGGAGGGCAAGAAGCAATCCCTTGGGGGAAAGATGCCACGTCCATCCTCCTTTTAAGACTAATAGCCCCCAAGCGCGACGGCACACACCTCATTGAGGGACTCAGCCTGGTTTCCAACCATAAAAACACATACAATCAGTAAAATATCATAGTTCACAATTACAGTAACACATTTAAAATAACAATATATTTAAAACTACGGTGGTCAGTCGTCATATTAAAATCAAATATACATCATCTTCCATCCACAATCCTAGGGTGCTGTCTCATTCATCGAAAGCCTGTCTCCACAACCACGTCTTCACCCGTTTCCTGAATGTCAGGATAGACGGGGCGGTTCTGACCTCCAGTGGGAGAGAGTTCCAGAGTCGCGGGGCCACCACCGAGAAGGCCCTGTCCCTCGTCCCCACCAGGCGCGCTTGTGAGGCCGGTGGGACCGAGAGCAGGGCCTCTCCAGACGATCTTAATAATCTTGATGGTTCATAGGGGAGAATATGTTCGGAGAGGTAAACAGGGCCGGAGGCGTTTAGGGCTTTAGGTTAACTCCAGCACTTTGAATTGTGCTCAGAAGCCAATTGGCAGCCAGTGGAGCTGGTGTAACAGCGAAGTGGTGTGCTCCCTGTACCCAGCACCCCTTAGTAGTCTGGCTGCCGAGCGTTGGACTAGCTGCAGCTTTCGGGCAGTCTTCAGAGGCAAACCCACGTAGAGAGCGTTGCAGTAGTCTAAACGGGATGTAACCAAAGCGTGGACCACCGTGGCCAAGTCAGACTTCCCAAGGTACGGGCGCAGCTGGCGCACAAGTTTTAGTTGTGCAAAAGCTCCCCTGACCACAGCCGAAACCTGGGGTTCCAGGCTCAGCGATGAGTCCAGGATCACTCCCAGACTGCGAACCTGCGCCTTCAGGGGGAGTGTGACCCCGTCCAGCACAGGCTGTAACCCCGTACCCTGTTTGGCCTTACGACTGACCAGGAGTACCTCTGTCTTGTCTGGATTTAGTTTCAATCTGTTGTCCCTCATCCAGTCCGTTACAGCGGCCAAGCACCGGTTCAGGACCTGAACAGAATCTATAGTATCATAGATTTGAAAGGGACTCCTAAAGAAGAACAATGATAGGTTGCATGTTCCAGAGCAGGCAAACCAGACAATCTCCACATCAACACTGACAAAGAAACAGCAAGAAATACTGCTTACCCACAAGCATAAGGAAACTATATATATTAGAATCCAACACTTTCTCATTACTTTATTTTCCAGATCACCAGACTGGGCCACAGCAACGCCTGGCAGGGGACGGCTAGTCGCCAGATAATATTCCTCTGGGTTCAGGGACTTTTCCTAAGCCCAATTTTCCTGCATCCATGCAAACAAGCAACCTCAAACCATGAGAAGAATCCCGTTGCCCATCAACGTCCATTCTAGCAATCGAGACCTAAGTAGCTCTTAAACTTTGATCCTTTGATTTAAGAAGAAGAAGAAGAAGAGAGAGAAAGCCTGCTCTAATATCTTTCAGCTCTCCAATGTAATCATCCTTTGCAAAGCAAAAAAAGGGAAGGGAATGCATTGTGCCGTCAAAAGGAATGCATTGATGATCAAGCAAATTACGAGTGGAGTAAACAGCTTTCCCTGGGAACAAGTCTTTGCATCCTAAATTGATGCCTCCTGGTTTACAGACTCCAAAGAGCCTGTTTTGCGTGGGAAGGAGTAAACACTAATAACGCTGGCCTTTATTGGAAGCATTCTTAAGCACTTCCTTTGCACGGAATAATGCATACCTTACCAGAGCGGCTTTGGTAAACATTCCAATAAATAAGCATATAATAAAAATACTAGAGTGGACGACTTCCCATTGTGTTTGGAGAACGGAAATCGTATGGGAAATGGTAAAAAATGGGGTTTAGCAAAACCAGGCAATTGTTGGCTCCTATCTTGAACTGATGTGGGGCTGTATCTCCCTGGCCAAGCTGTAGAAGACAAAGCTTTCTACAGGAGCTCTTGGTATTATGTCCTGCATGAAAGGCTTCTCTGTGTGGACTGAACCCAAACTGGCTCCTATTCCCTCCAAAACCCAAAAAGGGGGCGGGACCAGGGAACCTAACTATAATTGATAGGTGGCTTGCCCTATGATTGCAGCAAAAAGAGTCCCTGAAATTTAGGTCTACAGCAAACATTCAGTGCAAAGCAAACAAAATTGGAGCTCCTGGTACAGCTGTACCTGCACAGTCCTAGTCATCTGCATCAAATCTAATTGGCCTGGTAACCTTTCCTTTTGCTGCTATTTTATTGCTCTGTCCCGAAAGCTTGGTCCCACAGCCAAGGTTTTACCATCCTTCTAAAGGACAAGAGAGAGGGGGCCGACCTGATCTCACTAGGAAGGAAGTTCCATAGCAAGGGAGCAATCACCGAGAAGGCCCTGTCTCTCATCCCCACCAATCGCGCCTGTGACAATGGCAGGACGGAGAGCAGGGCCTCCCTGGAGGATCTTACTCTCCACAATGGTTCATAGGGGGAGATGCTTTCGGACAGGTAAATTGGGCTGGGGTCGTTGAGGGCTTTGCACCACCTGACATCTGCCAGGAAGTAGCAGCCAATAATAAAAGACAGTGACATTGGATATTAGCCAGCAAGCCAATGCTTTAAGTCATGAAATAGCTTCCTAAGATCGACAGAGATACTTGCAGGAACACCTTAGCAAGCAAGAGTCCAAAACTGGCAGGCTCAAACCCAGCACCTCAATCAGTGGCTGATACCAAATGAGAGACTCCCCCCTGGGCACACAGAAGACTAGGCAATTTGGAAGGCGCTGAACAGACTGCGCTCTGGCACCACGAGATGCAGAGCCAACCTTCAGAAATGGGGCCACAAAGAGGAGTCCAGGACGTGCAAGTGGGAGGAGAGCAAACCACAGGCCACTTACTACAATGCACCCTGAGCCCCACCACATGCACAATGGAGGTCCTTCTCACAGTGACACCAGAGGCACTTCTGGTCAAAGGACATTTGATATCATGCCAAGTTTTTAACTTTGTTTGTGCTTTTTCTATACATTATAACTGTATTCTCAATTCGCTTCTGACATGATAAACAAATAGTATTGTTACAAAGGAAGCTGAAGTCGAGCACCCCCCCCCCC
Source organism: Anolis sagrei ordinatus (assembly GCF_025583915.1). Lineage (NCBI taxonomy): Eukaryota > Metazoa > Chordata > Lepidosauria > Squamata > Anolidae > Anolis > Anolis sagrei. The sequence goes on from NW_026847882.1 coordinate 3,720,890, forward strand.
CAAAAAAGGGATAGTGACTTATAGTTCTGCAAAGGGCAAGGGCACCAGACTGCACAGTAGGGGTTAAGTCTTGGTCACATTGCCAAGGCACTAACAACAACAAGGACCCCACGAGGCTTTTGGGGAATGGCTGGATCTTGGGACTTCTGCCCTTCATGAGAGTTGTAGTTTCCCAAGGACCAGCTTCGATCCCAGCGTGGCAGAATTCCACCCAATGGCTCAGTGGGAAATCAACAGACTTTCCTTTTGGGCTTTAAGAGCTCTGCCTAATGTTTTGGACTCGCAAGGACATCTTTCCCGCTCATGAACTTCCCTCAAAATGAACTATGGACTCATATTGCTTGAAAATAATTTCTTTATTAAATTTCTTTGGCAGGGTGGGATGGGGAAGGAGATATTTGATATGAATTTCTGTGGATTTCTGTATTCCCCCATGTATTCTCCTTATTCTTGCCCTGACACCCAAACCTATCACTCCTTCCCCCTCCCCTTGGGTAAATCAATCCAGGAAGCGGCCAGCTGTTGAAAGGGCAATCAGGGAGATTACTTTACTATATTTAAAATTGAAATCAATATGCAAGAGGGGGAATATGTAATAAGAAATTCAATGTGCAAATTTGATAAATGTGAATTTAATAATTATGTGTGGGAATGAATGGAAGAATGGAAGGAAGGATGTATGAATGGAGCTAATAATTTTGGAGATGCCAGTAAAATATTAAGACCTGTAATGACTAACTACTAGGCTTGGGCGGTTTCATTCGTTAATTTCGTAATTCGTTATTAATTCGTATTTAAATTAGCTTACGATCCAATATTGAGCCATGCAGGAATAGTGTGAGGAGTAAATTAGATTCGAAAGAATTTTTTCAATTTATTTTGTAATTATTTCGTAATTATTTTCGCATGTCTGGTGCAAGTTTTATAGTTATTGTGTGTTTTATCACACCAACAGTCAACAACAGAGGGAGAGGGAAGCTTCAGAAGTTCCCCCTGTCCCATTTGGAGGTTTTTTTAGCATATTGCGCAATTGCGTCCGCCATTAACGAATCGATTCGTAATTTTACGAAATTTCGTATATTTCGAACTTTTTTAAAGGAAAATTTCGGAATTTTAAAAAAAAACGAAACGCAAGGGCCCCCCTAAAAACGAAACGAGTTTAGAACCAAATTTTTCCGTGGTTACCCAAGCCTAATCTCTATTCGTAGGGCATGGAACAAAGGCTTCAAACTACAAGAGAGGAGATTCCATCTGAACATTAGGAAGAACTTCCTGACTGTGAGAGCCGTTCAGCAGTGGAACTCTCTGCCCCGAGTGTGGTGGAGGCTCCTTCTTTGGAAGCTTTTAAGCAGAGGCTGGATGGCCATTTGTCAGGGGTGGTTTGAATGCAATATTCCTGCTTCTTGGCAAAATGGGGTTAGACTGGATGGCCCATGAGGTCTCTTCCAACTCTATGATTCTATGATTCTATGATTCTATGAGTAAACAAGACAATTATGCTGGGGAAAGTGGAAGGCAAAAGGAAGAGGGGCCGACCAAGGGCAAAATGGATGGATGGCATCCTTGAAGTGACTGGACTGACCTTGAGGGAGCTGGGGGTGGTAACGGCCGACAGGGAGCTCTGGCGTAGGCTGGTCCATGAGGTCACGAAGAGTCGGAGACGACTGAACGAATGAACAACAACAACATGAGTAAACTCTGAGAAGAACTGGGACAGTGATTACAGAAATGTTTGCAACATTCCTTATGTTCAGAAGGACGTCAACACAAGCCTTGTGTTTCTCAACACCAATCAAGAAATCAACAACTGGCCAGGAAACTCGGATGGATCCAGGAGGGAAGAAGTCTACTATTAATTTACAACTTTGGGACTACATCAACAGAATTTTCCTATAAAAATGCCTCTGATCTCTGTACTGGTATGCCTTGCATGTGAGTTATCACTGCATTGCATCTGATCCAGCTGAATCGCTCATTAAACCTCGATGCCTCTTCTTCGCTTTGGCAAGAGTGTCATTTCAATTTCTAATCTTAATAAAATTGCTGGAATCAGGCTTCTCTGAAGACTCGCCAAGGTAGCGTTCCCTCTTTGGTGGGAACTAAGGGCCATCTCCCCTTGGAGTCGACCCTCCAAAAGTTCCTATCGAGTTCATTGCAATGCAAAAGATCCAAGACAGAAATTGGATTTTCCCCTCCATAATATTCCAGAGTAATTTGACATTACCCAAAGCAGGAGGAGAAGAGAGAGGGAGTCTTGCCGATGGGTTTGCTATTGATCACACGCCGTTGAGAACATTACAGGGAAATGTCCAAGCCTAATAGGAATCCAATACTAGTCGAAACTCCCAAATCGGTGTCCCTTCCCTACGGAGAGGGGACGCCTCACTCGAGAGCAGGACGTGTGAAAAAGATCTTGGAGTCCTCATGGACATGAGCCAGGAATGTGATGTGGCGGCAAATAAAGCCAATGGGATTTTGGCCTGCATCAAGAGGAGCCTAGAGTCTAGATCTAGGGAAGTCCTGCTACCCCTCTATTCTGCTCTGATTAGACCACACCTGGAATATTGTGTCCAATTCTGGGCACCACAATTCAAGAGAGATATTGACAAGCTGGAATGTGTCCAGAGGAGGGCAACTCAAATGATCAGGGGTCTGGAGAACAAGCCCTATGAGGAGCGGCTTAAGGAGCTGGGCATGTTTAGCCTGAAGAAGAGAAGGCTGAGAGGAGATATGATAGCCATGTATAAATATGTGAGAGGAAGCCACAGGGAGGAGGAGGGAGCAAGCTTGTTTTCTGCTTCCCTGGAGACTAGGACACAATGGAACAATGGCTTCAAACTACAAGAGAGGAGATTCCATCTGAACATGAGGAAGAACTTCCTGACTGTGAGAGCCATTCAGCAGTGGAACTCTCTGCCCCAGAGGGAGTGTGGTGGAGGCTCCTTCTTTGGAAGCTTTTAAACAGAGGCTGGATGGCCATCTGTCAGGGGTGATTTGAATGCAATATTCCTGCTTCTTGGCAGAATGAGGTTGGACTGGATGGCCCAGGAGGTCTCTTCCAACTCTTTGATTCTAGGATTCTATGAGAGGCTCAAGGGGCAGGAAAACCCAATCCAAGGCTGCATTTACAATGCAATCCATTTTAGCACCACTTTAGCTGCCATGGCTCAATGCAAGGGAATCCTGGGGCTCGTAGCTTCTTTGCCATCAAGTTGCATCCTGAGTCCATAACACTATTGAGCGATTCAGCTTATCACTTTGCTGTAGATGTATTTGCACGGAATGACAGATTATGCGGCACTTCATTGTGGGCAGAGATCAGTGGGAAGGGAACTGTTTGTTTCACTTGTCAAAATAGTTTGACAGTTTTGTGGGTTGTTTTTTTTTACAAAAATCCAGATTCCTTTCAGAAGTACAGGGATAGGATGCATACAGCCAGCTCTAATTCTAAGTGGAGGCTGTATACTTGTAATGGGTTAAACCCTCGTGCCAGGAGAGCTCCCTCTGTCAGCTCCAGCTCCCCATGCAGGGACATGAGTTTGGGAGTTGCAGTTCACCTACATTCCGAGAGCACTGTGGACTCAAACAATGATGGATCTGGACCAAACTTGGCACGAATATTCAATATGCCCAAATGTGAACACTGGTGGAGTTTGGGGAACATAAACCTTGACATTTGGGAGTTGTAGTTGCTGGGATTTATAGTTCAGCAACAATCAAAGAGCACTCTGAACCCCACCCACAATAAAATTGGGCCAAACTTCTCACACAGAACCCTCATGCCTTGAAGGGACTCGCTGGCATAAACCTCCCTCCAGCCCCGCACATTCTCCCTGCACAACACACTGCCATGTGCCAAGCACACCTGCTCTCCCCTCCCTGCTTAGACTCTTAGAAAACACCTTCCCTTTTGCTGAGAGGCTGGCCAATCATAGTGATGGAGAGCTTTTAGTGGGAGGTTTTGCCATCTGTTTCCAAAAAGGAAGAGAAGGGCAGGCAGAGAGGTCTTCAGCCTTCTCTGCCAAAGGGGTTCCTAAGACCATCAGAAATATATGTTTTCTGGTGGTCTTTGGTGACCTCTCTGAAACCTCTTCATGACTACCTCCCCCTAGAGAAATGCTTCTCTACACTGTAGAATAGCATTTCTCAACTTGGGGGTTTCAGAGGGGTCGTCAAAGACCATATATTTCTGGTGGTCTTAGGAACCCCTTTGGCAGAGAAGGCTGAAGATCTCTCTGCCTGTCCTTCTCTTCCTTTTTGGTGTTGGTGAACTACAACTCCCAGAATTCAAAAACACCCCCCCCAACCCCACCAGTATTCAATGTTGGTCATGTAGCTAGTTTGGTGTAGATCCATTGTGGGCTGGGTTCAGAGTGCTCTCTGATTGTAGGTGAACTATGAATCCCAGCAACTACAACTTTCATATATGAGAGGAAGCCACAGGGAGGAGGGAGCAAGCTTGTTTTCTGCTTCCATGGAGACTAGGACGGAAACAATGGCTTCAAACTACAAGAGAGGAGATGCCATCTGAACATGAGGAAGAACTTCCTGACTGTGAGAGCCGTTCAGCAGTGGAACTCTCTGCCCCGGAGTGTGGTGGAGGCTCCTTCTTTGGAAGCTTTTAAACAGAGGCTGGGTGGCCATCTGTCAGGGGTGATTTGAATGCAATATTCCTGCTTCTTGGCAGAATGGGGTTGGACTGGATGGCCCATGAGGTCTCTTCCAACTCTTTGATTCTATGATTCTATGATCCATGGATTCAACAGGCCTTTTCACATCTGCGCATATTGGGTATTCGTGCCAAGTTTGGTCCAGATCCATTATTGTTTGAGTCCACAGTGCTCTCTGGGTGTAGGTGAACTACAACTCCCAAACTAAGGTCAATGTCCAGCAAACCCTTCCAGTATTTTCCGTTGGTCATGGGAGTTCTGTGTGCCAAGTTTGGTTCAGTTCCATCATTGGTGGAATTCAGAATGCTCTTTGATTGCAGGTGAACTATAAATCCCAGCAACTACAACTCCCAACAAAACCTCCCCAACCCACCAGTATTCAGATTTGGGTATTGGATATGGGTATTTGTGCCAAATTTGGCCCAATGAATGAAAACACATCCTGCATATTTACATTGTGATTCATAAAAGGAGCAAAATTACAGTTAGGAAGTAGCAACAAAAATAATTTTATGATTGGGGGTCACCACAACATGAGGAACTGTATTAAGGGGTCGCGGCATTGGGAAGGTTGAGAAATACTGCTGTAGAACGAATATATTTTGATATATTTAAATGCATTGGCATCCTGGGAGTTGTAGTTTGGTGGATCAACAAGGGATGGTGAAAGGCCTTGTAAAACTACAAAGACGGAGATCCTATGGCTGGGTCGACCGGGCAGTGGGGATATCCAGCTGCCTACCCTGGATGGCGAGGCGCTACGCCCGTCATCATTGGTCAAGAGTCTGGGAGTCCTTTTGGACCCTCTGCTGATGATGGAGGCCCAGGTCTCCGCCGTGAGCAGAACCGCCTTCTTCCACCTGCGGCAGGCTAGACGGCTGGCCCCCTCCCTGTCCAGGGACGACCTGGCTACGGTGATCCAGGCCACGGTCATCTCAAGACTGGACTACTGTAATGCCCTCTACATTGGCCTTCCTCTGTCGGTGATCCGGAAGCTCAAGCTGGTACAAAACGCAGCTGCTCGGCTTCTTGCGGGAATTCCGATGAGATGCCACATCACCCCAATCTGACTGCAGCTGCATTGGTTACCCATTGAGCACCGGATCACTTTCAAAGGGATGGTACTCACCTTGAAGGCCTTGCATGGTCTGGGGCCGATGTACCTGAGGGACCACCTCACCCCCTACCAACCCCATTCTGAGGACCAAGATCTATTGGAAATTCCCAGTGTCAAGACCTTGCGTCTAACAGCAACCAGACGCAGAGCCTTTACAGCAGTGGCACCATCACTCTGGAATACTCTGCCACCTGAAGTCCGTGCCTTGTGGGACCTATCAGCTTTCCGCAGGGCATGTAAGACATATCTGTTTCGACAGGCCTTTGATCTTTGATATTGCTGTTTTTAAATTGTTTTTAAATTGTTTTAAATATGATTTTAACTAAGAGATGCATTGGTCGGTATTGGTGGCCCGATACTGTGTACTGTATATGTTTTTTATGCTTTTAAATTGTTTGATTATTGTTGTTTTTAAGTACTGTTAACCGCAATGAGTCGCCGTTGTAGGCTGAGATATTGCGGTATATAAGCATACAAAATAAAAATAAATAAATAAATAAATCTCCCCGTATGGGAAGCTGGAGCTGTAAGCCTCTCCGAGCCCCAGGGGACTGGCCGCATATACATTCGAATTATAAATAAATAAACAAATAAATAAATAAATCTTCCATGACTCCACGGCACTGAGCCGTGACACTTAAAATCGTGAGAAACTGCAATTATTTCTACAGTGTAAACTCACCCTATGATATAAAAACAAACAAGTTCTATTACTATCACTAATTTTGTCCAACTCTGTCACTCCTTCCCACCTGCTACTAAGGAGGCTGTCCAGGTCCTGAACCGGTGCTTGGCCGCTGTGACGGTCTGGATGAGGGCGAACAAATTGAAATTGAATCCAGACAAGACAGAGGTACTCCTGGTCAGTCGCAATGCCGAACAGGGCATAGGGTTACAGCCTGTGTTGGATGGGGCCGCACTCCCCCTGAAGACGCAGGTTCGCAGCTTGGGTGTGACCCTGGACTCATCGCTGAGCCTGGAGCCACAGGTTTCGGCGGTGACCAGGGGAGCGTTTGGTGAACAAGCCCTATGAGGACCAGCTGCGCCCGTACCTTGGGAAGTCTGACTTGGCCACGGTAGTCCACGCTCTGGTTACATCCCGTTTAGACTACTGCAACGCTCTCTACGTGGGGTTGCCTTTGAAGATGGCCCGGAAGCTTCAATTGGTCCAACGTGCGGCAGCCATGATACTAACAGGAGCGGGACGCAGGGAGCATACAACCCCCCTGTTGTACCAGCTCCACTGGCTGCCGATCTGCTACCGGGCTCAATTCAAGGTGCTGGCTTTGGCCTATAAAGCCCTAAACGGTTCCGGACCAAGATACCTAACTGACCGCCTCTCGGCCTATGAGCCCACGAGGACTTTGAGATATTCCGGGGAGGCCCTGCTCTCGATCCCGCCTGCCTCACAGGCACGGCTGGCGGGGACGAGAGATAGGGCCTTCTCGGTGGTGGCTCCTCAGCTGTGGAACACCCTTCCCGTGGACATCAGACAGGCTCCTTCCCTGATGATATTCCACAGGAAATTAAAGACTTGGTTGTTCAAGAAGGCGTTCGAACAAGAAGTGCAATGATTGGTAATGACTATAGGAATGGAGGAGAGCAATGTCCAGTCTCGATAAAATAGTAAAGAGTAGAGACATCAGACTGGCAACAAAGATCCATTGCCTAGTCAAAGCCATGGTCTTCCCTGTAGTCACCTACGGATGTGAGAGCTGGACCTTAGGGAAGGCTGAGCGAAGGAAGATCGATGCTTTTGAGCTGTGGTGTTGGAGGAAAGTTCTGAGAGTGCCTTGGACTGCGAGAAGATCCAACCAGTCCATCCTCCAGGAAATAAAGCCCTGCTCATTGGAGGGAAGGATACTAGAGACAAAGTTGAAGTACTTTGGCCACATCATGAGGAGACAGCAAAGCCTAGAGAAGACAATTATGTTGGGGAAAGTGGAAGGCAAAAGAAGAGGGGCCGACCAAGGGCAAGATGGATGGATGGCATCCTTGAAGTGACTGGACTGACCTTGAAGGAGCTGGGGGTGGTGACGGCCGACAGGGAGCTCTGGCGTGGGCTGGTCCATGAAATCACGAAGAGTCGGAGACGACTGAACAAGAAGTGCAATGATTGGTAACTGACTATAGGAATGGAACAACGGAAAATGATACTGGATTGTGGTTTGGACGATGAGATGACGCGGAATGGCTTTTGTAGTAATGATGATGTTTTTTGATGATGATGTTTTTTGGTTAATGCTGGATTGTGGATTATTTTTATATTGTGTCTTGAATTTTGAACCTTGTTCTTTCTATGTTGTACACCGCTGTGAGTCGCCCCCGGGCTGAGAACAGCGGTATATAAGCCAAGTAAATAAATAAATAATAAAAAATAAATAATTTTTGGAAAAAAAGAAGAGGGAAATGGATTCGGCAGCTGATCAAATCAATCAGTTTGAAGGACAAGGCTGAAATGTTCAATTTCAAGTTTTCAAAATCTGAAGACATGGAAATTTCAATTCAACTTTTGAGATTAAAAAAAAACCCTTCAATCAAGGCATTATTTGACATATTTTTCTGTTTGGATGAATGAAGGCTGTGGATGTTCTCTTGCAAAGCACCAGCTCCATATTGACTGTGACTGTGCGCCACCTGTTAATAAATGAGAGGAGGGTGCCATTCTTGTGTGTTCGTTTTTAAGAATAGCTCACCAACATTTCGTAAATGATCTTCACAAACCTGGCAGAGAAAAGACGAGAGACAAATCGGGGAAAGTGGAACCAAGGGTGCATCACCTACACGGTGGAATCAATGCATCTCAGGCTGGCTTTAGGCCTGGCTACAAGACTTTGGAAATATTGGTCACCCTGGTGGATGATCTATGTTGAGAGCTACAAGGGGCGTTGATTAAAGATTTCCCCTGACCCACTTCCTGTGGACTGAGAGCAATGAAACTTGGCCCAGTCCCGAGTCCTCCTTCTCTCCATGGGTGCCACAATCTAGGGACACACACATCTCCCATCTTCGCTTGTGGAAGTTGACAGGTTGCTTCAAAAGCCACGTTGTGACTTCGGAAACCAGAGTCTCATCATCTGGGAAATGCTTGCTCTTCCAAAATAACTTTCTTGTTGGAAAGAGGTCTCAGCGGTGGCCGGGAGAGCCTTTGCACAGTTAAAGCTTGTGCGCCAGCTGCACCCATTCCTTGGGAAGTCTGATCTGGTCACGGTGGTCCACACTCGGGTTACATTCCAAATAAATTACTGCAACGCACTCTACATGGGGCTGCCTTTGAAGACTGTTCAGAAACTTCAACTAGTCCAATGGGTGGCAGCCAGATTGCTCACTGGAGCATCGTACAGGGAGCATACCAACCCCGTTACGTCAACTCCACTGGCTGCCGGTCCATTTCTGAACACAATTCAAAGTGCTGGTCTTGGCCTATAAGACCCTATATGACTCCGGCTCAGCTTACTTGTCCAAATGTATCTCCCTCTATGTTCCGCCTCATAGTCTAAGATCTGCCGGGGAGGCCCTGCTCTCTTGTCTCTCATTTCACAAATGCGTCTGGTGGGGATGAGGGACAGGGCCTTCTCAGTGGTGACCCCCCACCTGTGGAATTCGCTCCCCAGTGAAATTAGATCAGCATCCTCCCTCCTTTCTTTCAGAAGAAAACTGAAGACGTGGTTGTGGAACCAGGCTTTTGGCTAATGGATATAGCGGCACTTGAACAGTGAATTGGACCAGACAGTTGTTATAATGGAAATGCCTTTATGATTGGATAACTAATGTTGTTTTAATGTATCGTATTGCATTATTTTATTTTGCTTTTATAATTGTAATTATTGTGGCATCAAATCGTTGCCATTGTGAGCCGTCCTGAGTCCCCCTGCGGTGGTGAGAAGAGCGGGGTAGAAAGGCTGTAAATAAAATAAATAAATAATAATAAGTCTGATGGTGCGAGGTTAGAGGAATCAGGGGGATGCAGGAGAATTTCAGAGCCACAGGAGCATGCTTCTATTTCAGCCACAGGTGACCTGTGAACTGATGCATTGTCTTGCAGAAGGCAAAGGACACCTTTGTTGAGCATGCCACATTGTCTCTTGGTTTGGATGACCTCCTGCAATTTCCACAGCAGTATGCCCCCCTCTGTTTACAAAAGACTCACTTTCTATCTTCACTCTCATTAACATCTGCACCTGACAATTCATCTTCAGAAGACAATTTCTCAGAGAAAGACTGTGAAGGGCCTCTCCCAGGAATGTGACCTTGTGAATCTTCCTAAGACAACGTGGGCCTCTCCTCTGGGCTTAACTCGGGCCCAGGAAAACCCTCATTTCCCATTGCCAACAGACCCACGCCCAGAAACCCCTTCCTCCCCATTCCCATCATGGACAATCACAGACTGAACTACAACACCAAGAGGTTTTCCTTGCATAGGACCTTGGAGAGCTCCTTTGGAGCCTGGTGTGGATTCACTATGGGAGTATTTGCACCGCAGAATGAGAGCAGTTTGACATCACTTTAAGTAACATGGCCCAATGCTATGGAACCCTGGGAGTTAGTTTGGTGAGCACCAGCACTATTTGTCTGGGAAGGCTAAAGACCTTGTAAAACTACACCTCCCATGGCTCCACGGCAGTTAAAATGATGCCAAACAGCTTTTATTCTACAATGCAGATGTACCCTCAGTTCCCAGATTTTTATGCACTCCAAAGTACATTAAACATGATGACATGATGGCAACAGTTTTGGACAACAATGGCTCCCAAAGTGACCCATTTAAGGTGGAATCAGGTGTCAGGTGTGTTATTGCCCCAACTCCCAAAGTGACCCATTGAAGGTGGAATCAGGTGTCAGGTGTGTTATTGCCCCAACTTTATTCTCCATCTTCATCGCTATGATACTTCACCTTGTTGACGGGAAGCTTCCCACCGGAGTGGAAATCATCTATCGGACAGACTGAAAGCCAAAACCAATGTTACAACAACATCTGTTATAGAACTCCAGTATGCTGATGACAAGGTCGTCTGTACACATTCAGAAGAAGATCTACAAGCCACACCTTTGCAGAAGCATACGAGAAGCTCAGCCTGTCATTAAACATCGAGAAAACCAAAGTGCTGTTCCAGCAGACACCAGCCAACCCCTCTCCAATGCCAGTGATACAGCTTAATGGTGGAACATTAGAAAATGTTGATCATTTCTGCTCCCTTGGCAGCCACCTCTCCACCAAAGTCAACATTGACACTGAAATATAACAGCGCCTGAGCTCTGCGAGTGCAGCATTTTTCCAAATGAAGCGGAGAGGATCGGGACATCCGTAGGGATACCAAGGTGCTTGTCTATAGAGCTATTGTCCTCCCAACCCTGCTCTATGCCTGCGAAACGTGGACTGTCTACAGACGTCACATGCAACTCCTGGAATGATTCCATCAGCGCTGCCTCTGGAAAATCCTGCAAATCTCTTGGGAAGACAAACGGACAAACGTCAACGTGCTGGAAGAAGCAAAGACCACCAGCATTGAAGCGATGGTCCTCCGCCATCAACTCCACTGGACCGGCCACGTTGTCCAGATGCCCAACCACCATCTCCCAAAGCAATTGCTTTATTCCAAACTCAAGAATGGAAAACAGAATGTTGGAGGACAGGAAAAGAGATTGAAAGATGGGCTCAAAGCCAACTTTAAAACCCTGGCATAAACACTGAGAACTGGGAAGCCCTGGCCCTTGAGCACTCCAGCTGGAGGTCAGCTGTGACCAGCAGTGCTGCATAACTTGAAGAGGCACAAATGGAGGGTGAAAGAGAGAAATGTGCCAAGAGGAAGGCGCGTCAAGCCAACCCCGATCGAGGCCGCCTCCCACCTGGAAACCAATGCCCTCACTGTGGGAGAAGATGCAGGTCAAGAAGAGGGCTTCACAGCCACATACGAACCCACCCCCAGGAAACCGAACGTGGAGGACCATCATCCTTGGACCACGAGGGATCACCTAAGTAAGTAATTTGCACTGCAGAAGGAAAGCAGTTTTACATCACTTTAAGTAACATGGCCCAATGCTATGGAACCCTGGGAGTTAGTTTGGTGAGCACCAGCACTATTTGTCTGGGAAGGCTAAAGACCTTGTAAAACTACACCTCCCATGGCTCCACGGCAGTTAAAGTGATGCCCAACAGCTTTTATTCTACAATGCAGATGCACCCTCAGTTCCCAGATTTTCATGCATTCCAAAGTACATTAAACCATAGTGCAGAAATGTTGCCTTGGCCTCAGGCAGCAAAAAGTCTTGAGTCCTGATCATTAGATATCTGCAAGTCCTATCACTATATACAGGACTCATAGCGAGACACTGTGCAAGCAGTTGCCAAACTTACAAATATCCTGCTCATTGTAGGTCAACAGCAAACATTAGCTACTTAAACATAGCAATTATCCTCCATTAAATGCGTGTAATGATTATTATTTATTTATTTATTTATTTATTTACTTCATTTGTTGACCGCCGCTCTCAGCCCTAAGGCGACTCGCGGCGGTGTACAACACGTAAAAAAAAACAGTCTACAAAACATACAGTATAACAACAGTCAAATCCCACATTAATCTAATCTAAATCCCACTAATAAATCCGCGCCATCATAGACTCACAGCCAATCTCATAATCCATAGTCCGTTCCAGATGTCATTACCAGGTTCGTGTGGCTCTCAATTGAATGCCTTTTCAAATAGCCAGGTCTTTAGGCTCTTGCGAAAGGCCATAAGGGAGGCCTTATTATTATATATTATTATTTTATATTATTATTTTCATTTTCGAAAGTAATCGATGCCAGTGGACCTCATTTACAGCCGTGAGTTCTGTAAGTAAGTATATATTTCCAAAAAAAAAAAAAAGCATCTCTTTTCGAGCAGTTATTAGGTCATTGGGCAGCTCCTGAATTTTAACAAGAGTTTGGAAATTTCATTTGGACTGCTTCTCCCAGCATTTAGATGGCAGATTATGGGAATTGTAGTCCACTAAAGGCTCTTTCCACTTTCCCATTTGGATGACTGGGAAAGCCTGGATTGGCCGTCTGCAAGGACGTTGCCCAGAGGACACCCAGATGATTTGATGTTTTATCATCCTTGTGGGAGGTTTCTTTCATGTCCCCACATGAGGAGCTGGAGCTGACAGAGGGAGCTCATCCGCCTCTCCCCGGATTCGAACCTGCAACCTGTCGGTCTTCAGTCCTGCCGGCACAGGGGTTTAACCCACTGCGCCACCGGGGGCTCCCAACAATTACAATAATAAAACCACAATTAAGCATAAATCATAATTAGAAGTACATAAGCAATCATTAAAACAATAAATAATCAAAACAGTCTTGCCAGTCGTATTATCATTCTAGTCAATGTCCTGTAAAATTCTACATACATCTACGGTCCGAAGGCCTGGTCCCAAAACCATGATTTTAATTTCTTTCTAAAAGCCAGGAGGGAGGGAGCAGATCTTACCTCATTTGGAAGTGCGTTTCATAGGCGAGGGGCCACTGCCAAGAAGGCCCTGTCTCTCATCCCCACCAGACGCATTTGCGCTATTGACAGGAGCGACAGCAGGGTCTCTCCGGATGATCTTAGATTACAATCAAAGAGCATTCTGAACCCCACCAACGATAGAATAGGGCCAAACTTCCCACACAGAACTCCCATGCCTTGAATGGACTCGATGGCAGGAAAAACGAAATGCAAAGATACAGAATGGGGGACAATGAGGCCTGGCTCGAGAGCAGTACGTGTGAAAAAGATCTTGGAGTCCTCGTGGACAACAAGTTAAACATGAGCCAACAATGTGATGTGGCGGCAAAAAAAGCCAATGGGATTTTGGCCTGCATCAAGAGGAGCATAGTGTCTAGGTCCAGGGAAGTCATGCTCCCCATGCTCTATTCCGCTTTGGTTAGACCACTTTACCTGGAATATTGTGTCCAATTCTGGGCACCACAATTCAAGAGAGATATTGACAAGCTGGAATGTGTCCAGAGGAGGGCGACTAAAATGATCAAGGGTCTGGAGAACAAGCCCTATGAGGAGCGGCTTAGGAGTTGGGCATGTTTAGCCTGAAGAAGAGAAGGCTGAGAGGAGACATGATAGCCATGTATAAATATGTGAGAGGAAGCACAGGGAGGAGGGAGCAAGCTTGTTTTCTGCTGCCCTGGAGACTAGGACGCGGAACAATGGCTTCAAACTACAAGAAAGGAGATTTCATCTGAACACTAGGAAGAACTTCCTGACTGTGAGAGCCATTCAGCAGTGGAACTCTCTGCCCCGAGTGTGGTGGAGGCTCCTTCTTTGGAAGCTTTTAAACAGAGGCTGGATGGCCATCTGTCAGGGGTGCTTTGAATGCAATATTCCTGCTTCTTGGCAGAATGGGGTTGGACTGGATGGCCCATGAGGTCTCTTCCAACTCTTTGATTCTATTATTCTAAGCCTCTCTCCAGCCTTGCACGCTCTTCCTCGCCCACACATGCGCACCACACCTGCTCTCCCCTCCTCACTTGGCATCTCAGAAATAGCCCTCCCCTTGGCTGAGAGGCCAGCCATTCACAACGAAGGAGGGCTTTGGGTGGGAGGATTTGCTGTCCATTTCCAAAAAGGAAGAGAAGGGCAGGAGGAGAGATCTTCCGCCTTCCTTGCCAAAGGGAATTCCTCAGACCACCAGAAATAGATGCTTCAAAAGTAACTGGAACTGTAGTTTCAGAAGTAACTGGAAGCTGTTCTGCTTAGGTTTTTATTTTGTCGTGTCAGAACAACCAGTCTAACAGAACAAAGCAAACAAACAGAAAAATACACAACTTGTGAGTTTGGTAGCTGGTTAAATGTCCTTTGACCAGTATCTGGCCACTTGGAGTGCTTCCGGTGTTGCTGCAAGAAGGTCCTCCATTGTGTATGTGGCAGGGCTCAGGTTGCATTGCAGCAGGTGGTCAGTGGTTTGCTCTTCTCCACACTCACATGTCGAGGATTCTACTTTGTGCCCCATTTCTGAAGGTTGGCTCTGCATCTCGTGGTGCCAGAGCGCAGTCTGTTCAGTGCCTTCCAAGTCGCCCCGTCTTCTGTGTGCCCAGGAGGGAGTTTCATCAGCCATTGGTTGAGGTCTGGGTTTGAGCCTGCCACTTTTGGACTCTCGCTTGCTGAGGTGTTCCAGCGAGTGTCTCTGTAGATCTTAGAAAACTAGGTCTTGATTTAAGTCGTTGGCGTGCTGGCTGATACCCAAACAGGGGATGAGCTGGAGATGTCTCTGCCTTGGTCCTTTCACTATTGGCTGCTACTTCCCGGCGATGTCAGGTGGTGCAATACCGGCTAAGCAGTGTAATTTCTCCAGTGGTGTAGGGCGCAGACACCCCGTGATAATGCGGCATGTCTCATTAAGAGCCACATCCACTGTTTTAGCGTGGTGAGATGTGTTCCACACTGAGCATGCGTACTCAGCAGCAGAGTAGCACAGCACAAGGGCAGATGTCTTCACTGTCTGGTTGTGAACTCTCCGGTACTATTACCTTTCATATTTTCTAACATATTTATGATCAATATTTCACGTTCCTTTGGCACCCACCAAAGGAATAATAATAATAATAATAATAATAATAATAATAATAATACCTTTATTTGTACCCCGCTACCATCTCCCCAAGGGACTCGGTGCGGCTTACATAAGGCCGAGCCCAAATACAACAATACACGCAATAACAACAACAATACAAGCAATTAAAATAAAAAACATGGACAATAAGATATGCAACATTAACAATAAGACAACACACAATTAAAACTGTGGGAAGGCCAAATGTAAAATTAAAATTGAAAATAATGCTGGAACATGGGCGAAAAAGTGATGGGGCGTTTGTGGAAAACATACAAGCAGACCTAAAAAATGTAAAGTGCTTTGGAGGACAAAGTGCTATGGAATCATTTAGTCTGGGAAGGCACACTGGAACAACCAAATCTTCAAGCTCCTCCTAAAAACTGCCAGAGTTGGGGCATACCTGATGTCCTTAGGAAGTGAGTTCCAGAGTCGAGGGGCCACCACCAAAAAGGCCCTCTCTCTCGTTCCCACCAGTCACGCCTGCGATGCAGGTGGGATCGTGAGCAGGGCCTCTCCAGATGATCAAAGAGATTGTGTGGGTTTGTATACAGAGATGCGGTCACGCAGGTAGGCGGGTCCTAAACCGTTCAGGGCTTTGTAGGTAAGAAAATGCACCTTGAATTGGGACTGGAAAATGAATGGCAACCAGTGGAGCTCCTTAAATAGGAGGGTTGACCTCTCCCTGTAAGGAGCCCCGGTTAACAACCTGGCTGCCGCCTGTTGGACCATCTGAAATTTCCAAACTGTTTTCAAGGGCAGCCCCACGTAGAGTGCATTACAGTAATCCAGTCTAGAGGCGACTAAGGCATGGACCACCTTGGCCAGATCCACCTTTGTGAGATACGGTCGCAGTTGGCGCACGAGTCTTAATTGTGCAAAGGCCCTCCTGGCCACCGCCGACGCCTGAGCCTCAAACGTAAGTGATGAATCCAGGAGGACACCCAAACTGTGGACCTGTGGCTTCAGGGGGAGTGTAACCTCGTCCAAAACAGGTTGCCACCCTATACCCCGGTCTGGTTTACGATTACCAAGAGGACCTCTGTCTTGTCAGGATTAATCTTCAGCTTGTTCGTCCTCATCCAGACAGCCACAGCGGTCAGGTACTCGTCCAACACCCGAGGGGCTTCCGTGGAATTGGGTGGAAAAGAGTAGTAGAGTTGTGTGTCATCTGCATAGAGATAAATACTTAGATTGCCGGCAAATGGATTGGATCATCTGCAAGGCCTTATGGAGAGCAGATCTCCACTTTTACTTCTTCTTTTTTATGTTAAAGTAACTCATTATTCTCTAATTTAAATAGTGTTATTTTCCCCCAACGTCTTAGGGAATAATTGATAGGGGATTAAAGGATTGCCTCATTTCCGAGTTATTTCGAACCCGTGGGAGAAACATCTGTCAAAAGGCTGCGAGTTATATAACCTTGGAAAAGAGTTAAAAGCAAGGACCGAATTCTCTGAAGAACTTTTTCCTTTCTCTCTCTCCCTTTCCTGCTCTTTCCTCAGAGTTACGTGGCATTTAAGTCTGCTCCGGCTTTAAGCAGCTTGTGTCAATTGCAAAGGCTTAGATGCCGAGCTTAGCGACTCTTTAGCAGTCATTCGGCAGCTCAGGAAGCGAAGGAAGGACCGTCAGTTTGCGAAACTCCTGACAAGCAGATGAATGCAGAATTTGGGGGTTGGAAACTTTCTGCTGGGCTACAAACTGTCAGGTAGATTATTTATTTATTTATTTATTTATTTATTTATTTATTTATTTAGAACTTTTATATATCGGTCTTCACAACAAAAGATTCATAAACAATAGTTTAAAACATCACATCCCATAATTCACTAAAACATTAAAATACAATCATATAATTACATAATGCCAAGTTGTCAAAATGAAGTCACAATTCATCGCCATCCGTCCGTGTGGCCAGAAGTTCTTGACTCACTCATCAAATGCTAAATTCCAGAGCCAGGTTTTCACCAGTTTTCTAAAAATTAGGAGAGAAGGGGCAGTTCTAATCTCCAATAGGAGAGAGTTCCAGAGCCGAGGGGCCACCACCGAGAAGGCCCTGTCCCTCGTCCCCACCAGCCGCGATTGCGAGGGTGGTGGGACCCAGAGCAGGGCCCCTCCAGAAGATCTTAACAACCTTGATGGTTCATAGGGGATAATCCGTTCGGACACATAATTGGCAGCCATTGGAGCTGGCGCAACAGAGGAGTCGTATGCTCCCTGTACCCCGCTCCTGTTAGTAATCTGGCTGCCGCTCGTTGGACTAATTGCAGCTTCTGGGCAGTCTTCAGAGGCAACCCCACGTAGAGAGCGTTGCAGTAGTCTATACGGGATGTAACCAGAGCGTGGACCACCGTGGCCAAGTCAGACTTCCCAAGGTACGGGAAGTGGCGCACAAGTCTTAATTGTGCAAAAGCTCCCCTGACCACCGCCAAGACCTAAGGTTCCAGGCTCAGCGATGAATCCAAGATCACACCCAAGCTGCGAGTGATCCTGGACTCATGCTGCATTAGATAGGAATTAGGCCTGTGCGGTTTCGTTCGTTAATTCGTTATTAATTCGTTATTTTTGGCATTTCCGAAGCGATATCAAAACACATTTCCAAACCCAGAAGGGTTTTAAAATATCGAACCAGCAACCCCCATAGATTTAACGAGCTTCCGCTCGTTTCGTTAATGGGGTGGAGGCTGCTGGAGTGCTGGTGCCTGGGAGCCAATCCGGCGCTCCCAAGCAGTGCACCGTGGGTCCGTGGCTGTTTGTTTTTGATTGGCCGGCGAGCCCTTTCAAAGCGGCTCCGCGCGGCCGTAGCTTGCTGCAGAGGGCGAGGGAGTTTGCATTGGGTTGGCTTGGCTTGGCTAGCAACTGGATTGGATTCATTCCTTGCTGCTGTGAGTGCTGCTTGCTTCATTTGCTGTCTCCTGCCTGTGTTTGGTCCACATTTGGGCCATTTTTTGGTTAATTTTCCATTTTAAAATATTTTTAATATTATTTTAATATTATTTTTAATATTATTTTTTAATATTATTCTTTAAAAATATTCTAAAAAAGAAAAGACTCTTCTGTTGGTGTGTGCTCTCATTTGCTGTCTCGTGCCTGTGTTTGGTCCACATTTGGGCCATTTTTTGGTTAATTTTCCATTTTAAAATATTTTTTAATATTATTTTAATATTATTTTTTATTTATTTTAATATTATTCTTAAAAAATATTCTAAAAAAGAAAAGACTCTTCTGTTGGTGTGTGCTCTCATTTGCTGTATCGTGCCTGTGTTTGGTCCACATTTGGGCCATTTTTTGGTTAATTTTCCATTTTAAAATATTTTTTAATATTATTTTTAATATTATTTTTTAATATTATTCTTAAAAAATATTCTAAAAAAGAAAAGACTCTTCTGTTGGTGTGTGCTCTCATTTGCTGTCTCCTGCCTGTGTTTGGTCCACATTTGGGCCATTTTTTGGTTAATTTTCCATTTTAAAATATTTTAAATATTATTTTAATATTATTTTTTAATATTATTTTAATATTATTCTTAAAAAATATTCTAAAAAAGAAAAGACTCTTCTGTTGGTGTGTGCTCTCATTTGCTGTATCCTGCCTGTGTTTGGTCCACATTTGGGCCATTTTTTGGTTAATTTTCCATTTTAAAATATTTTTTAATATTATTTTAATATTATTCTTAAGAAATACAAAAAATATTCTAAAAATTCGTTAATATTTACGAAATTTCGTAAATACCAAAACTTTTTTTGGGAAAGTTTTGTAATTATTTTAAATATCGAAACAAAAAAACACCCCAATTACAAATCGATTTTAGAAACAAATTTTTTCTTGATCAAACAGGCCTAATAGGAATGTATTGCATATACCTCCAGTGGGTGGGAAAATACAATTCCAATGCACATGTGTTCACAGCACAGTTTCACTGAAGAGCTGAGAAAGTAGAGATGGCATCCTAGAGTAGCATTTCTCAACCTTCCTAATGCCCTTAATACAATTCCTCATTCGGTGGTGAACCCCCACCATAGCATTATTTTCGTTGCTACTACATAACTGTATTTTGCTTTTGTTATGAAGGTTAATGTAAATATCTGATATGCAGGATGGATTTTCATTCACTGGAACAAATTTGGAACAAATACCCAATCCACCCTAATTGGAATACTGTTGGGGTTGGAGGGGTTGATTTTGTAGTTGCTGGGATTTATAGTTCACCCACAATCAATGAGCAATCTGAACTCCACCAATGATGGAACTGAACCAAACTTGGCACACAGAACTCCCATGGCCAACAGAAAATACTGGAAGGGTTTGGTGGGCATTGACCTTGAGTTTGAGCGTTGTAGTTGGGTACAGGGAGCACACCACTCCGTTGTTACACCAGCTCCACTGGCTGCCAATTAGCTTCGGAGCACAATTCAAAGTGCTGGTGTTAACCTATAAAGCCCTAAACGACTCCGGCCCTGTTTACCTCTCCGAACGTATTCTCCCTTACGAACCATCAAGATTATTAAGATCGTCTGGAGAGGCCCTGCTCTCGGTCCCACCGGCCTCGCAAGCACGTCTGGTGGGGACGAGGGACAGGGCCTTCTCGGTGGTGGCCCCGCGACTCTGGAACTCTCTCCCACCGGAGGTCAGAACTGCCCCGTCTATCCTGACATTTAGGAAATGGGTGAAGACGTGGTTGTGGAGACAGGCTTTCGATAAATGAGACAACACCCTAGGATTTTGGATGGAAGATGATGTATATTTGATTTTAATATGACGGCTGACCACCGTAGTTTTAAATATATTGTTATTTTAAATGTGTTACTTTAATTGTGAACTATGATATTTTACTAATTGTATGTGTTTTTATGGTTGGAAACCGGGCTGAGTCCCTCAATGAGGTGAGAAGGTCGGTATAGAAAACTTTGAAATAAATAAATAAATAAATAAATAAATAATAGTTCACCTACATCTACAGAGATACTTGCAGGAAGACCCCAGCAAGCAAGAGTCCAAAAGTGGCAGGCTAAAACTGGAACCTCAATCAGTGACTGATACCAGATGAGACACTCCCTCCTGGGAACGCACAGAAAACTGGGTTACTTGGAAGGCGCTGAACTGTCTGCACTCTGGTACCATGAGATGCAGAGCCAATCTTCAGAAATAGGGCTACAATGTGGAGTCCACGGCATGCGAGTGTGGAGAAGAGCAAACCAAGGCCAACCTCTACAATGCGGCCTGAGCAACACAAAGAAGCACTCCAAGTGGCCAGCTTCTGGTCAAAGGAAACCTAGCATAATGCCAAGCTTTTAACTTTGTTTGTGGTTTTTAAATACATTATAACTGAATTCTCAATTCGCTTCTGGCACAATAAAATAAAAGTAATCCAATCTATTTATTTATTGATTTATTTCGGGTACTTTTACCCCGCCCTTCTCAACCCCCGAAGGAGGATTCAGGGCGGCTTACAGAAAAGGCACAATCCGATGCCTACACAAATTACACATAATATACAAAACCATAGTTAAAAACAGTTATCACAGTTAACACAATCAATAACAAGTACGTAAGACATTACATAAAAACTACTCTCGTGATCAGCATTTCGTCTTTCAGAGTTCCATAGATGTAATCCATTAATCATTTCCTAATCATCATCAAAGTTCTTTCCTTATCTGCCCACTTGTCCGAATGCCTGGTCCCAGATCCATGTCTTTAGTTTTTTCCTGAAGGAAAGGAGCGATGTTGCAGACCTAATTTCCCCGGGGAGGGAATTCCATAGATGGGGGCCACCACCGAGAAGGCCCTGCTCCTCGTCCCCGCCAATCTCACTTGTGATAGAGGCGGGGTCGAGAGCAGGGCCAACCCAGAAGATCTTAGACTCCGGGGTGGGACGTAGAGGGAGATCCGTTCGGACAGATACACTGGGCCGGAACTGTATAGGGCAGTATTTCTCAACCTTTTGAATGCTGCGACCCCCTCATGCACTTCCTCATGTGGTGGTGACCCCCAACTTCATAACTGTCATTTTGCTACTATTATGAATCGTCATGTAAGTATCTGATATGCAGGATGGATTTTCATTCATTGGATTAAATTTGGCACAAATACTTGATAGGCCCAAATTTG
>NW_026847882.1:3758343-3788343 GCF_025583915.1 Anolis sagrei ordinatus
GCTTGGGATGCCCATCCCACTAAGAACTTGCCACAATTTATATATATATGTAAATATGTAAATATGTATATATATGTAAATATGTATGTAATATATAATGTAATTTATATATATATATAAATATGTAATGTTCGTTTGTGGGATGAACATAACTCAAAAACCACTGGACGAATTGACCCGAAATTTGGACACAAGACACCTAAAAGTCCAACGAGTGTCCATCATCCCTAAACACACACACAAAAACCCAGTGGAACAGACTTAAAAACCCCCAAAAATACACTATATATATATATATATATATATATATATATATATATATACGGTGTATATTCGATTTTAGTATGACGACTGACCACTGTAGTTTTAAATATATGTGCTTTTTTAATGTTTTATTGTAATGTGTTTTATTGTAATGTGTATTTTGATATTTTACCGATTGTATGTGTTTTTATGGTTGGAAACCAGGCTGAGGCCTCTTAAGAGTTGAGAAGCTCGGTATATAAAACTTTGAAATAAATATAAATAAATAAATAAATATATACATACACTCATATACATATACACACATTAATACACACACACACACATATATATATATGCACAAACACACACAAATGTACACATATACACACTCATATATATACATATATACATGCACACATATATACATATACACATGCACAAACATATACACACAAATATGCATATAGACAACCACACACAATATGCATGTACAAATATAAACACACAAATACACAAATGTATACACACACACATATATAAACCCACACACACACATGTGAGTGTGTGTATACAATCACACACACACACATATATGGTAAAGGTTGTCCCCTGACATGAAGTCCCGTCGTGTCTGACTCTGGGACTCTGGTGCTCATCTCCATTTCTAAGCCAAAGAGCCAGCACTGTCCATAGACACCTCCAAGGTCATGTGGCTGTTACCTTCCCACCGGAGTGGTACCTATTGATCTACTCACATTTACATATTTTTGAACTGCTAGGTTGGCAGAAGCTGGGGCTAACAGCGGGAGCTCACCCCGTCCCACAGATTCGATCCGGCGACCTTTTGGTCAACAAGTTCAGCAACTCAGGGGTTTAACCCACTGCACCACTGGGGGCTCCGTGTGCGTGTGTGTGATGTTTGTTTGTGGGATTAACATGTGGGTTTGGGAGTTGTAGTTCACCTACATCCAGAGAGCACTGTGGAGTCAAAAATGATGGAGCTGGGCCAAAGTTGGCATGAATACTCAATATGCCCAAATGGGAACACTGGTGAAGTTTGGGGAAAAAAGACTTGTAATGTTTATGTGGAATTGTTTTTCTTGCAACCTGAATAGCAATCAGTCTACAACTCCCAAATGTCAAGTTCTGTTTTCCCCAAACTCCATCTGTGTTCATATTTGGGCATATGGAGTATTCATGCCAAGTTTGGTCCTGATCCATCATTGTTTGAGTCCACAGTGCTCTCTGGATGTAGGTGAACTACAACTCCCAAACTCAAGGTCAATGCCCACCAAACTCTTCCAGTATTTTCTGTTGGTTGTCGGAGTTCTTTGTGCCAAGTTTGGCTCAATTCTATCATTGGTGGAGTTTGGAATGCCCTTTAATTGTAAGTGAACTATAAATCCCAGGAACTACAACTCACAAATGATAAATCGATCCCCCCCCCCAACCCCACCAGTATTCAAATTAGGGCATATTGGGTATTTGTGCCAAATTTGGTCCAGTGAATGAGAATATATCCTGCCTATCAGATTTGTGCCTTAAAATTCACAAATATAGCAAAATGAAAGTTATGAAGGAGAAACTAAAATATTGTTTTGGTTGGGGGTCACCACAACTTGAGGAACTGTGTTAAGGGGTCACTTCATTAGGAAGGTTGAGAAACAATGCTCAAAATGGATGGCTTTGAACCTTGGGAAGCTGAACATCTATGTAAATAAAAATGTAATGTTCGTTTGTAGGATTAACATAACTCAAAAAGAACTGGACGAAATGCCGCCAAATTTCGACACAAGACACCTACTCACTCAAGGAGTGACCATCACTCAAAAACACCGATTTTGACATTTGGGAGTTGTAGTTGCTGGGATTTATAGTTCACCTAAAATCAAAGAGCATGCTGAACTCCACCAATAATGGAATTGAACCAAACGTGGCACACAGAACTCCCATGATCAACAGAAAACACTAGAAGGGTTTGGTGGGCATTGACCTTGAATTTGGGAGTTGTAGTTCACATACATCCAGAGAGCACTGTGGACTCAAACAATGATGGATCTAGACCAAACTTGGCATGGATATTCCTTATGCCCGAATAGGAACACAGATGGAGTTTGGGGAAAATAGTCACTAACATTTGGGAGTTGTAGTTATTGGGATTTAGAGTTCACATACAACCAAAGAGCATTCTGAACCCCATGAACGACAGAATTGGGGCAAACTTCCCACACAGAACCTCCATGACCAACAGAAAACACTTAAGGCCATCCAGTCCGACTCCCTTTAACAGGACAAGAAAACATAATCAAAGCCCTCCTGACAAAGAGCCATGCAGCCATAGATATAGATAGATAGATACGATTCATACACAGAGAGATTTATTTATTTATTTATTTATTTATTTATTTATTTATTTCAAAGTTTTCTATACCGACCTTCTCACCTTGTGACGGCGCGAGTGGCGCCACCTATGTATAGAACTGTTAGTTGTAAGATTTAAACTGTTGTATCATGCTTAATCCTGCCCCTTTTGCCATGTTTCTGTATATTTGTATGGATTGGTTACTTGTAGCTGTCAATCAGCACTGTTTGGCTCCACCTCTTCCTGCAAGAGGGGAGAACTTCCTTTTCTTTTCATTCTGCCATGAGAGTTCCTGCAACATGGACGTGAGTAAGAGACTTCATTCTTAAAGGACCCTGTTTTAAGTCACCTCTTAGCACCAATTCTGAGGTTTTTTCCCCTGGGACTCATGCTTTATGTCCAGATCATCCTGGACGGATACTGAGGAGACCCAGGCGCCTTCAAGCCAGTTCTTTTGGCACCAGAGGAAGATCCTGAATCTTCAAAATAGGCCATTTGAATTGGGGTTGTGGTTTTGCTCCGGCACTCACAACCATTGAGGAAGAGGAAACCTGGTGAGGCTTCTCAGCTTCAAACCCCTTGGACCCAGGACTAATAGAGACTGTAAAGTGTGTTTTTCCTTCACCCTTCTAAAGTTTTCCAGTTTATTGCATTGAAGAAATGACTTTGTGACAAATAAAACTTGTTTTGAGTTATTTACATCGTTTTGGGTTCTTGGGAGTTCCAGTTTCCTAAAGGAGGGCAAGAAGCAATCCCTTGGGGGAAAGATGCCACGTCCATCCTCCTTTTAAGACTAATTTCAGAGTTTTCTATACCGACCTTCTCACCTCATTGAGGGACTCAGCCCGGTTTCCAACCATAAAAACACATACAATCAGTAAAATATCATAGTTCACAATTACAGTAACACATTTAAAATAACAATATATTTAAAACTACGGTGGTCAGTCGTCATATTAAAATCAAATATACATCATCTTCCATCCAAAATCCTAGGGTGTTGTCTCATTCATCGAAAGCCTGTCTCCACAACCACGTCTTCACCCGTTTCCTAAATGTCAGGATAGACGGGGCGGTTCTGACCTCCAGTGGGAGAGAGTTCCAGAGTCGAGGGGCCACCACTGAGAAGGCCCTGTCCCTCGTCCCCACCAGACGTGCTTGTGAGGCCGGTGGGACCGAGAGCAGGGCTTCTCCAGACGATCTTAATAATCTTGATGGTTCGTAGGGGAGAATATGTTCGGAGAGGTAAACAGGGCCGGAGTCGTTTAGGGCTTTAGGTTAACTCCAGCACTTTGAATTGTGCTCAGAAGCCAATTGGCAGCCAGTGGAGCTGGTGTAACAGCGAAGTGGTGTGCTCCCTGTACCCAGCACCCGTTAGTAGTCTGGCTGCCGAGCGTTGGACTAGCTGCAGCTTTCGGGCAGTCTTCAGAGGCAAACCCACGTAGAGAGCGTTGCAGTAGTCTAAACGGGATGTAACCAAAGCGTGGACCACCGTGGCCAAGTCAGACTTCCCAAGGTACGGGCGCAGCTGGCGCACAAGTTTTAGTTGTGCAAAAGCTCCCCTGACCACAGCCGAAACCTGGGGTTCCAGGCTCAGCGATGAGTCCAGGATCACTCCCAGACTGCGAACCTGCGCCTTCAGGGGGAGTGTGACCCCGTCCAGCACAGGCTGTAACCCCGTACCCTGTTTGGCCTTACGACTGACCAGGAGTACCTCTGTCTTGTCTGGATTTAGTTTCAATCTGTTGTCCCTCATCCAGTCCGTTACAGCGGCCAAGCACCGGTTCAGGACCTGAACAGCCTCCTTAGTAGCAGGTGGAAAGGAGTTTTGACTGTACAATGATATGTTGCATGTTCCAGAGTAGGCAAACCAGACAATCTCCATCAACACTGACAAAGAAACAGCAAGAAATACTGCTTACCCACAAGCATAAAGAAATTACATATATTAGAATCCAACACTTTCTCATTACTTTATTTTCCAGATCACCAGACTGGGCCACAGCAACGCCTGGCAGGGGACGGCTAGTCGCCAGATAATATTCCTCTGGGTTCAGGGACTTTTCCTAAGCCCAATTTTCCTGCATCCATGCAAACAAGCAACCTCAAACCATGAGAAGAATCCCGTTGCCCATCAACGTCCATTCTAGCAATCGAGACCTAAGTAGCTCTTAAACTTTGATCCTTTGATTTAAGAAGAAGAAGAAGAAGAGAGAGAAAGCCTGCTCTAATATCTTTCAGCTCTCCAATGTAATCATCCTTTGCAAAGCAAAAAAAGGGAAGGGAATGCATTGTGCCGTCAAAAGGAATGCATTGATGATCAAGCAAATTACGAGTGGAGTAAACAGCTTTCCCTGGGAACAAGTCTTTGCATCCTAAATTGATGCCTCCTGGTTTACAGACTCCAAAGAGCCTGTTTTGCGTGGGAAGGAGTAAACACTAATAACGCTGGCCTTTATTGGAAGCATTCTTAAGCACTTCCTTTGCACGGAATAATGCATACCTTACCAGAGCGGCTTTGGTAAACATTCCAATAAATAAGCATATAATAAAAATACTAGAGTGGACGACTTCCCATTGTGTTTGGAGAACGGAAATCGTATGGGAAATGGTACAAAAAGGGGTTTAGCAAAACCAGGCAATTGTTGGCTCCTATCTTGAACTGATGTGGGGCTGTATCTCCCTGGCCAAGCTGTAGAAGACAAAGCTTTCTACAGGAGCTCTTGGTATTATGTCCTGCATGAAAGGCTTCTCTGTGTGGACTGAACCCAAAATGGCTCCTATTCCCTCCAAAAACCCAAAAAGGGGGCGGGACCAGGGAACCTAACTATAATTGACAGGTGGCTTGCCCTATGATTGCAGCAAAAAGAGTCCCTGAAATTTAGGACTACAACAAACATTCAGTGCAAAGCAAACAAAATTGGAGCTCCTGGTACAGCTGTACCTGCACAGTCCTAGTCATCTGCATCAAATCTAATTGGCCTGGTAACCTTTCCTTTTGCTGCTATTTTATTGCTCTGTCCCGAAAGCTTGGTCCCACAGCCAAGTTTTTACCATCCTTCTAAAGGACAGGAGGGAAGGGGCCGACCTGATCTCACAAGGAAGAGAGTTCCATAGCCGGGGAGCAATCACCGAGAAGGCCCTGTCTCTCATCCCCACCAATCGCGCCTGTGACAATGGCAGGACGGAGAGCAGGGCCTCCCTGGAGGATCTTACTCTCCACGATGGTTCATAGGGGGAGATGCTTTCGGACAGGTAAATTGGGCTGGGGTCATTGAGGGCTTTGCACCACCTGACATCTGCCAGGAAGTAGCAGCCAATAATAAAAGAACCGTTTGGATATTAGCCAGCAAGCCAATGCTTTAAATCCAAGAAATAGCTTCCTAAGATCGACAGAGATACTTGCAGGAACACCTTAGCAAGCAAGAGTCCAAAAGTGGCAGGCTCAAACCCAGCACCTCAATCAGTGGCTGATACCAAATGAGAGACTCCCCCCTGGGCACACAGAAGACTAGGCAATTTGGAAGGCGCTGAACAGACTGCGCTCTGGCACCACGAGATGCAGAGCCAACCTTCAGAAATGGGGCCACAAAGTGGATTCCATGACATGCAAGTGGGAGGAGAGCAAACCACAGGCCACTTACTACAATGCACCCTGAGCCCCACCACATGCACAATGGAGGTCCTTCTCACAGTGACACCAGAGGCACTTCTGGTCAAAGGACATTTGATATCATGCCAAGTTTTTAACTTTGTTTGTGCTTTTTCTATACATTATAACTGTATTCTCAATTCGCTTCTGACATGATAAACAAATAGTATTGTTACAAAGGAAAATGATGTCGAGCACCCCCCCCCCCAAAAAAGGGATAGTGACTTATAGTTCTGCAAAGGGCAAGGGCACCAGACTGCACAGTAGGGGTTAAGTCTTGGTCACATTGCCAAGGCACTAACAACAACAAGGACCCCATGAGGCTTTTGGGGAATGGCTGGATCTTGGGACTTCTGCCCTTCATGAGAGTTGTAGTTTCCCAAGGACCAGCTTCGATCCCAGCGTGGCAGAATTCCACCCAATGGCTCAGTGGGAAATCAACAGACTTTCCTTTTGGGCTTTAAGAGCTCTGCCTAATGTTTTGGACTCGCAAGGACATCTTTCCCGCTCATGAACTTCCCTCAAAATGAACTATGGACTCATATTGCTTGAAAATAATTTCTTTATTAAATTTCTTTGGCAGGGTGGGATGGGGAAGGAGATATTTGATATGAATTTCTGTGGATTTCTGTATTCCCCCATGTATTCTCCTTATTCTTGCCCTGACACCCAAACCTATCACTCCTTCCCCCTCCCCTTGGGTAAATCAATCCAGGAAGCGGCCAGCTGTTGAAAGGGCAATCAGAGGTTACTTTACTATATTTAAAATTGAAATCAATATGCAAGAGGGGGAATATGTAATAAGAAATTCAATGTGCAAATTTGATAAATGTGAATTTAATAATTATGTGTGGGAATGAATGGAAGAATGGAAGGAAGGATGTATGAATGGAGCTAATAATTTTGGAGATGCCAGTAAAATATTAAGACCTGTAATGACTAACTACTAGGCTTGGGCGGTTTCATTCGTTAATTTCGTAATTCGTTATTAATTCGTATTTAAATTAGCTTACGATCCAATATTGAGCCATGCAGGAATAGTGTGAGGAGTAAATTAGATTCGAAAGAATTTTTTCAATTTATTTCGTAATTATTTCGTAATTATTTTCGCATGCCTGGTGCAAGTTTTATAGTTATTGTGTGTTTTATCACACCAACAGTCAACAACAGAGGGAGAGGGAAGCTTCAGAAGTTCCCCCTGTCCCATTTGGAGGTTTTTTTAGCATATTGCGCAATTGCGTCCGCCATTAACGAATCGATTCGTAATTTTACGAAATTTCGTATATTTCGAAATTTTTAAAAGGAAAATTTCGGAATTATTAAAAAAAACGAAACGCAAGGGCCCCCTAAAAACAAAACGAGTTTAGAACCAATTTTTTCCGTGGTTACCCAAGCCTACTAACTACCTGCTTGCTGCTTTGTAATTAAAACCTGCTGAAGGGAACAATGGTTTCAGATTCCAAGAGAGGAGATTCCATCTGAACATGAGGAAGAACTTCCTGACTGTGAGAGCCGTTCAGCAGTGGAACTCTCTGCCCCGGAGTGTGGTGGAGGCTCCTTCTTTGGAAGCTTTTAAGCAGAGGCTGGATGGCCATCTGTCAGGGGTGGTTTGAATGCAATATTCCTGCTTCTTGGCAGAATGGGGTTGGACTGGATGGCCCATGAGGTCTCTTCCAACTCTATGATTCTATGATTCTATGATTCTATGAAAAGCCTAGAGAAGACAATTATGCTGGGGAAAGTGGAAGGCAAAAGGAAGAGGGGCCGACCAAGGGCAAGATGGATGGATGGCATCCTTGAAGTGACTGGACTGACCTTGAGGGAGCTGGGGTGGTAACGGCCGACAGGGAGCTCTGGCGTAGGCTGGTCCATGAGGTCACGAAGAGTCGGAGACGACTGAACGAATGAACAACAACAACATGAGTAAACTCTGAGAAGAACTGGGACAGTGATTACAGAAATGTTTGCAACATTCCTTATGTTCAGAAGGACGTCAACACAAGCCTTGTGTTTCTCAACACCAATCAAGAAATCAACAACTGGCCAGGAAACTCGGATGGATCCAGGAGGGAAGAAGTCTACTATTAATTTACAACTTTGGGACTACATCAACAGAATTTTCCTATAAAAATGCCTCTGATCTCTGTACTGGTATGCCTTGCATGTGAGTTATCACTGCATTGCATCTGATCCAGCTGAATCGCTCATTAAACCTCGATGCCTCTTCTTCGCTTTGGCAAGAGTGTCATTTCAATTTCTAATCTTAATAAAATTGCTGGAATCAGGCTTCTCTGAAGACTCGCCAAGGTAGCGTTCCCTCTTTGGTGGGAACTAAGGGCCATCTCCCCTTGGAGTCGACCCTCCAAAAGTTCCTATCGAGTTCATTGCAATGCAAAAGATCCAAGACAGAAATTGGATTTTCCCCTCCATAATATTCCAGAGTAATTTGACATTACCCAAAGCAGGAGGAGAAGAGAGAGGGAGTCTTGCCGATGGGTTTGCTATTGATCACACACCGTTGAGAACATTACAGGGAAATGTCCAAGCCTAATAGGAATCCAATACTAGTCGAAACTCCCAAATCGGTGTCCCTTCCCTACGGAGAGGGGACGCCTCACTCGAGAGCAGGACGTGTGAAAAAGATCTTGGAGTCCTCATGGACATGAGCCAGGAATGTGATGTGGCGGCAAATAAAGCCAATGGGATTTTGGCCTGCATCAAGAGGAGCCTAGAGTCTAGATCTAGGGAAGTCCTGCTACCCCTCTATTCTGCTCTGATTAGACCACACCTGGAATATTGTGTCCAATTCTGGGCACCACAATTCAAGAGAGATATTGACAAGCTGGAATGTGTCCAGAGGAGGGCAACTAAAATGATCAAGGGTCTGGAGAACAAGCCCTATGAGGAGCGGCTTAAGGAGCTGGGCATGTTTAGCCTGAAGAAGAGAAGGCTGAGAGGAGATGATAGCCATGTATAAATATGTGAGAGGAAGCCACAGGGAGGAGGGAGCAAGCTTGTTTTCTGCTTCCCTGGAGACTAGGACACGAAACAATGGCTTCAAACTACAAGAGAGGAGATTCCATCTGAACATGAGGAAGAACTTCCTGACTGTGAGAGCCGTTCAGCAGTGGAACTCTCTGCCCCGGAGTGTGGTGGAGGCTCCTTCTTTGGAGGCTTTAAAGCAGAGGCTGGATGGCCATCTGTTGGAAATGCTTTGAATGCAATATTCCTGCTTCTTGGCAGAATGAGGTTGGACTGGATGGCCCAGGAGGTCTCTTCCAACTCTTTGATTCTAGGATTCTATGAGAGGCTCAAGGGGCAGGAAAACCCAATCCAAGGCTGCATTTACAATGCAATCCATTTTAGCACCACTTTAGCTGCCATGGCTCAATGCAAGGGAATCCTGGGGCTCGTAGCTTCTTTGCCATCAAGTTGCATCCTGAGTCCATAACACTATTGAGCGATTCAGCTTATCACTTTGCTGTAGATGTATTTGCACGGAATGACAGATTATGCGGCACTTCATTGTGGGCAGAGATCAGTGGGAAGGGAACTGTTTGTTTCACTTGTCAAAATAGTTTGACAGTTTTGTGGGTTGTTTTTTTTTACAAAAATCCAGATTCCTTTCAGAAGTACAGGGATAGGATGCATACAGCCAGCTCTAATTCTAAGTGGAGGCTGTATACTTGTAATGGGTTAAACCCTCGTGCCAGGAGAGCTCCCTCTGTCAGCTCCAGCTCCCCATGCAGGGACATGAGTTTGGGAGTTGCAGTTCACCTACATTCCGAGAGCACTGTGGACTCAAACAATGATGGATCTGGACCAAACTTGGCACGAATATTCAATATGCCCAAATGTGAACACTGGTGGAGTTTGGGGAACATAAACCTTGACATTTGGGAGTTGTAGTTGCTGGGATTTATAGTTCAGCAACAATCAAAGAGCACTCTGAACCCCACCCACAATAAAATTGGGCCAAACTTCTCACACAGAACCCTCATGCCTTGAAGGGACTCGCTGGCATAAACCTCCCTCCAGCCCCGCACATTCTCCCTGCACAACACACTGCCATGTGCCAAGCACACCTGCTCTCCCCTCCCTGCTTAGACTCTTAGAAAACACCTTCCCTTTTGCTGAGAGGCTGGCCAATCATAGTGATGGAGAGCTTTTAGTGGGAGGTTTTGCCATCTGTTTCCAAAAAGGAAGAGAAGGGCAGGCAGAGAGGTCTTCAGCCTTCTCTGCCAAAGGGGTTCCTAAGACCATCAGAAATATATGTTTTCTGGTGGTCTTTGGTGACCTCTCTGAAACCTCTTCATGACTACCTCCCCCTAGAGAAATGCTTCTCTACACTGTAGAATAGCATTTCTCAACTTGGGGGTTTCAGAGGGGTCGTCAAAGACCATATATTTCTGGTGGTCTTAGGAACCCCTTTGGCAGAGAAGGCTGAAGATCTCTCTGCCTGTCCTTCTCTTCCTTTTTGGTGTTGGTGAACTACAACTCCCAGAATTCAAAAACACCCCCCCCAACCCCACCAGTATTCAATGTTGGTCATGTAGCTAGTTTGGTGTAGATCCATTGTGGGCTGGGTTCAGAGTGCTCTCTGATTGTAGGTGAACTATGAATCCCAGCAACTACAACTTTCATATATGAGAGGAAGCCACAGGGAGGAGGGAGCAAGCTTGTTTTCTGCTTCCATGGAGACTAGGACAAGGAACAATGGCTTCAAACTACAAGAGAGGAGATTCCATCTGAACATGAGGAAGAACTTCCTGACTGTGAGAGCCGTTCAGCAGTGGAACTCTCTGCCCCGGAGTGTGGTGGAGGCTCCTTCTTTGGAAGCTTTTAAACAGAGGCTGGATGGCCATCTGTCAGGGGTGATTTAAATGCAATATTCCTGCTTCTTGGCAGAAGGGGTTGGACTGGATGGCCCATGAGGTCTCTTCCAACTCTTGGATTCTATGATTCTATGTCACGGTCTATTCGTTTTCACATCTGCGCATATTGGGTATTCGTGCCAAGTTTGGTCCAGATCCATTATTGTTTGAGTCCACAGTGCTCTCTGGGTGTAGGTGAACTACAACTCCCAAACTAAGGTCAATGTCCAGCAAACCCTTCCAGTATTTTCCGTTGGTCATGGGAGTTCTGTGTGCCAAGTTTGGTTCAGTTCCATCATTGGTGGAATTCAGAATGCTCTTTGATTGCAGGTTAACCATAAATCCCAGCAACTACAACTCCCACAGGACAAAATCAATGCCCACACCAACCCCACCAGTATTCAGATTTGGGCGTATTGGGTATTTGTGCCAAATTTGGCCCAATGAATGAAAACACATCCTGCATATTTACATTGTGATTCATAAAAGGAGCAAAATTACAGTTAGGAAGTAGCAACAAAAATAATTTTATGATTGGGGGTCACCACAACATGAGGAACTGTATTAAGGGGTCGCGGCATTGGGAAGGTTGAGAAATACTGCTGTAGAACGAATATATTTTGATATATTTAAATGCATTGGCATCCTGGGAGTTGTAGTTTGGTGGATCAACAAGGGATGGTGAAAGGCCTTGTAAAACTACAAAGACGGAGATCCTATGGCTGGGTCGACCGGGCAGTGGGGATATCCAGCTGCCTACCCTGGATGGCGAGGCGCTATGCCCGTCATCATTGGTCAAGAGTCTGGGAGTCCTTTTGGACCCTCTGCTGATGATGGAGGCCCAGGTCTCCGCCGTGAGCAGAACCGCCTTCTTTCATCTGCGGCAGGCTAGACGGCTGGCCCCCTCCCTGTCCAGGGATGACCTAGCTACGGTGATCCAGGCCACGGTCATCTCAAGACTGGACTACTGTAATGCCCTCTACATTGGCCTTCCTCTGTCGGTGATCCGGAAGCTCAAGTTGGTACAAAATGCAGCTGCTCGGCTTCTTGCGGGAATTCCGATGAGATGCCACATCACCCCAATCTGACTGCAGCTGCATTGGTTACCCATTGAGCACCGGATCACTTTCAAAGGGATGGTACTCACCTTGAAGGCCTTGCATGGTCTGGGGCCAATGTACCTGAGGGACCACCTCACCCCCTACCAACCCCAGAGATCCATCCATTCTGAGGACCCAGTGTCAAGACCTTGCGTCTAACAGCAACCAGACGCAGAGCCTTTACAGCAGTGGCACCATCACTCTGGAATACTCTGCCACCTGAAGTCCGTGCCTTGTGGGACCTATCAGCTTTCCGCAGGGCATGTAAGACATATCTGTTTCGACAGGCCTTTGATCTCTGATTGTTTTTAAATTATTTTAAATTGTTTTTCGGATTATGATTTTAACTAAGAGATGCATTGGTCGGTATTGGTGGCCCGATACTGTGTACTGTATATGTTTTTTATGCTTTTAAATTGTTTGATTATTGTTGTTTTTAAGTACTGTTAACCGCAATGAGTCGCCGTTGTAGGCTGAGATATTGCGGTATATAAGCATACAAAATAAATAATAAATAAATAAATAAATAAATTGTGTTCGATTTTAGCCTGTTCTTGTAAGCCTCTCCGAGCCCCAGGGGACTGGCCGCATATAATTATAAATAAATAAATAAATAAATAAATAAATAAATAAATCTTCCATGACTCCACGGCACTGAGCCGTGACACTTAAAATCGTGAGAAACTGCAATTATTTCTACAGTGTAAACTCACCCTATGATATAAAAACAAACAAGTTCTATTACTATCACTAATTTTGTCCAACTCTGTCACTCCTTTCCACCTGCTACTAAGGAGGCTGTCCAGGTCCTGAACCGGTGCCTGGCCGCTGTAACGGTCTGGATGAGGGCGAACAAATTGAAATTGAATCCAGACAAGACAGAGGTACTCCTGGTCAGTCGCAAGGCCGAACAGGGCATAGGGTTACAGCCTGTGTTGGATGGGGTCGCACTCCCCCTGAAGACGCAGGTTCGCAGCTTGGGTGTGACCCTGGACTCATCGCTGAGCCTGGAACCCCAGGTTTCGGCGGTGACCAGGGGAGCATTTGCACAGCTAAAGCTTGTGCGCCAGCTGCGCCCGTACCTTGGGAAGTCTGACTTGGCCACGGTAGTCCACGCTCTGGTTACATCCCGTTTAGACTACTGCAACGCTCTCTACGTGGGGTTGCCTTTGAAGACAGCTCGGAAGCTTCAATTGGTCCACGTGCTGCAGACATGATCCTAACAGGAGCGGAGCGCAGGGAGCATACAACCCCCTTGTTGTACCATCTCCACTGGCTGCCGATTAGCTACCGGGCTCAATTCAAAGTGCTGGCGTTGGCCTTTAAAGCCCTAAACGGTTCCGGCCCAACTTACCTATCTGATCGCATCTCTGCCTATAAACCCACCAGGACTTTGAGATCTTCCAGGGAGGCCCTGCTCTCGATCCCGCCTGCCTCACAGGCACGGCTGGCGGGGACGAGAGATAGGGCCTTCTCGGTGGTGGCTCCTCAGCTGTGGAACACCCTTCCCGTGGACATCAGACAGGCTCCTTCCCTGATGATATTCCACAGGAAATTAAAGACTTGGTTGTTCAAGAAGGCGTTCGAACAAGAAGTGCAATGATTGGTAATGACTATAGGAATGGAGGAGAGCAATGTCCAGTCTCGATAAAATAGTAAAGAGTAGAGACATCAGACTGGCAACCAAGATCCATTGCCTAGTCAAAGCCATGGTCTTCCCTGTAGTAACCTACGGATGTGAGAGCTGGACATCCTTAGGGAAGGCTGAGCGGAGGAAGAGAGATGCTTTTGAGCTGTGGTGTTGGAGGAAAGTGCTGAGAGTGCCTTGGACTGCGAGAAGATCCAACCAGTCCATCCTCCAGGAAATAAAGCCCGGCTGCTCAATGGAGGGAAGGATACTAGAGACAAAGTTGAAGTACTTTGGCCACATCATGAGGAGACAGGAAAGCTTAGAGAAGGCAATGATGCTGGGGAAAGTGGAAGGAAAAAGGAAGAGGGGCCGACCAAGGGCAAGATGGATGGATGGCATCCTTGAAGTGACTGGACTGACCTTGAAGGAGCTGGGGGTAGTGACGGCCGACAGGGAGCTCTGGCGTGGGCTGGTCCATGAGGTCACGAAGAGTCAGAGACGACTGAACGAATGAACGATAGGAATGGAACAACGGAAAAGGATACTGGATTGTGGTTTGGACAATGAGACGACGCGGAATGGCTTTTGTAGTAATGATGATGTTTTTTGATGATGATGTTTTTGTTAATGCTGGATTGTGGATTATTTTATATTGTGTCTTGAATTTTGAACCTTGTCCCTCTATGTTGTACACCGCTGTGAGTCGCCCCCGGGCTGAGAACAGCGGTATATAAGCCAAGTAAATAAATAAATAATAAAAAATAAATAATTTTTGAAAAAAAAAGAAGAAGAGGGAAATGGATTCGGCAGCTGATCAAATCAATCAGTTTGAAGGACAAGGCTGAAATGTTCAATTTCAAGTTTTCAAAATCTGAAGACATGGAAATTTCAATTCAACTTTTGAGATTAAAAAAAAACCCTTCAATCAAGGCATTATTTGACATATTTTTCTGTTTGGATGAATGAAGGCTGTGGATGTTCTCTTGCAAAGCACCAGCTCCATATTGACTGTGACTGTGCGCCACCTGTTAATAAATGAGAGGAGGGTGCCATTCTTGTGTGTTCGTTTTTAAGAATAGCTCACCAACATTTCGTAAATGATCTTCACAAACCTGGCAGAGAAAAGACGAGAGACAAATCGGGGAAAGTGGAACCAAGGGTGCATCACCTACACGGTGGAATCAATGCATCTCAGGCTGGCTTTAGGCCTGGCTACAAGACTTTGGAAATATTGGTCACCCTGGTGGATGATCTATGTTGAGAGCTACAAGGGGCGTTGATTAAAGATTTCCCCTGACCCACTTCCTGTGGACTGAGAGCAATGAAACTTGGCCCAGTCCCGAGTCCTCCTTCTCTCCATGGGTGCCACAATCTAGGGACACACACATCTCCCATCTTCGCTTGTGGAAGTTGACAGGTTGCTTCAAAAGCCACGTTGTGACTTCGGAAACCAGAGTCTCATCATCTGGGAAATGCTTGCTCTTCCAAAATAACTTTCTTGTTGGAAAGAGGTCTCAGCGGTGGCCGGGAGAGCCTTTGCACAGTTAAAGCTTGTGCGCCAGCTGCACCCATTCCTTGGGAAGTCTGATCTGGTCACGGTGGTCCACACTCGGGTTACATTCCAAATAAATTACTGCAACGCACTCTACATGGGGCTGCCTTTGAAGACTGTTCAGAAACTTCAACTAGTCCAATGGGTGGCAGCCAGATTGCTCACTGGAGCATCGTACAGGGAGCATACCAACCCCGTTACGTCAACTCCACTGGCTGCCGGTCCATTTCTGAACACAATTCAAAGTGCTGGTCTTGGCCTATAAGACCCTATATGACTCCGGCTCAGCTTACTTGTCCAAATGTATCTCCCTCTATGTTCCGCCTCATAGTCTAAGATCTGCCGGGGAGGCCCTGCTCTCTTGTCTCTCATTTCACAAATGCGTCTGGTGGGGATGAGGGACAGGGCCTTCTCAGTGGTGACCCCCCACCTGTGGAATTCGCTCCCCAGTGAAATTAGATCAGCATCCTCCCTCCTTTCTTTCAGAAGAAAACTGAAGACGTGGTTGTGGAACCAGGCTTTTGGCTAATGGATATAGCGGCACTTGAACAGTGAATTGGACCAGACAGTTGTTATAATGGAAATGCCTTTATGATTGGATAACTAATGTTGTTTTAATGTATCGTATTGCATTATTTTATTTTGCTTTTATAATTGTAATTATTGTGGCATCAAATCGTTGCCATTGTGAGCCGTCCTGAGTCCCCCTGCGGTGGTGAGAAGAGCGGGGTAGAAAGGCTGTAAATAAAATAAATAAATAATAATAAGTCTGATGGTGCGAGGTTAGAGGAATCAGGGGGATGCAGGAGAATTTCAGAGCCACAGGAGCATGCTTCTATTTCAGCCACAGGTGACCTGTGAACTGATGCATTGTCTTGCAGAAGGCAAAGGACACCTTTGTTGAGCATGCCACATTGTCTCTTGGTTTGGATGACCTCCTGCAATTTCCACAGCAGTATGCCCCCCTCTGTTTACAAAAGACTCACTTTCTATCTTCACTCTCATTAACATCTGCACCTGACAATTCATCTTCAGAAGACAATTTCTCAGAGAAAGACTGTGAAGGGCCTCTCCCAGGAATGTGACCTTGTGAATCTTCCTAAGACAACGTGGGCCTCTCCTCTGGGCTTAACTCGGGCCCAGGAAAACCCTCATTTCCCATTGCCAACAGACCCACGCCCAGAAACCCCTTCCTCCCCATTCCCATCATGGACAATCACAGACTGAACTACAACACCAAGAGGTTTTCCTTGCATAGGACCTTGGAGAGCTCCTTTGGAGCCTGGTGTGGATTCACTATGGGAGTATTTGCACCGCAGAATGAGAGCAGTTTGACATCACTTTAAGTAACATGGCCCAATGCTATGGAACCCTGGGAGTTAGTTTGGTGAGCACCAGCACTATTTGTCTGGGAAGGCTAAAGACCTTGTAAAACTACACCTCCCATGGCTCCACGGCAGTTAAAATGATGCCAAACAGCTTTTATTCTACAATGCAGATGTACCCTCAGTTCCCAGATTTTTATGCACTCCAAAGTACATTAAACATGATGACATGATGGCAACAGTTTTGGACAACAATGGCTCCCAAAGTGACCCATTTAAGGTGGAATCAGGTGTCAGGTGTGTTATTGCCCCAACTCCCAAAGTGACCCATTGAAGGTGGAATCAGGTGTCAGGTGTGTTATTGCCCCAACTTTATTCTCCATCTTCATCGCTATGATACTTCACCTTGTTGACGGGAAGCTTCCCACCGGAGTGGAAATCATCTATCGGACAGACTGAAAGCCAAAACCAATGTTACAACAACATCTGTTATAGAACTCCAGTATGCTGATGACAAGGTCGTCTGTACACATTCAGAAGAAGATCTACAAGCCACACCTTTGCAGAAGCATACGAGAAGCTCAGCCTGTCATTAAACATCGAGAAAACCAAAGTGCTGTTCCAGCAGACACCAGCCAACCCCTCTCCAATGCCAGTGATACAGCTTAATGGTGGAACATTAGAAAATGTTGATCATTTCTGCTCCCTTGGCAGCCACCTCTCCACCAAAGTCAACATTGACACTGAAATATAACAGCGCCTGAGCTCTGCGAGTGCAGCATTTTTCCAAATGAAGCGGAGAGGATCGGGACATCCGTAGGGATACCAAGGTGCTTGTCTATAGAGCTATTGTCCTCCCAACCCTGCTCTATGCCTGCGAAACGTGGACTGTCTACAGACGTCACATGCAACTCCTGGAATGATTCCATCAGCGCTGCCTCTGGAAAATCCTGCAAATCTCTTGGGAAGACAAACGGACAAACGTCAACGTGCTGGAAGAAGCAAAGACCACCAGCATTGAAGCGATGGTCCTCCGCCATCAACTCCACTGGACCGGCCACGTTGTCCAGATGCCCAACCACCATCTCCCAAAGCAATTGCTTTATTCCAAACTCAAGAATGGAAAACAGAATGTTGGAGGACAGGAAAAGAGATTGAAAGATGGGCTCAAAGCCAACTTTAAAACCCTGGCATAAACACTGAGAACTGGGAAGCCCTGGCCCTTGAGCACTCCAGCTGGAGGTCAGCTGTGACCAGCAGTGCTGCATAACTTGAAGAGGCACAAATGGAGGGTGAAAGAGAGAAATGTGCCAAGAGGAAGGCGCGTCAAGCCAACCCCGATCGAGGCCGCCTCCCACCTGGAAACCAATGCCCTCACTGTGGGAGAAGATGCAGGTCAAGAAGAGGGCTTCACAGCCACATACGAACCCACCCCCAGGAAACCGAACGTGGAGGACCATCATCCTTGGACCACGAGGGATCACCTAAGTAAGTAATTTGCACTGCAGAAGGAAAGCAGTTTTACATCACTTTAAGTAACATGGCCCAATGCTATGGAACCCTGGGAGTTAGTTTGGTGAGCACCAGCACTATTTGTCTGGGAAGGCTAAAGACCTTGTAAAACTACACCTCCCATGGCTCCACGGCAGTTAAAGTGATGCCCAACAGCTTTTATTCTACAATGCAGATGCACCCTCAGTTCCCAGATTTTCATGCATTCCAAAGTACATTAAACCATAGTGCAGAAATGTTGCCTTGGCCTCAGGCAGCAAAAAGTCTTGAGTCCTGATCATTAGATATCTGCAAGTCCTATCACTATATACAGGACTCATAGCGAGA
Source organism: Anolis sagrei ordinatus (assembly GCF_025583915.1). Lineage (NCBI taxonomy): Eukaryota > Metazoa > Chordata > Lepidosauria > Squamata > Anolidae > Anolis > Anolis sagrei. Next base: position 3,776,924 of record NW_026847882.1, read on the forward strand.
CACTGTGCAAGCAGTTGCCAAACTTACAAATATCCTGCTCATTGTAGGTCAACAGCAAACATTAGCTACTTAAACATAGCAATTATCCTCCATTAAATGCGTGTAATGATTATTATTTATTTATTTATTTATTTATTTACTTCATTTGTTGACCGCCGCTCTCAGCCCTAAGGCGACTCGCGGCGGTGTACAACACGTAAAAAAAAACAGTCTACAAAACATACAGTATAACAACAGTCAAATCCCACATTAATCTAATCTAAATCCCACTAATAAATCCGCGCCATCATAGACTCACAGCCAATCTCATAATCCATAGTCCGTTCCAGATGTCATTACCAGGTTCGTGTGGCTCTCAATTGAATGCCTTTTCAAATAGCCAGGTCTTTAGGCTCTTGCGAAAGGCCATAAGGGAGGCCTTATTATTATATATTATTATTTTATATTATTATTTTCATTTTCGAAAGTAATCGATGCCAGTGGACCTCATTTACAGCCGTGAGTTCTGTAAGTAAGTATATATTTCCAAAAAAAAAAAAAAGCATCTCTTTTCGAGCAGTTATTAGGTCATTGGGCAGCTCCTGAATTTTAACAAGAGTTTGGAAATTTCATTTGGACTGCTTCTCCCAGCATTTAGATGGCAGATTATGGGAATTGTAGTCCACTAAAGGCTCTTTCCACTTTCCCATTTGGATGACTGGGAAAGCCTGGATTGGCCGTCTGCAAGGACGTTGCCCAGAGGACACCCAGATGATTTGATGTTTTATCATCCTTGTGGGAGGTTTCTTTCATGTCCCCACATGAGGAGCTGGAGCTGACAGAGGGAGCTCATCCGCCTCTCCCCGGATTCGAACCTGCAACCTGTCGGTCTTCAGTCCTGCCGGCACAGGGGTTTAACCCACTGCGCCACCGGGGGCTCCCAACAATTACAATAATAAAACCACAATTAAGCATAAATCATAATTAGAAGTACATAAGCAATCATTAAAACAATAAATAATCAAAACAGTCTTGCCAGTCGTATTATCATTCTAGTCAATGTCCTGTAAAATTCTACATACATCTACGGTCCGAAGGCCTGGTCCCAAAACCATGATTTTAATTTCTTTCTAAAAGCCAGGAGGGAGGGAGCAGATCTTACCTCATTTGGAAGTGCGTTTCATAGGCGAGGGGCCACTGCCAAGAAGGCCCTGTCTCTCATCCCCACCAGACGCATTTGCGCTATTGACAGGAGCGACAGCAGGGTCTCTCCGGATGATCTTAGATTACAATCAAAGAGCATTCTGAACCCCACCAACGATAGAATAGGGCCAAACTTCCCACACAGAACTCCCATGCCTTGAATGGACTCGATGGCAGGAAAAACGAAATGCAAAGATACAGAATGGGGGACAATGAGGCCTGGCTCGAGAGCAGTACATGTGAAAAAGATCTTGGAGTCCTTGTGGACAACAAGTTAAACATGAGCCAACAATGTGATGTAGCGGCAAAAAAAAAGCCAATGGGATTTTGGCCTGCATCAAGAGGAGCATAGTGTCTAGATCCAGGGAAGTCATGCTCCCCATGCTCTATTCCGCTTGGTTAGACCACACCTGGAATATTGTGTCCAATTCTGGGCACCACAATTCAAGAGAGATATTGACAAGCTGGAATGTGTCCAGAGGAGGGCGACTCAAATGATTAAGGGTCTGGAGAACAAGCCCTATGAGGAGCGGCTTAAGGAGTTGGGCATGTTTAGCCTGAAGAAGAGAAGGCTGAGAGGAGATATGATAGCCATGTATAAATATGTGAGAGGAAGCCACAGGGAGGAGGGAGCAAGCTTGTTTTCTGCTTCCCTGGAGACTAGGACGCAATGGAACAATGGCTTCAAACTACAAGAGAGGAGATTCCATCTGAACATGAGGAAGAACTTCCTGACTGTGAGAGCCGTTCAGCAGTGGAACTCTCTGCCCCGGAGTGTGGTGGAGGCTCCTTCTTTGGAGGCTTTGAAACAGAGGCTGGATGGCCATCTGTCAGGGGTGCTTTGAATGCAATATTCCTGCTTCTTGGCAGAATGGGGTTGGACTGGATGGCCCATGAGGTCTCTTCCAACTCTTTGATTCTATTATTCGAAGCCTCTCTCCAGCCTTGCACGCTCTTCCTCGCCCACACATGCGCACCACACCTGCTCTCCCCTCCTCACTTGGCATCTCAGAAATAGCCCTCCCCTTGGCTGAGAGGCCAGCCATTCACAACGAAGGAGGGCTTTGGGTGGGAGGATTTGCTGTCCATTTCCAAAAAGGAAGAGAAGGGCAGGAGGAGAGATCTTCCGCCTTCCTTGCCAAAGGGAATTCCTCAGACCACCAGAAATAGATGCTTCAAAAGTAACTGGAACTGTAGTTTCAGAAGTAACTGGAAGCTGTTCTGCTTGCGAATATTAACTCTCCGGTTATTTATTTGTCGTGTCAGAACAACCAGTCTAACAGAACAAAGCAAACAAACAGAAAAATACAACTTGTGAGTTTGGTAGCTGGTTAAATGTCCTTTGACCAGTATCTGGCCACTTGGAGTGCTTCCGGTGTTGCTGCAAGAAGGTCCTCCATTGTGCATCATGTGGCAGGGCTCAGGTTGCATTGCAGCAGGTGGTCAGTGGTTTGCTCTTCTCCACACTCGCATGTGGATTCCACTTTGTAGCCCCATTTCTGAAGGTTGGCTCTGCATCTCGTGGTGCCAGAGCGCAGTCTGTTCAGTGCCTTCCAAGTCGCCCAGTCTTCTGTGTGCCCAGGGGGGAGTCTCTCATTTGGTATCAGCCATTGGATTGAGGTTCTGGGTTTGAGCCTGCCACTTTTGGACTCTCGCTTGCTGAGGTGTTCCAGCGAGTGTCTCTTTAGATCTTAGAAAACTATTTCTAGATTTAAGTCGTTGACGTGCTGGCTGATACCCTAACAGGGGATGAGCTGGAGATGTCTGCCTTGGTCCTTTCACTATTGGCTGCTACTTCCCGGCGGATGTCAGGTGGTGCAATACCGGCTAAGCAGTGTAATTTCTCCAGTGGTGTAGGGCGCAGACACCCCGTGATAATGCGGCATGTCTCATTAAGAGCCACATCCACTGTTTTAGCGTGGTGAGATGTGTTCCACAATGGGCATGCGTACTCAGCAGCAGAGTAGCACAGCACAAGGGCAGATGTCTTCACTGTATCTGTAACTGTAACTCTCCGGTACTATTACCTTTCATATTTTCTAACATATTTATGATCAATATTTCACGTTCCTTTGGCACCCACCAAAGGAATAATAATAATAATAATAATAATAATAATAATAATAATAACCCTTTATTTGTACCCCGCTACCATCTCCCCAAGGGACTCGGTGCGGCTTACGTGAGGCCGAGCCCAAATACAACAATACAAGCAATAATAACAACAATACAAGCAATTAAAATAAAAACATGGACAATAAAATAATGCAACATTAACAATAAGACAACACACAATTAAAACTGTGGGAAGGCCAAATGTAAAATTAAAATTGAAAGTAATGCTGGAACATGGGCGAAAAAGTGATGGGGCGTTTGTGGAAAACATACAAGCAGACCTAAAACAATGTAAAGTGCTTTGGAGGACAAAGTGCTATGGAATCATTATTCTGGGAAGGCACACTGGAACAACCACGTCTTCAAGCTCCTCCTAAAGACTGCCAGAGTTGGGGCATACCTGATGTCCTTAGGAAGTGAGTTCCAGAGTCGAGGGGCCACCACCGAAAAGGCCCTCTCTCTCGTTCCCACCAATCGCGCCTGCGATGCAGGTGGGATCGTGAGCAGGGCCTCTCCAGATGATCAAAGAGATTGTGTGGGTTTGTATACAGAGATGCGGTCACGCAGGTAGGCGGGTCCTAAACCGTTCAGGGCTTTGTAGGTAAGAAAATGCACCTTGAATTGGGTCTGGAAAATGAATGGCAACCAGTGGAGCTCTTTAAATAGGAGGGTTGACCTCTCCCTGTAAGGAGCCCCGGTTAACAACCTGGCTGCCGCCTGTTGGACCATCTGAAATTTCCAAACTGTTTTCAAGGGCAGCCCCACGTAGAGTGCATTACAGTAATCCAGTCTAGAGGCGACTAAGGCATGGACCACCTTGGCCAGATCCACCTTTGTGAGATACGGTCGCAGTTGGCGCACGAGTCTTAATTGTGCAAAGGCCCTCCTGGCCACCGCCGACGCCTGAGCCTCAGACGTAAGTGTTGAATCCAGGAGGACACCCAAACTGTGGACCTGTGGCTTCAGGGGGAGTGTAACCTCGTCCAACACAGGTTGCCACCCTATACCCCGGTCTGGTTTACGACTGACCAAGAGGACCTCTGTCTTGTCAGGATTAATCTTCAGCTTGTTCGTCCTCATCCAAACAGCCACAGCGGCTAGGTACTCGTCCAACACCCGAGGGGCTTCCGTGGAATTGGGTGGAAAAGAGTAGTAGAGTTGTGTGTCATCTGCATAGAGATAAATACTTAGATTGCCGGCAAATGGATTGGATCATCTGCAAGGCCTTATGGAGAGCAGATCTCCACTTTTACTTCTTCTTTTTTATGTTAAAGTAACTCATTATTCTCTAATTTAAATAGTGTTATTTTCCCCCAACGTCTTAGGGAATAATTGATAGGGGATTAAAGGATTGCCTCATTTCCGAGTTATTTCGAACCCGTGGGAGAAACATCTGTCAAAAGGCTGCGAGTTATATAACCTTGGAAAAGAGTTAAAAGCAAGGACCGAATTCTCTGAAGAACTTTTTCCTTTCTCTCTCTCCCTTTCCTGCTCTTTCCTCAGAGTTACGTGGCATTTAAGTCTGCTCCGGCTTTAAGCAGCTTGTGTCAATTGCAAAGGCTTAGATGCCGAGCTTAGCGACTCTTTAGCAGTCATTCGGCAGCTCAGGAAGCGAAGGAAGGACCGTCAGTTTGCGAAACTCCTGACAAGCAGATGAATGCAGAATTTGGGGGTTGGAAACTTTCTGCTGGGCTACAAACTGTCAGGTAGATTATTTATTTATTTATTTATTTATTTATTTATTTATTTATTTAGAACTTTTATATATCGGTCTTCACAACAAAAGATTCATAAACAATAGTTTAAAACATCACATCCCATAATTCACTAAAACATTAAAATACAATCATATAATTACATAATGCCAAGTCGTCAAAATGAAGTCACAATTCATCGCCATCCGTCCGTGTGGTCAGGAGTTATTGACTCACTCATCAAATGCTAAATTCCAGAGCCAGGTTTTCACCAACTTTCTAAAGGTCAGGAGGGAAGGGGCAGTTCTAATCTCCAATGGAAGAGAGTTCCAGAGCCGAGGGGCCACCACCGAGAAGGCCCTGTCCCTCGTCCCCACCAGCCGCGATTGCGAGGGTGGTGGGACCGAGAGCAGGGCCCCTCCAGAAGATCTTAACAACCTTGATGGTTCATAGGGGATAATCCGTTCGGACACATAATTGGCAGCCATTGGAGCTGGCGCAGCAGAGGAGTCGTATGCTCCCTGTACCCCGCTCCTGTTAGTAATCTGGCTGCCGCTCGTTGGACTAATTGCAGCTTCCGGGCAGTCTTCAGAGGCAACCCCACGTAGAGAGCATTGCAGTAGTCTATACGGGATGTAACCAGAGCGTGGACCACTGTGGCCAAGTCAGACTTCCCAAGGTACGGGCGCAGTGGCGCACAAGTCTTAATTGTGCAAAAGCTCCCCTGACCACCGCCAAGACCTGAGGTTCCAGGCTCAGCGATGAATCCAAGATCACACCCAAGCTGCGAACCTGCGTCTCATGCTGCATTAGATAGGAATTAGGCCTGTGCGGTTTCGTTCGTTAATTCGTTATTAATTCGTTATTTTTGGCATTTCCGAAGCGATATCAAAACACATTTCCAAACCCGGAAGGGTTTTAAAATATCGAACCAGCAACCCCCATAGATTTAACGAGCTTCCGCTCGTTTCGTTAATGGGGTGGAGGCTGCTGGAGTGCTGGTGCCTGGGAGCCAATCCGGCGCTCCCAAGCAGTGCACCGTGGGTCCGTGGCTGTTTGTTTTTGATTGGCCGGCGAGCCCTTTCAAAGCGGCTCCGCGCGGCCGTAGCTTGCTGCAGAGGGCGAGGGAGTTTGCATTGGGTTGGCTTGGCTGCTAGCAACTGGATTAATGGATTCATTCCTTGCTGCTGTGAGTGCTGCTTGCTTCATTTGCTGTCTCCTGCCTGTGTTTGGTCCACATTTGGGCCATTTTTTGGTTAATTTTCCATTTTAAAATATTTTTAATATTATTTTAATAATATTTTTTAATATTATTTTTAATATTATTCTTAAAAAATATTCTAAAAAAGAAAAGACTCTTCTGTTGGTGTGTGCTCTCATTTGCTGTCTCCTGCCTGTGTTTGGTCCACATTTGGGCCATTTTTTGGTTAATTTTCCATTTTAAAATATTTTTAATATTTTTAATATTATTTTTTAATATTATTTTAATATTATTCTTAAAAAATATTCTAAAAAAGAAAAGACTCTTCTGTTGGTGTGTGCTCTCATTTGCTGTATCCTGCCTGTGTTTGGTCCACATTTGGGCCATTTTTTGGTTAATTTTCCATTTTAAAATATTTTTTAATATTATTTTAATATTATTTTTTAATATTATTTTAATATTATTCTTAAAAAATATTCTAAAAAAGAAAAGACTCTTCTGTTGGTGTGTGCTCTCATTTGCTGTCTCCTGCCTGTGTTTGGTCCACATTTGGGCCATTTTTTGGTTAATTTTCCATTTTAAAATATTTTTTAATATTTTTTAATATTATTTTTTAATATTATTTTAATATTATTCTTAAAAAATATTCTAAAAAAGAAAAGACTCTTCTGTTGGTGTGTGCTCTCATTTGCTGTCTCCTGCCTGTGTTTGGTCCACATTTGGGCCATTTTTTGGTTAATTTTCCATTTTAAAATATTTTTTAATATTATTTTAATATTATTCTTAAAAAATACAAAAAATATTCTAAAAATTCGTTAATATTTACAAAATTTCTTAAATACCAAAACTTTTTGGGGAAAGTTTTGTAATTATTTTAAATATCGAAACAAAAAAACACCCCAATTACAAATCGATTTTAGAAACAAATTTTTTCTTGATCAAACAGGCCTAATAGGAATGTATTGCATATACCTCCAGTGGGTGGGAAAATACAATTCCAATGCACATGTGTTCACAGCACAGTTTCACTGAAGAGCTGAGAAAGTAGAGATGGCATCCTAGAGTAGCATTTCTCAACCTTCCTAATGCCCTTAATACAATTCCTCATTCGGTGGTGAACCCCCACCATAGCATTATTTTCGTTGCTACTACATAACTGTATTTTGCTTTTGTTATGAAGGTTAATGTAAATATCTGATATGCAGGATGGATTTTCATTCACTGGAACAAATTTGGAACAAATACCCAATCCACCCTAATTGGAATACTGTTGGGGTTGGAGGGGTTGATTTTGTAGTTGCTGGGATTTATAGTTCACCCACAATCAATGAGCAATCTGAACTCCACCAATGATGGAACTGAACCAAACTTGGCACACAGAACTCCCATGGCCAACAGAAAATACTGGAAGGGTTTGGTGGGCATTGACCTTGAGTTTGAGCGTTGTAGTTGGGTACAGGGAGCACACCACTCCGTTGTTACACCAGCTCCACTGGCTGCCAATTAGCTTCGGAGCACAATTCAAAGTGCTGGTGTTAACCTATAAAGCCCTAAACGACTCCGGCCCTGTTTACCTCTCCGAACGTATTCTCCCTTACGAACCATCAAGATTATTAAGATCGTCTGGAGAGGCCCTGCTCTCGGTCCCACCGGCCTCGCAAGCACGTCTGGTGGGGACGAGGGACAGGGCCTTCTCGGTGGTGGCCCCGCGACTCTGGAACTCTCTCCCACCGGAGGTCAGAACTGCCCCGTCTATCCTGACATTTAGGAAATGGGTGAAGACGTGGTTGTGGAGACAGGCTTTCGATAAATGAGACAACACCCTAGGATTTTGGATGGAAGATGATGTATATTTGATTTTAATATGACGGCTGACCACCGTAGTTTTAAATATATTGTTATTTTAAATGTGTTACTTTAATTGTGAACTATGATATTTTACTAATTGTATGTGTTTTTATGGTTGGAAACCGGGCTGAGTCCCTCAATGAGGTGAGAAGGTCGGTATAGAAAACTTTGAAATAAATAAATAAATAAATAAATAAATAATAGTTCACCTACATCTACAGAGATACTTGCAGGAAGACCCCAGCAAGCAAGAGTCCAAAAGTGGCAGGCTAAAACTGGAACCTCAATCAGTGACTGATACCAGATGAGACACTCCCTCCTGGGAACGCACAGAAAACTGGGTTACTTGGAAGGCGCTGAACTGTCTGCACTCTGGTACCATGAGATGCAGAGCCAATCTTCAGAAATAGGGCTACAATGTGGAGTCCACGGCATGCGAGTGTGGAGAAGAGCAAACCAAGGCCAACCTCTACAATGCGGCCTGAGCAACACAAAGAAGCACTCCAAGTGGCCAGCTTCTGGTCAAAGGAAACCTAGCATAATGCCAAGCTTTTAACTTTGTTTGTGGTTTTTAAATACATTATAACTGAATTCTCAATTCGCTTCTGGCACAATAAAATAAAAGTAATCCAATCTATTTATTTATTGATTTATTTCGGGTACTTTTACCCCGCCCTTCTCAACCCCCGAAGGAGGATTCAGGGCGGCTTACAGAAAAGGCACAATCCGATGCCTACACAAATTACACATAATATACAAAACCATAGTTAAAAACAGTTATCACAGTTAACACAATCAATAACAAGTACGTAAGACATTACATAAAAACTACTCTCGTGATCAGCATTTCGTCTTTCAGAGTTCCATAGATGTAATCCATTAATCATTTCCTAATCATCATCAAAGTTCTTTCCTTATCTGCCCACTTGTCCGAATGCCTGGTCCCAGATCCATGTCTTTAGTTTTTTCCTGAAGGAAAGGAGCGATGTTGCAGACCTAATTTCCCCGGGGAGGGAATTCCATAGATGGGGGCCACCACCGAGAAGGCCCTGCTCCTCGTCCCCGCCAATCTCACTTGTGATAGAGGCGGGGTCGAGAGCAGGGCCAACCCAGAAGATCTTAGACTCCGGGGTGGGACGTAGAGGGAGATCCGTTCGGACAGATACACTGGGCCGGAACTGTATAGGGCAGTATTTCTCAACCTTTTGAATGCTGCGACCCCCTCATGCACTTCCTCATGTGGTGGTGACCCCCAACTTCATAACTGTCATTTTGCTACTATTATGAATCGTCATGTAAGTATCTGATATGCAGGATGGATTTTCATTCATTGGATTAAATTTGGCACAAATACTTGATAGGCCCAAATTTGAAAACTGGTGGGGTTAGGGGGGATTGATTTTGTCATTGGGAGTTGTAGTTGCTGGGATTTATAGTTCACCTACAATCAAAGAGCATTCTGAACTCCACCAACGATGGAATTGAACCAACCTTAGCACACAAAACTCCCATGACGAACAGAAAATACTGGAAGGGTTTGGTAGGCATTGACCTTCAGGTTTAGGAGTTGTAGTTCACCTACATCTAGAGAGCACTGTGGACTCAAACAATGGTGGATCTGGACCAAATTTGGCACAAATGATCAATATGCCCAAATGTGAACACTGGTGGAGTTTGGGGAAAAGATCTTGACATTTGGGAGTTGAAATTGCTGGGATTTATAGTTCACTTACAATCAAAGGGCATTCTGAACCCCACCAATGATAGAATTGGGCCAAACTTCCCACACATGACCCCATGACCGAAAGAAAATACTGTGTTTTCTGATGGTCTCTGGCGACCCCTCTTACACCCCCTCGTGACCCCTCAGGGGTCCTTACCCCCAGGTTGAGAAACACTGGTATAGGGTTTTGTAGGTCAAAACCAGCACTTTGAATTGTGCTCGGAACTGGATCGGCAGCCAGTGGAGCTGACACAACAGAAGGGTGGTATGCTCCCTGTATGATGCCCCGGTGAGCAATCTGGCTGCCTCCCGCTGGACTAGTTGGAGTTTCCTAATCATCATCTCTCTACGTGGGGTTGCCTCTGAAGACTACTCGGAAGCTTCAAATGGTCCAACGATCGGCAGCCAGGATGCTAACAGGAGCGGCACTCAGGGAGCATACAACTCCTCTGTTGCGCCAGCTCCACTGGCTACCAATTTGCTACCGGGCACAATTCAAAGTGCTGGCTTTAGCCTTTAAAGCCCTAAACGGTTCTGGCCCGACTTACCTGTCCGAACGCATCTCCTCCTATGAACCAGTTAGGACATTAAGATCGTCCGGGGAGGCCCTGCTCTCGATCCCGCCAGCCTCACAAGCACGGCTGGCGGGGACGAGAGACAGGGCCTTCTCAGTGGTGGCCCCTCGGCTGTGGAACGCCCTTCCTGCAGATATTAGATCAACCCCCTCCTTGCTGGCATTCTGGAGGAAAGTAAAGACCTGGATGTTTGAACAGGCATTCGACTAAGCAGTGTGATTGATTAACTGATTATTGGAACACGGAATAATGGATAACGAGTTTTGGATTCTGATTTCACCGACTAGACCGGATGGATTTGTTATATTGATGTATTGATGTTTTGATGCTTATGTTAATGATGTTTAATGACTTGTGATGCTTCTGTATTTTAAATGCATAATGATTTTGTATCCTGTATACCTAAACTGTTGTAAACCGCTCTGAGTCGCCCAAGGGCTGAGAAGAGCGGTATACAAATAAAGTAAATAATTTATTTATTTATTTACTTTGCTTATATACCGCTGTATCTCAAGCCCGAAGGCGACTCACAGCGGTTCACAAACAGTAAAAACAGTAGAAACAGCAGTGGTTCCATACAACATATAACAATTGACTTAACACATTATCCATAAATTACCAATAAGCAATTACAATGCACAATTATTACAAAAAACAACCGTACCCAATCTTCTCATCATCCAAGCGTAGTCCAGGTTCGTCGTCCATTGTTCCATTCCTATGTTCCATTACCAGATTGCACTAAATTACTCAAACGCCTGCACAAACATCCAGGTCTTCACCTTTAAATAAATAAATAAATAAATTTCCGAGCAGTCTTCAAAGGCAACCCCACGTAGAGTGCGTTGCAGTAGTCTAATCAGGATGTAACAAGAGCGTGGACCACCGTGCCCTAACCCTCTTCTTCCATTTAGAAGAAAAATCTTGAGGCCAGGTCTAGCTTTTTGGAACCCTTTTGGAAATCAGAGCCTCTTTCAAACTCCTTTGTCCCCTTGACGGGGTGGAAAGAGACATAATGCAGACAGACAGATCAATTATGGTGTTTTCCGGACTGTGTCCACACAGTGACAGAAACTCCACCA
>NW_026847882.1:3790843-3892516 GCF_025583915.1 Anolis sagrei ordinatus
CTACTTCCCGGCGGATGTCAGGTGGTGCAATACCGGCTAAGCAGTGTAATTTCTCCAGTGGTGTAGGGCGCAGACACCCCGTGATAATGCGGCATGTCTCATTAAGAGCCACATCCACTGTTTTAGTGTGATGAGATGTGTTCCACACTGGGCATGCGTACTCAGCAGCAGAGTAGCATAGCGCAAGGGCAGATGTCTTCACTGTGCCTTCAAGTTGTCTCTGGTTGCTTCTGGGTTGAGAGAATCGGCCGTCTACAAAGACGTTGCCCAGGGGACGCCCGGATGTCTTGCAATCCTGCGAGGAGGCTTCTCTCATGTCATGGGAGTTGTAGATCACCTACATCCAGAGAGCACTGTGGACTCAAACAATGATGGATCTGGACCAAACTCTACACCAGTGCTTCTCAACCTTCCTAATGCCGTGACCCCTTAATGCAGTTCCTCATGTGTTGGTGACCCCCAACCATAACATTATTTCCATTAGTACTTCATAACTGTAATTTTGCTACTGTTATGAATTGTAATGTAAATCTGATATGCAGGACGTATTTTCATTCACTGGCCCAAATTAGGCACAAATACCCAATACACCCAAATTTGAATACTGGTGGGGTTGGGGGGGGTTGATTTTGTCATTTGGGAGTTGTAGTTGCTGGGATTTATGTTACCTACAATCAAAGAGCATTCTGAACTCCACCAATGACAGAATTGAACCAATTTTGGCACACAGAACTCCCATGACCAACAGAAAATACTGGAAGGTTTGGTGGGCATTGACCTTGAGTTTGGGAGTTGTAGTTCACCTACATCCAGAGAGCACTGTGGACTCAAACAGTGATGGATCTGGACCAAACTTCGCATGAATACTCAATATGCCGAAATGTGAACACTGGTGGAGTTTGGGGAAACTAGACCTTGACATCTGGGTGTTGCAGTTTATTTATTTATTTATTTCGGATGCTTCTACCCCGCCCTTCTCACCCCGGGGGGGGGGGGGGGACTCAGGGCGGCTTACAAAAGCAAGGCACAATTCGATGCCCGCATCACAAACAGCAAAGGACAATAACAACAGTTAACACAATAATTTTAGCAATAACAGTTAACAGAAGACAATAATTATTATCGGCAAAAACAACCATAAAACCAGTAAAAGCAATAAAAGCAATAAAATCAATACAAACCTCATTGATGGTCAGCGTTTCAGAGTCTCATAGTTTACGTTCCAATTTCCACTAAATTGTCGGTCCTATCCATCTGGTTTCCATATCTAATTGTCAGGGTGTCCAAAGGCCTGGTCCCACAACCACGTCTTTACCTTCCTCCTGAAGGCAAGGAGGGATGTTGATGCCCTGATTTCCCCCGGGAGTGAGTTCCACAGGTGGGGGGCCACCACTGAGAAGGCCCTGCTCCTTGTGATAGTGGTGGGGTCGAGAGCAGGGCCTCCCCAGATGATCTAAGATTCTGGGGTGGGACGTAGAGGGAGATACGTTCGGACAGATATGCTGGACCGGAACCGTAAGGGTTTTGTAGGTCAAAACCAGCACCTTGAATTGTGCTCGGAACTGAACCGGCAGCCAGTGGAGCTGGCACAACAGGGGGGTGGTATGCTCCCTGTATGTCGCTCCGGTGAGCAATCTGGCTGCCGCTTGCTGGACCAGTTGAAGTTTCCGAACAGTCTTCAAGGGCAACCCCATGTAGAGTGCGTTGCAGTAGTCTATACGGGATGTAACAAGAGCGTGGACCACTGTGGCCAGATCAGACTTCCCGAGGTACGGGCGCAGCTGGTGCACAAGTTTTAATTGCGCAAAAGCTCTCCCGGCCACCGCTGAGACCTGAGGCTCCAGGCTCAGCGATGAGTCCAGGATCACTCCCAAGCTGCGAACCTGTGTCTTCAGGGGGAGTTGTAGTTGCTTGGATTTATAGTTCACCTACAATCAAAGAGCATTCTGAACTCCACCAACAATGGAATTGAACCAGACTTGGCACACAGAACTCCCATGACCAAGAGAAAATACTGGAAGGATTTGGTGGGCATTGACCTTGAGTTTGGGAGTTGTAGTTCACCTACATGTACTTAAATGCACTTTATTAATGATCTAGGATTGTCTGCATGCCCCATCCCTCTCCGAAAACTCTATCCTAGTCATATTTCACCTGTTCATGCTCAGCATTATCTTTAAAAATTTTAATTATTACATTTGGCCCAGCCAAAGGTTTTTTAAACATCGTTGTGTTACTGTTAATGTTTATTGCTTACTTTTTGTTATCAGTTTTATTTTATTGTTTGTATTACTGTTGTTATTGTTTTTATTGCTGATGTATTGTGGGCTCGGCCTCATGTGAGCCACACCGAGTCCCTCTTGGAGATGGTAGCGGGGTATAAATAAATTAGTAGTAGTAGTAGTAGTAGTAGTAGTAGTATCTAGAGAGCACTGTGAACTCAAACAATGATAGATCTGGACCAAACTTGGCACAAAAACTCAATATGCCCAAATGTGAACATTGGTGGAGTTTGGGGAAACTAGACCTTGACAACTGGGTGTTGCAGTTGCTGGAATTTATAGTTCACCTGCAATCAAAGAGCATTCTGAACTCCACCAACAATGGAATTGAACCAAGCTTGGCACACAGAACTCCCATGACCAACAGAAATGGTTTGGTGGGCATTGACGGGGCATTTTCCTTTCCTTCTTTTTTTCTCTCTTCCTTTTCTTTCCTACCTTCTTCTCATCTTTCTTGCTTTCTTTCCTCTCTCTTCCTTCCCTCCCCTTTCTGTCTTCCCTCCTCCTTTCCTCTCTTTCTCCTCTTTCTTCTTTCGTTCCTTCCATCTTCTCATATCTTTCTCTCATTCCTTTCTCATCCTTCATTTTTCCCCTTTCCTTCTTTGCTCGTCTCTTTCTTCTCTTTCTCTCCTGCCCTCTAATACCATTCCTTTCTTCTTTTCCTTCTTCCCCTTTCCTTCCCTCTTCTAATATCATTCCCACTTTCCTTTCTTCTTTCCTCCCTTCTGCTTTCTTTTTTCTTTTCTTCTTTCTCTCCTTCCATCTTCTCATACTTTTCTCTTTCCTTTCTTATTATTCTTTTTTCCCCCTCTTTCCTCTTTCTTCTCTTTCCTCCTCTCTAATACCATTCCCTTCTTTTCCTTCTTCCCCTTTCCTTCCCTCTTCTAATATCATTCCCACTTTCCTTTCTTCTTTCCTCCCTTCTGCTTTTTTCTTTTTTTTCTTTCTCCTCGCTTTCTTCTTTCTTTTCTTCCATCTTCTCATATTTTTCTCTTTCATTTTTTATCCTTCCTTTTTTTCCCCTTTTCTTTCTTTCCTACTTTTTCTTTCCTACCTTCTTCTAATACAGTGTTTCTCAACCTGGGGGTCGGGACCCCTGGGGGGGTCATGAGGGGGTCTCAGAGGGGTCACCAAAGACCATCAGAAAAGACAGTATTTTCTCTTGGTCACGGGGGTTCTGTGTGTGAAGTTTGGCCCAATTCTACCATTGGTGGGATTCAAGAGGCTCTTTAATCATAGGTGAACTGTAAATCCCAGCAATGACAACTCCCAAATATCAAGGTCTATTTCCCCAAACTCCACCAGTGTTCACATTTCGGCATATGGAATATTCATGCCAAGTTTGATCCAGAACCATCATTGTTTGTGTCCATAGTGCTCTCTGGGTGTAGATGAACTACAACTCCCAAACTCAAGGTCAATGCCCACCAAACTCTTCTAGTGTTTTCCGTTGGTCATGGGAGTTCCGTGTGCCAAGGTTGGTTCAATTCCATCGTTGGTGGAGTTCAGAATGGTCTTTGATTTTAGGTGAACTATTAATCCCAGCAACTCCCAAATGACAAAATCAATCTCTCCCAATCCCACCAGTATTCAAATTCAAATAGTGGGTATTTGTGCCAAATGTGAATGAAAATACAGCCTGCATATTGGATATTTGCATTAGTATTCATAACACTAGCAAAATTACAGTTATGAAGTAACAACAAAAATAATTTGATGGTTGGGGGTCACCATGACATGAGGAACTGTATCCAGGGGTCGCGGCATTAGGAAGGTTGAGAACCACTGAAATCTAATGTATTGTCGAAGGCTTTCATGGCCGGAATCACTGGGTTGTTGTAGGTTTTTTTGGAGGTCTAGAGCCATTCTCTCCTGACATTTCACCTGCATCTATGGCAAGCATCCTCAGAGGTAGTGAGGTCTGTTGGAACTAGGAAAATGGGTTTATATATCTGTGGAATGGCTGGGGTGGGGCAAGGAGCTCTTCCCTGCTAGAGCTAGGTGTGAATGTTTCAGCTGATCACCTTCATTAGCATTTGAAGGCCTGCCTGAGCCTGGGAAAACCTTTTGTTGAGAGGTGTTAAGATGTGCCTGGTTGTTTCCTCTCTGCTGTTTTGCTGTAGTAATTTTAGAGTTTTTTATTTTCTTCCCTCCCTTTCCTTTCTTTCCTTTCCTCTTCTCATATCTTTCCCCTCTTTTGGTTCTCCTCCATCCTTCCAATTTCTTCCTTCCTTCCTCCTTTTCTTTTTCTCCCTTTTCCTTCCCTCTTCTCATATCTTTCCCTCTTTCGGTTCTCTTCCATCTTTCCCTCCTTCTTATTTCTTCCTCCCTCCCTCCCTCCCTCCCTCCCTTTTTCTCCCCTTTCCTTCCCTCTTCTCATATCTTTCCCTCTTTCGGTTCTCTTCCATCTTTCCCTCCTTCTTATTTCTTCCTCCCTCCCTCCCTCCCTCCCTCCCTTTTTCTCCCCTTTCCTTCCCTCTTCTCATATCTTTCCCTCTTTCGGTTCTCTTCCATCTTTCCCTCCTTCTTATTTCTTCCTCCCTCCCTCCCTTTTTCTCCCCTTTCCTTCCCTCTTCTCATATCTTTCCCTCTTTCGGTTCTCTTCCATCTTTCCCTCCTTCTTATTTCTTCCTCCCTCCCTCCCTCCCTCCCTTTTTCTCCCCTTTCCTTCCCTCTTCTCATATCTTTCCCTCTTTCGGTTCTCTTCCATCTTTCCCTCCTTCTTATTTCTTCCTCCCTCCCTCCCTTTTTCTCCCCTTTCCTTCCCTCTTCTCATATCTTTCCCTCTTTCGGTTCTCTTCCATCTTTCCCTCCTTCTTATTTCTTCCTCCCTCCCTCCCTTTTTCTCCCCTTTCCTTCCCTCTTCTCATATCTTTCCCTCTTTCGGTTCTCTTCCATCTTTCCCTCCTTCTTATTTCTTCCTCCCTCCCTCCCTTTTTCTCCCCTTTCCTTCCCTCTTCTCATATCTTTCCCTCTTTCGGTTCTCTTCCATCTTTCCCTCCTTCTTATTTCTTCCTCCCTCCCTCCCTCCCTCCCTCCCTTTTTCTCCCCTTTCCTTCCCTCTTCTCATATCTTTCCCTCTTTCGGTTCTCTTCCATCTTTCCCTCCTTCTTATTTCTTCCTCCCTCCCTCCCTTTTTCTCCCCTTTCCTTCCCTCTTCTCATATCTTTCCCTCTTTCGGTTCTCTTCCATCTTTCCCTCCTTCTTATTTCTTCCTCCCTCCCTCCCTTTTTCTCCCCTTTCCTTCCCTCTTCTCATATCTTTACTCCTTTTTTACACACACTTGAAGGGAAGGCGCTCATCCGTCTCCATGGGCAAAGTGTTACATTTTCACCTGGAAAGGCTAGCAGCACATCTTGGACATCAATCAAACACCTTGCCGGGTGGAGAGTCTTCTCGCGGCTGATGTTGGCACAACTATTTAATCTTATTAGGTTATCGCTACCGAGAGGCAACCAATCAATGGATCATTAGAAGAACAGCAAGATGCTTTTGCATCCCTCCACACCCGCCTGCATTTCAACCGCAGGGAGCCAGCAGAAAAGGCTCACAACAAAGAACTGGATTCTCTGGCTCCCTTTCAAATGTTTTTGATAACATTTGACATTTATAATTGTATATTTTATTTAATTGTGCTGTTTGCCAGGTCTCAGGTTGAAAGTTGTGCATTAATAATAATAATAAATTATTAATTATTATTATTATTATTTAATTATTATTATTAATAATGCACAACTTTCAACCTGAGACCTCGCAAACAGCACAATTAAATCAAATCTTCATTTCTAAGTCAAAGAGCCAGCATTGTCCGTAGACACCTCCAAGGTCATGTGGCCAGCATGACTGCACGGAGCGCCATTACCCTCCCGCTGGATTCTCTGGCTCCCTTTCAAATGTTTTTGATAAAATATACAATTATAAATGTGAAATGTTATTTAATTGTGATGTTCGCGAGGTTGAAAGTTGTGCATTAATAATAATAATAGGTAATGGTAAAGGTTTTCCCTGACATTAAGTCCGACTCCGGGACTCTGGTGCTCATCTTCATTTCTAAACCAAAGACCGAGCGTTGTCCGTAGAAACCTCCAAGATCATGTGGCCAGCATGGCTGCATGGAGCACCATTACCTTCCTGCCAAAAACATGCATACTCACATTTGCATGTTTTCAAACTGCTAGGTTGTCAGGAGCTGGGGCTAAAAACGGGAGCTCACCCCGTTCCCTGGATAATAATAATAATAGTAATCATATTTTCTGCTCATACCACGTGTTAAATCTGCACTTCCACAAATCAGGGTAAGCCTTATCCAAAATGCTTGGTACCAAAAATGTTTGTTGTTTCAGATTGTTTTGGATTTTGGAACACCTGAACATCTTTTAGTCCAGTATTTCTCAACCTGGGGGTCATGAAGGGGTGTCAGAGGGGTTGCCAAAGACCACCAGAAAACACAGTATTTTCTGTTGCTCATGGGGGTTCTGTGTAGATTGTAGGTAAACTATACATCCCAACAACTACAACTCCCAAATGCCAAGGTTTATTTTCCCCAAAATCCACCAGTGTTCACATTTGGGCATATGGAGTATTCGTGCCAAGTTTGGTCCAGATCCATCACTGTTTGAGTCCACAGTGCTCTCTGCATGTAGGTGAACTACAACTCCAAAACTCAAGGTCAATGCCCACCAAACCCTTCCAGTATTTCTTGTTGGGAGATCTGTGTGCCAAGTTTGGTTCAATTCCCTCGTTGGTGGAGTTTAGAATGCTCTCTGATTTTAGGTGAACTATAAATCCCAGCAACTGCAACTCCCAAATAACTAAATCAACTGTGACTGTTGCAATTGGCCACCTTGATTAGCATTGAATAGTCTTGCAGCTTCAAAACCTGGCTGCTTCCTGCCTGGGGAATCCTTTGTTGAGAGGTGTTAGCTGGCCCTGATTGTTTCCTGTCTGGAATTCCTGAGGTCTGAAGCACCCGCGCTTTGAAGCTGCAAGGCTATTCAATGCTAATCAAGGTGGCCAACGGCAACATTCACACCTGCCTCCAACAAACAAGAGCTGAATCACTGGGCTGTTGTAGGTTTTTTCAGGCTATATGGCCATGTTCTAGAGGCATTCTCTCCTGACGTTTCGCCTGCATCTATGGCAAGCATCCTCAGAGGTAGTGAGGTCTTTCTAAAGGCAGCAATCAGCCAGGCTTTGAAGCTGCAAGGCCATTCAATGCTAATCAAGGTGGCCAATGGCAACATTCACACTTGCCTCCAACAGACAAGAGTTCTTTCTCCCACCCTGGACCTTCCACAGCCAGGCTTTGAAGCTGCAAGGCCATTCAATGCTAATCAAGCTGGCCAATGGCAACATTCACACTTGCCTCCAACAGACAAGAGTTCTTTCTCCCACCCTGGACCTTCCACAGCCAGGCTTTGAAGCTGCAAGGCCATTGGATGCTAATCAAGGTGGCCAATTGCAACATTCACACTTGCCTCCAACAGGCAAGAGTTCTTTCTCCCACCCTGGACCTTCCACAGCCAGGCTTTGAAGCTGCAAGGCCATTCAATGCTAATCAATGACAACATTCACACTTGCCTCCAACAGACAAGAGTTCTTTCTCCCACCCTGGACATCATTCCATAGCCAGGCTTTGAAGCTGCAAGGCCATTCAATGCTAATCAAGGTGGCCAATTGCAGCATTCACACTTGCCTCCGACAGACAAGAGTTCTTTCTCCCACCCTGGACATCATTCCATAGCCAGGCTTTGAAGCTGCAAGGCCATTCAATGCTAATCAAGTGGCCAATTGCAGCATTCACACTTGCCTCCGATAGACAAGAGTTCTTTCTCCCACCCTGGACATCATTCCATAGCCAGGCTTTGAAGCTGCAAGGCCATTCAATGCTAATCAAGCTGGCCAGTGGCAACATTCACACTTGCCTCCGACAGACAAGAGTTCTTTCTCCCACCCTGGACCTTCCACAGCCAGGCTTTGAAGCTGCAAGGCCATTCAATGCGAATCAAGGTGGCCAATTCAACATTCACACTTGCCTCCAACAAACAAGAGTCCTTTCTCCCACCCTGGACCTTCCACAGCCAGGCTTTGAAGCTGCAAGGCCATTCAATGCGAATCAAGGTGGCCAATTCAACATTCACACTTGCCCCCAACAGACAAGAGTTCTTTCTCCCACCCTGGACATCATTCCATAGCCAGGCTTTGAAGCTGCAAGGCCATTCAATGCTAATCAAGCTGGCCAGTGGCAACATTCACACTTGCCTCCGATAGACAAGAGTTTTTTCTCCCACCATGGACCTTCCACAGCCAGGCTTTGAAGCTGCAAGGCCATTCAATGCTAATCAAGGTGGCCAACTGCAACATTCACACTTGCCTCCGACAGACAAGAGTTCTTTCTCCCACCTTGGACATAACCTCACTTGCCTCGTTTCCAACAGACCTCGCAAGCTCTGAGGATGCCTGCTATAGATGAGGCGAAACATCAGGAGAGAATGCTTCTGGAACATGGCCAGGCAGCCCAGCAAACTCATAACAACCAAGTGATTCCGGCCATGAAAGCCTTTGATGATGCATTAATTGGAGAACTGACGGGAAAATGTGTTGGGAGGAGGCGGCCGAAGGCTCATTTGGGTGCCAAGGAATGCCTCTGATTCACTCCAAGACATGGCAAAATGTTTTGCTAGCCTGATGAGGTCAGCCGAATTCCCTAATCTCTCATTAGTATGGTAATAAGCCTTTCGTTCTTGCAATATTCCTGCACATATTAGTCATCATCATCATCCATTTGTATCTTATCCTTCTTCATAGCAGCTCATGGGAGTTGACAATCTGCGGGTGCATCTACACTGTAGAATTAATGTAGTTTGACACCTTCGGATTGCCATCACTCAGTGCTATGCAATCCTGGGAGTTGTAGTTCGACAAAGCACCAAAAGAGGGCCAAAAGCCTTGGAAAACCGTAACTCCAAAGCATTCAAAGTTACATCAAACTGCATTCATTCCACAGTGTAGATGCACCCTGCATCAAAACACAGTTAATAAGAATGTGTCGTTTGTGATTCTAGGCAACAATAACAAATTACACATCCCTATTGACTGTGTTTTAATACAAGGTGCATCTACACAACTTATTTATGCAACATTATTATTATTATTATTATTATTATTATTATTATTATTATTATTATTAATGGCATCACCAAGAACAGCATCTTGTATTGTCGAAGCGTTGCTGTGAGTTTTGCCTGGCCATGTTCCAGAAGCATTCTCTCCTGATGTTTTGCCCACATCTATGGCGGGCATCCTCAGAAATTGGGAGGTGTGGTGGAAACTAGGAAAAATGGGGTTGTTGAAGGCTTCCATGACCGAAATCAATGCGCTGCTGTGGGTTTTCTGGGCTGTCTGGCCATGTTCCAGAAGCATTCTCTCCTGACGTTTTGCCCACATCTATGGCAGGCATCCTCAGAGGTTGGGAGGTGTGTTGGAAACTAGGAAAAATTGTGTTGTTGAAGGCTTCCATGGCCAGAATCACTGGGCTGCTGTGAGTTTTCTGGGCTGTGTGGCCATGTTCCAGAAGCATTCTCCCCTGACGTTTCATCGACATCTATGGCAGGCATCCTCAGAGCTTGTGAGGTCTGCTGGAAACTAGGAAAGTAGAGTTCATATATCTGTGGAATAATACCTACGGTGGGAGAAAGAACTCTTGTCTGTTGGAGGCAAGTGGGAATGTTGATTAGCATTGAATGGTTTTGCAGCTTCAAAGCCTGGGGAATTCCAGACAGGAAACAATCAGGGCCAGGTTTTTTTGCATGTGTGTGTGTCAGGAGCGACTTAAGAAACTGCAAGTCACTTCTGGTGTGAGGGAATTGGCCGTCTGCAAGGACGTTGCCCGGATGTTTTGAAGTTTTACCATCTTTGTGGAAGGCTTCTCTCATGTCCCTGCACGGGGAGATGGAGCTACAGAAGGAGCTCATCCCCACTCTCCCCAGATTTGAACCTTCGCCCTGTCGGTCTTCAGTCCTGCCGGCACAAGGATTTAACCCATTGCGTCACTGGAAGCTAACACATAACACCTAAGGGCCAGCTAATACCTCCCAATTAAGGATTCCGCCAGGCAGGGAGCACCCAGGCTTTGAAGCTGCAAGTCTATTCAATAATAATAAAAGTGATTAATTGCAACATTCACACTTGCCTCCAACAGACATGAGTACTTCCTTCCACCCTAGATATTATTCCACAGATATATCAACCCCACTTGTCTAATTTCCAACACACCTCACAACCTCTGAGGATGCCTGCCATAGATGTGGGCAAAATGTCAGGAGAGAATGCTTCTGGAACATGGCCAGGCAGCCGGAAAACTCACAGCAGCCCAGTGATTCCAGCCATGGAAGCCTTCAAATACACCAATTTTCCTAGTTTCCAAAACACCTCCCAACCTCTGAGGATGCCTGCCATAGATGTGGGCAAAATGTCAGGAGAGAATGCTTCTGGAACATGGCCAGGCAGCCGGAAAACTCACAGCAGCCCAGTGATTCCAGCCATGGAAGCCTTCAAATACACCAATTTTCCTAGTTTCCAAAACACCTCCCAACCTCTGAGGATGCCTGCCATAGATGTGGGCAAAATGTCAGGAGATAATGCTTCTGGAACATGGCCAGGCAGCCAGAAAACTCACAGCAGCCCAGTGATTCCAGCCATGGAAGCCTTCAAATACACTAATTTTCCTAGTTTCCAACACACCTCCCAACCTCTGAGGATGCCTGCCATGGATGTGGGCAAAACATCAGGAGATAATGCTTCTGGAACATGGCCAGGCAGCCCGGAAAACTCACAGCAGCCCAGTGATTCCGGCAATGGAAGCCTTCAATAACACCAATTGTCGTAGTTTCCAACAGAGCTCCCAACCTCTGAGGGTGCCTGCCATAGATGTGGGCAAAACGTCAGGAGAGAATGCTTCTGGAACATGGCCAGGCAGCCCGGAAAACTCACAGCAGCCCAGTGATTCCGGCAATGGAAGCCTTCAATAACACCAATTGTCGTAGTTTCCAACAGAGCTCCCAACCTCTGAGGGTGCCTGCCATAGATGTGGGCAAAACGTCAGGAGAGAATGCTTCTGGAACATGGCCAGGCAGCCCGGAAAACTCACAGCAAGCCAACAGCATCTTGATTTATGGTCTACTTTTCCCTCAAAGTAGTTTACAAACTAAAACCAGCATTGTACAGCTAAAATATTTTCAAAACCAACCTTCATCAATAACATCAAATACAATGTAAATCCTTAAAAGTAGTGCTGGGGACAACAACCACCACCACCACCACCATCACAGAGTCAAAACATACTAGAAAACATTCAGTTCTAAATATAAGAATTTAAAATAGGTCATCTCCATAAAGGTTATGCATCTTGGCCAAATGTCCTCCAAGGAATGCAAGTAAAACCGAAGAAGAAGACAACGCCAAGGCTTACCTGTTCCCCAAAAGTTCATGCAGATAAAGGGACATCCATCACAGTTGCCTTTTCTGCCGCTTTAGCATTTGATGCTCAGCTGCAAGCCAGGCTCAGACTGCCTTATTGGTCCCTTGGCTCACCTGATCCATGCTGAGTTTGGAAGTGCAGTGGAAGCCTTTGCTCACCTGCAAACCTCAGGCCCTTCCACACTGCCATATAACCCAGTTCAAAGCAGAAAATGTGGGATTGTATCCAGCTGTGTGGAAGGGGCCTGAGTGCAGCAACACAGAGAGGGAGTCAGGTTCTCTATATCCACACACTTGGTAAGTCTCATCCTATCCAAATTCTTTATTAATTTAGGGACTGAGTCTGACCGCTCACAAAACATAGCTGGGTTTTAGAGTCCTTGTTAGCATCTTAGTTAATACAAGGGTTATCCGGGCGTCTGTCTCCTTCGTGATAGTGTGTGTCCACACACCGCTCATGCAAAGCAAGAGTTGCTGACTTTATTGGGTTGGGATGTTTTAAGCCAGTGTTTCTCCACCTTCCAAATGCCGCGACCCCTTAATATTATTATTATTATTATTATTATTATTATTATTATTATTAAACTTTATTTGTACCCCGCTAGCATCTCCCGAAGTACTCAATGCGGCTTACAAAGGCCAAGGCCTCAACACACAACACAACAATACAAAACCTAAGCATATTAAAACAATTAAAGCAAAATAAGCAACAGGCAATAAACAATACACTAAAACACAATAAAACTGGGCCAGGCCAGAGTAGTGGGTACAGGATTAAAAGTGCTGATGTGACAGGTGGTATCTAAGGCATTATAAGGCAAGTGCAGTGTGCGGTGTGCAACGATCTTAGTTCTAATAAAGTGCTTATAGGACTTGGTATTGGAGATTTTCTAATCTGAGAAGGCACATCGGAACAGCCAGGTTTTCAGGTTCTTTCTGAAGACTGCCAATGTAGGGGCCTGTCTAAGATCTTTGGGGAGGGTGTTCCAGAGTCGGGGGGCCACCAGGGAGAAGGCCCTGTCTCGTGTCCCCACCAAGCGCGCTTGCGACGCAGGTGGGATCACGAGCAGAGCCACTCCAGATGACCGAAGTGAACGTGTGGGTTCATAGAAGGAGATGCGGTCACGCAGGTAGGACGGTCCCAAACCATTTAGGGCTTTATAGGTAAGCACCTGCACCTCGTAAATTGGGCTCGGAAAATAAACGGCAGCCAGTGGAGCTCCTTGAACAGGAGGGTTGACCTCTCTTTGTAAGGGGCCCCGGTTAGCATTCTGGCCGCTGCCCGTTGGACCAGTTGAAACTTCCGAGCCGTTTTCAAGGGCAGCCCCACGTAGAGTGCATTGCAGTAGTCCAATCTGGAGGTGACCAAGGCATGGACCACCCTGGCCAGATCAGCCTTCGCGAGGTACGGTCGCAGTTGGCGCACGAGTCTCAATTGTGCGAAAGCCCTCCCAGACACCGCCGACGCCTGAGCCTCAAGCGTAAGCGATGAATCCAAGAGGACTCCCAAACTGCGGACCTGTGGCTTCAGGGGGAGTGTAACCCCGTCCAGCACAGGTTGCCACCCTATACCCCGGTCTGGTTTACGATCGACCAGGAGGACCTCTGTCTTGTCGGGATTAATCTTCAGCTTGTTCGTCCTCATCCAGACAGCCACAGCGGTCAGGCACTCATCTAGCACTCGAGGGGCTTCCTTGGAATTAGGTGGAAAAGAGTAGTAGAGTTGTGTGTCATCTGCATAGAGATGGCACCCAACTCCAAAACTCCGGATGACCTCTCCCAGTGGTTTCATGTAGATGTTAAATAGCATGGGAGACAGAATAGAACTTTGCGGGACCACACAGGTCAATGGCCAGGGATCCGAGCAGGAGTCTCCCAGCTTCACCAACTGGGAACGACCCTCCAGGAAGGACCGGAGCCACAGTAAAACCGTGCCCCCGAGTCCCATCCCAGCGAGTCTTCCCAGAAGGATACCATGGTCGATGGTATCGAAAGCCGCTGAGATGTCCAAGAGAACCAACAAGGTCACACTCCCCCTGTCCAGCCCTCTACAGAGGTCATCCACCAAAGCGACCAAGGCTGTCTCGGTGCCGTGACCAGGCCTGAAACCAGACTGTGACTGATCTAGGTAGTTGATGTCATCTAAAAAGCCCTGGAGCTGGGAGGGCAACCACCCGCTCCAACACCTTACCCAAGAAAGGGAGGTTGGAGATTGGTCTGAAATTGCTCAGCACCGTGGAGTCAAGGGAAACCTTTTTAAGGAGTGGACGAACCACAGCTTGTTTCAGGAGAGATGGAAAAATCCCCACCTTGCTGTTGCTGGAGTCAGGGGGAGAGCTTTAAACTGGCTGTCCTCCTTTCTTCACAACCATGGACAGCGAGTGGAGAGGGGAGGCCTGGTCTCTGAGAGGTCCCCTCTCTCTCTTGTGGGGTTCCTCCTCAGGGGGCCATTCTCTCCCCTCTGTTGTTTAACATCTATATGCGACCACTTGCTCAGCTGGTTCGAGGTTTTGGGCTTGAGTGTTATCAGTACGCTGATGACACTCAGCTGGTGCTGAAGATGGAAGGCCGACCGGACTCTGTACCCGATTGTTTCCATCAGTGCCTCGAGGCCGTTACTGGATGGCTGCGTGCCAGCAGGTTGAGGGTGAATCCAGCAAAGACGGAGATCCTATGGCTGGGTCAACCGGGCAGTGGGGATATCCAGCTGCCTACCCTGGATGGCGAGGCGCTACGCCCGTCATCGTTGGTCAAGAGTCTGGGAGTCCTTTTGGACCCTCTGCTGACGATGGAGGCCCAGGTCTCCGCCGTGAGCAGAACCGCCTTTTTTCATCTGCGGCAGGCTAGACGGCTGGCCCCCTACCTGTCCCAGGGACAACCTAGCTACGGTGATCCAGGCCATGGTCATCTCAAGACTGGACTACTGTAACGCCCTCTACATTGGCCTTCCTCTGTCGGTGATCCGGAAGCTCAAGTTGGTACAAAATGCAGCTGCTCGGCTTCTTGCGGGAATTCCGATGAGATGCCACATCACCCCAATCTTCCTGCAGCTGCATTGGTTACCCATTGAGCACTGGATCACTTTCAAAGGGATGGGACTCACCTTGAAGGCCTGGCATGGTCTGGGGCCGATGTACCTGAGGGACCGCCTCACCCCCTCCCAACCCCAGAGATCCCTCCGTTCTGAGGACCAAGATCTATTGGAAATTCCCAGTGTCAAGACCTTGCGTCTAACAGCAACCAGACGCAGAGCCTTCACAGCAGTGGCACCATCACTCTGGAATACTCTGCCACCTGAAGTCTGTGCCTTGCGGGACTTACCAGCTTTCTGCAGGGCATGTAAGACATACCTGTTTCGACAGGCTTTTAATGTTTGATATTGCTGTTTTTCTCCGAGCAAAGGGTATGCACCGCTCTTGTCGCTATCATCGCGGCTGGAGCTTTTGAGCTACCTCTATGATGTCTATGATCGAAACATGAAGGGCTACCCTAAGAAGGCGGACTGGTTTGTGGCAGAGGGGCAGACCAAAGCGTGACTCTGGGGAAGGGGAGATAGAGAGACCCAGTTCAAGATGCAGGATTAAAGGCAGTTTGGGAAATTGAGACAAGGAAGGGGGGAAGGAGGGAGGGCGGGCGGGGAGAGGCCTTGGTGAAGCAATTGGCAGGATCTGTTTTGGGGGAAGATGGCCAAAATGCTACTGGGGAGGAGCAGAGGATAAGTTCAACTAGCCCCAGATGTGATGATGCAGCTAGCTCAAAGCCGAAAGGAAGGCTAGCGGCCGACGGTACTGGAGGTGAACGACGAATCCGATGCTCTAAAGATCAACACACCATAGGAACCTGGAATGTAAGATCTATGAGCCAGGGCAAATTGGATGTTGTTATTGGTGAGATGTCAAGACTAAAGATAGACATTCTGGGGGTCAGCGAACTGAAATGGACTGGATTGGGCCACTTCACATCAGATGACCACCAGATCTACTACTGCGGACAAGAGGAACATCGAAGAAATGGAGTAGCCTTCATAATTAATAAGAAATTTGCTAAAGCAGTGCTTGGATACAATCCAAAAAATGACAGAATGATCTCAATTCGAGTGCAAGGAAAGCCTTTCAACATTACAGTGATCCAAATATATGCCCCAACCACAGCTGCTGAAGAAGCAGAAGTAGATCAGTTCTATGAGGATCTGCAGGACCTACTGGATATTATAACCTATCCTAACAATGAGTTACATTATTTTCATTTTATAATTCAGGCGATACTGGATAAATAGACGTCATCGGTCGGGAAGTCAAAACAATGACATACGAGTGGGATGTCTACTAGGTCGAAGCATGGTCTGGGAGACAAAATGAAGCGGGGACTCAAGGCTGATAGAATTCTTGCCAGGAAAACTCGCGTGTATAAACTGGAATACTCTCTTCCCAACGTAACCTCATAAAAGGACGGCTTATTACGCGGTGAACGATCCGGAAGCAATTGGACCGCATTTCATACTTGATCAACCAGACGTGCAGACAAGCCATGCGAAATCAGATTGACTTACATCCCTTTTGCGCCCAAAGGTGGCGGTACATCCTTCGCAGTCGAGTGAAGATCAAGACCATGGGCTATGTAACTGTAGCTCAGATCAGCGAACTTCTTATTGCGCCAATTATTAAGTTATGATTAAAAACCCTAAAGGAGGTATCAGGGAATACAACAGACCAGTTAATATGATTCTCTACTAACATTCCTTAGCTAATGATACAGGGTGGAGTGAAGGAACAGATTTTGAAGCTAAGTATTTAGTAATACAGTAGTCCCAAGAGAACTTATGGAGTCAGAACAGTCGGAATCATGTGCGACGTAACAATTGGTTCCGGAGGCGGCTAACTTAAGAGTTACGTCCCCCAGATAGAAAAGAGATAAATACCAATGTAAGTCGCAAAATGGTTGTCTGCTGAGACACTGGAAGTAGCCCAAGAAAGGAGGAAAGCAAAAGGAAACAGTGATAGTAAGGGGAGATATGCCCAGTTAAATGCGCAATTCCAGAGGTTAGCCAGAAGAGATAAGGAACTATTTTTAAATAAGCAATGCATGGAAGTGGAAGAAGACAACAGAATAGGAAGGACAAGAGACCTCTTCCAGAAAATTAGAAACATTGGAGGTAAGTTTCAGGCAAAAATTGGTATGATAAGAAACAAAGATGGCAGGGACCTAACAGAAGCTGAAGAGATCAAGAGAAGGTGGCGAGACTATACAGAAGATCTGTATAGGAAGGATAATAATATTGAGGATAGTTTTGACGGTGTGGTGAATGAATTAGAACCAGACATCCTGAGGAGTGAGGTTGAATGGGCCTTAAGGAAGCCTTGCCTATAACAAGGCAGTCAGGTATGACCTGACGAGATCCTCACTGACTGGTTTAAAATCTTTAATATGATGATGCCTGGTGCAGGTGACAGGCTTCCTCTCACATATTTATACATGGCTATCATATCTCCTCTCAGTCTTCTCTTCTTCAGGCTAAATATGCCCAGCTCCTTAAGCCGCTCCTCATAGGGCTTGTTCTCCAGACCCTTGATCATTTTAGTCGCCCTCCTCTGGACACATTCCAGCTTGTCAATATCTCTCTTGAATTGTGGCGCCCAGAATTGGACACAATATTCCAGGTGTGGTGTAACCAAAGCAGAATAGAGCATGGGGAGCATGACTTCCCTGGATCTAGACACTAGGCTCCTCTTGATGCAGGCCAAAATCCCATTGGCTTTTTTTGCCGCCACATCACATTGTTGGCTCATGTTTAACTTGTTGTCCACGAGGACTCCAAGATCTTTTTCACACGTCCTGCTCTCGAGCCAGGCATTGTCCCCCATTCTGTATCTTTGCATTTCGTTTTTCCTGCCAAAGTGGAGTATCTTGCATTTGTCCCTGTTGAACTTCATTTTGTGAGTTTTGGCCCATCATCTCTCTAATCTGTCAAGATCGTTTTGAATCCTGCTCCTGTCCTCTGGAGTCTTGGCTCTCCCTCCCAATTTGGTGTCGTCTGCAAACTTGATGATCATGCCTTCTAGCCCTTCATCTAAGTCATTAATAAAGATCCTGAGCAGGACCGGGCCCAGGACGGGAACCCTGCTGATGGCACTCCACTCGTCACTTCTTTCCAAGATGAAGAGGAAGCATTGGGGAGAATCACCCTCTGGGTTCGTCCATTTAACCAATTACAGATCCACCTCACTGTAGTTTTGCCTCGCCCACATTGGACTAGTTTCCTTGCCAGAAGGTCATGGCAGACCTTGTCGAAAGCCTTACTGAAATCCAGGTATGCTACATCCACAGCATTCCCTGCATCTACCCAACTTGTAACCATATTAGAAATAGGAAATAGAAAATATGCCATTGAAATATGCCATTGAAGTCAATGTAAAAGTAGAATATTGTGGTGCACATTGTGATGCCTATATGATGCATGCATATTATTTTAAAGGGTATATAAACCAAGCCTTTTCTTTGTTCTGTACCCTATTTTCCTGGCTTACCAGGAGGGTCCATATCCGGTTGGTGCTAACTGAGAATAAATCCTGCTTTTCAGACCTCAGGATCTCACTTTGTCGCTTTTCCTCAAACCTTCTCCCTGCCATTTCACTACTTCATAACTGTAATTTTGCAACTGTTACAAATCGTCATGTAAACAGGATGTGTTTTCATTCACTGGACCAAATTTGGCACAAATAACCAATACACCCAAATTTGAATACTGGTGGTTTTGTCATCTGGGAGATGTAGTTGCTGGGATTTATAGTTCACCTACAATCAAAGAGCATATACCAGTGGTTCTCAACCTGGGGTCCCCAGATGTTTTTGGCCTTCAACTCCCAGAAATCCTAACAGCTGATAAACTTGCAGGGATTTCTAGGAGTTGTAGGCCAAAAACATCTGGGGACCCCAAGTTGAGAACCACTGGCATATACACACATATACACACACCAAACACATATACACAGACTGGGCCACAGCAAAGAGTAAATAAACTTTTTGTGATTTTTTAAGATTGGACTCCGCATGTTTGTAAGCTCTGAATTCTTTACAGCCATAACCAACAGCACTTCACACTCTGCTCTCTAGTGAGCTGATGCTCAATTTTTGTATCCTGTTTGTTTTTGGACACTCTGCTTTATTTTAGGGTAAAGGTAAAGGTTTTCCCCTGACACAAAGTCCAGTCGTGCCCGACTCTGTGTTGCACTCCAGGTCAGGAAAAAACCCTCTGACTTTAAAACACACCACACGATGAGTGAAGAAACAAATCCTCTTTTATTGAAGCTTAGTAAATAGCCAGTAAAAATAAATGCTTGTAAGAAAATAAGAAGGTTCCAAAAAGTAATAAGTCAGTAAAATGCAGTAACACAAAGCAATGTCCACACAAGATATAAAAGCAATCCAAGACAGTGTTTATCCAGACAGGAATCAACAGGATGCAAAAACAATCCAAAAGGCTAAAAAAATCCACAGGAACAAGACCCCTTGAACAGGATTTCCATGGCACATGAACTTGATTTCCAAACGATGCCTGATCTAACAGGTTTTCCCTGAAGCAAACCTTATATCCCAAATCCCAGAAACTGGTTTCGCTTTCCCTCACACTTGCTCCTTATCTGACGAAGCCTTTCGGAGCAACGTAAACACTGAGTTTGCTGTCGATCCTGGCTAATCTCCAGCCACCTATTCTTCAACTCCCTATCTGGCTGCTCATTAAAATTTCCAGGTGTCAGATTGTTTTCCAAACTCAAATCTTGAGAGCTCACAGAAAGAGGGACTAAACCATCTCTATCTCTTTAACATCGATTGTGGTCCCCCCCCCTTTTAAATTGAGGGAACTCCCAGACGTTTCCCATACTCGCAATTAGAATCAAACACAGAGCAGAGTATCTTGTGAGTACACCTATTTTGTGAAATATGTTTATAATTAGATGAAATATTTATTTTCTGTATATGTAACTTTTAAATGTTTACAGCCACATTTTGTTCCTTTGATTTAGATCCCACTAAACATAAAAACCTATATTTCTAAGGGGAACAAGTACCAAGTTTATAATCTTGTGAGTATCTTTAAACATGTTGAAATATATGATGCTGAATGAGATATACAAGGGGTATTTTTTAAGTAAGGTCTGTTTTGTTGTAGAAACTAGTAGTTCACGCGCATACCGCAACTAGTGCGTGCGTCGTGTACCGGCATGCCTCGGGAACAACTGTGCTCAGTTTCCGCTCTGTGGCTAACCTGTACGGTTCTGTTCTGTGCTTTAAAAATGTTTAAGACTCTCAACTCACCCTCCGCATGTGAGGTTCGCTCAGTGATACGGTTTTTGTCAGCAAGGAACCTGCCTGCTGCAGAAATCCATCGACGGATTTGTGAAGTGTACGGTGAGACTGTGATGAGTGAAAGCAAAGTGCGTAAGTGGGTACGACAATTCAAAGATGGCCGTGACAAAGTCCATGATGAGGACTGCTCCGGTCGCCCTTCTTTGATTATTCTTGGTTATCGGAACAGGTGGCAAGTTTTTATGAAGAGGGTATTTTAAAGTTGGTTCAGAGGTATGATAAGTGTTTGAACAAACTTGGCAACTATGTTGAAAAATAGAGTGAAGTATGTACTTTCTGAAAATAAATTTACTTTTTTGAAATAAACTTTCGTTGTGTACTTATGTTCAAACGGACCTTACTTAAAAAATACTCCTCGTATTTACAACAAACATTGGTGTATATGATAAATATCAAGTTCATAATTCTGTTAGTATTCTTATATGTATCTTTATATGTGTTTATGTACATGATTGTCTATGAATATATTTGTGGTAAATATTGATATATATATATATATAGAATTTTAGTCTACCAGAGGAAGGCCTGGAGTGAGGCCGAAACTGGTCATGGACT
Organism: Anolis sagrei ordinatus; assembly: GCF_025583915.1. Taxonomy (NCBI): domain Eukaryota; kingdom Metazoa; phylum Chordata; class Lepidosauria; order Squamata; family Anolidae; genus Anolis; species Anolis sagrei. Next base: position 3,811,522 of record NW_026847882.1, read on the forward strand.
ACTGATTTAAGTTCAACTCGACGCAAGAACATACAGCATTTATACTTTTTTGAGAGACTGTACCAAACGCATATAATATTGTTTTGTGAATACTATGATTTGGAACTGTATAATAAGTTTCACCAGTCACATTATTGGCTGAACTGTTTTATTTTTCTTTCTGTGTACTAGTGGGCTATTGTGTTGTATGATCCTGGCTGATCTCCAGCTGCCTAACCTTCAACTCCCTATCTGGCTGCTCATTAACATTTCCATGTGTCAGATTGTTCTCCAAACCCAAATCTTGAGAGCTCACAGAGAGAGGGAGTAAACCATAATCCCTAGGCTCAGTAGGAATATTCTCATGAGAAACTGCCCTTTGCAATGGGGCCTCTCTGTCATTGTCTGTATGAAAATCATTGACCAAACCACCTCCATTTTGCACTTCAGCCTCGGCAACATAATTACTCTCATCATAAGCATCATGATCCCGGAACACAAACACAGCCTGATTCCCAACACTCTGGGACTTTGGTGCCCATGTCCATTTCTTAGCCAAAGAGCCGGCATTGTCCATAGACACCTGCTATAATAATAATAACAAACCTTTATTTATACCCCGCTACCATCTCCTGAAGGACTCGGTGTGGCTTACAAGAGGCCGAGCCGAAATACATCAGTAAAACACAACAACAACAATACAATAAAAACTCACAAACAAAGCAAAAAACGTAAACAATAACACCGTGGCGCATTAAAACCTGTGGTAGGGCCAAATGTAGTACTTAAAATCTTTAAAAGTGCTGGGCATGATTGGGTGAAATAGGAGAGATATTTTAGGGATAGGAGGGGCGTGCAGGCAATTCTAGATCTCTGGTAAAGTGCATTTGGGACATATTGCTTGGAGTTTCCTTATTCTGGGAAGGCACACTGGAACAACCACGTTTTCAAGCTCCTTCTAAAGACTGCCAACGTTGGGGCATGCCTGATGTTCCAGAGTCGAGGAGCCACCACCGAGAAGGTCATGTGGCCAACATGACTGCATGGAGTGCCGTTACCTTCCCGCCAAGGTGGTACCTATTGATCAACTCATATTTGCATGCTTTCAAACTGCTAGATTGGCAGAAGCTGAAGCTAACAGCGGGAGCTCACACTGCTCCCCAGGGTCCTGACCCCAAGGTTGAGTAACACTGGCATTTTGTGCATTCTATCTGACCCAATAAAGAAAGGATTTGGAGTTTTTAAAGAGTTTTTCTACCCCCAAAAAAGGCCCCACCAAGATGAGACTTGTGAATGAATCCTTGCGACTTGGGCTAGAAATAGATTTCATCCCTCTCTCTCTGAACGAAACCACGTAAAAGTTCAGGCTGCATGCGTGATGTGGTGCAGGATAATGATAATGCCTTTCTTTGTACAGAGGCATCTTTAATACATGTGTGAGGAGTCACGCTGGGCTGATGGTAGTCAAGGAGACTCTGAGCTATTGAATCCATTAGAAGCTTCAGGATCCAACATTATAATTAGCAGCACCGACTAACAGGGACCCGATGGGATAATTTGCACCCAGCCTGGTCTCCGTCAGAAGAAGGACGGCTAGGAGACCTTGACTGACATCACTGCAAGAATGTGAGTCACCGAGTTTTGCTTCTCTCGTTTTGTGTACGTGCCTTCAAGTCGACTTATGGAGACCCCATGCATTGCATTGGTTTCCATAGGCAAGGAATCCTTTCGCCAATTCCTTCCTCTGAAATGCAGATTACAATTCATTGATGGCCATCCATCCAAATACTAACTAGGGCTGAACCCGGTTCGCTTCCGTGGGGCCTTTTATGTCCTCTTCCCACCCCATAATATTTCCTTATACACTTTATAGAAGTGGTATCCTCATAGGTGCACCACTCAAACAAGCTTCTTTCAGCCATAGCTTGGAAAATTTACCCTAGCCAAAACACATTTTGGTGCCTCAAATGTTAGCCCTGTTTCCAAAAGTGGCACCAGTTCTCCCATATCAACCCTAGTTTTTGAGATGCAGAACATATTAGAGAAATGGGCCAAAACTAACAAAATGAAGTTCAACAGTGACAAATGCAAGATACTCCACTTTGGCAGGAAAAACGAAATGCAAAGATACAGAATGGGGGACGCCTGGCTCGAGAGCAGTACGTGTGAAAAAGATCTTGGAGTCCTCGTGGACAACAAGTTAAACATGAGCCAGGAATGTGATGTGGTGGCAAAAAAAGCCAATGGGATTTTGTCCTGCATCAATAGGAGCACAGTGTCCAGGTCCAGGGAAGTCATGCTCCCCATGCTCTATTCCGCCTTGGTTAGACCACACCTGGAATATTGTGTCCAATTCTGGGCACCACAATTGAAGGGAGATATTGACAAGCTGGAATGTGTGCAGAGGAGGGTGACTAAAATGATCAAGGCTCTGGAGAACAAGCCCTATGAGGAGCAGCTTAAAGAGCTAGGCATGTTTAGCCTGAAGAAGAGAAGGCTGAGAGGGGATATGATAGCCATGTATAAATACGTGAGAGGAAGCCACAGGGAGGAGGAGAGAGCAAGCTTGTGTTCTGCTTCCCTGGAGACTAGGACGCAATGGAACAATGGCTTCAAGCTACAAGAGAGGAGATTCCATCTGAACACGAGGAAGAACTTCCTGACTGTGAGAGCCGTTCAGCAGTGGAACTCTCTGCCCCGGAGTATGGTGGAGGCTCCTTCTTTGGAAGCTTTGAAACAGAGGCTGGATGGCCATCTGTCAGGGGTGATTTGAATGCAATATTCCTGCTTCTTGGCAGAATGGGGTTGGACTGGATGGCCCAGGAGGTCTCTTCCAACTCTTTGATTCTAGCATTCTATGATTCTATGTTGTTGTGACCTTGGTTTTGGTTTCGGTAAGTATGATAACTCAGAAACTAGAGCTGATGTGATCTATCCAATATTATTTTTTAATAAGTGCACCCAAATAACCCCAGGAAGAGGCCTAAACAAAGGTTGTGTTATCTTTTTGCAATAGGGTTGGTGTCACCCTATAACATCTGCCCTTGCGCTATGCTACTCTGCTGCTGAATATGCATGCCCGGTGTGGAACACATCTCACCACACTAAAACAGTGGATGTGGCTCTTAATGAGACATGCCGCATTATCACGGGGTACCTGCGCCCTACACCAATGGAGAAATTACACTGCTTAGCCGGTATTGCACCACCTGACATCCGCCGGGAAGTAGCAGCCAATAGTGAAAGGACCAAGGCAGAGACATCTCCAGCTCATCCCCTGTTTGGGTATCAGCCAGCACGTCAACGACTTAAATCAAGAAATAGTTTTCTAAGATCTACAGAGACACTCGCTGGAACACCTCAGCAAGCGAGAGTCCAAAAGTGGCAGGCTCAAACCCAGAACCTCAATCAATGGTGATACCAAATGAGAGACTCCCCCCTGGGCACACAGAAGACTGGGCGACTTGGAAGGCGCTGAACAGACTGCACTCTGGCACCACGAGATGCAGAGCCAACCTTAAGAAATGGGGCCACAAAGTGGAATCCACGACATGCGAGTGTGGAGAAGAGCAAACCACTGACCACCTGCTGCAATGCAACCTGAGCCCTGCCACATGCACAATGGAGGACCGCCTTGCGGCAACACCAGAGGCACTCCAAGTGGCCAGATACTGGTCAAAGGACATTTAATCAACTACCAAGCTTGCAAACTTTGTGTTTTGTCTGTTTTGTTTGTTTGTTTTGTTTTGTTAAAAATGTAATACAACTGTCTGGTTGCTCCTGACACGATAAATAAATAAATAAATAAATAAATAAATACCCTATAACTCATGATGTCACCCCCATGCACTTCTCCCCACACAGTATTGTAGCTAAAATACCCAGAAATGTGAGATGCGCAACCTGTCCAAATCTGCTTTGATGGCTTTGCCCTCCTTTCCTCTCATCCGTTGTTCCACCACTTTAGCCGAATGGCAAAGCATGAGGAAATCCATCCCTTTCATGTCCAACACTGCCTTTAGCAATGTGCCATTGATTGGTGTTGGAAGTCGATTGGTCCTTTCCTTTCCCACCCTGTGTGTGTGTGTGTGTGTTTGTGTGTTGTTCACCCAGCAACCATTGTACAAAAAGCCTCTCCTTCCCTGTCGGAAAGCAAGGGACTTCACTGCAAAATAGAGAACTTGCAAGGGGATTTGGTTGAAATGAAACATGTTGTCCCAGATTAGCAGAAGTCACAATCTCCGCTCCAAAGCTGTCCTTCTAATTGAAGGAGACATTACTAGCATCTCCGAATGGGACTTTTTGTCTTCTGGGAGGCCATTCCCTATTTCCCACCATGTCACAAAGGAAAACCATAAGGTGTGTGGCTAAACAATATCAGTTTTAGTATATTTTGAGCTCCATTTGCAGCCATTTCTTTATTTACCTACTTACTGTACTTATACATCACCATATACGTAGCTTACAAACTATGGCAATAATTCAGTGCCAGATTCAGACACTAACATAACAGTAAAGCACTATATGATAAAACTATAAAAACATATACATATCAATTAAGGCAGTGTTTCTAAACCTGAGGGTTGGGACCCCTGGGGGGGGGGTGTCATGAGGGGGGTTTCAGTGGGGTCGCCAAAGACCATCAGAAAACACATATTTATGAAAGTCTTAGGAACTCCTTTGGCAGAGAAGGCTGAAGATCTCTCTGCCTTTCCTTTTCTTCCTTTTTGGAAACAAAGGGCTAATCCCTCCAGCAAAAGCCCTCCTCATGCTGTGATTGTAGGTGAACTATAAATTCCAGCAACTACACGTCCCAAATGTCAAGGTCTATTTTCCCCAAACTCCATCAGTGTTCACATTGGGCATATTGAGTTTTTGTGGCAAGTTTGGTCCAGATCCATCATTGTTTGAGTCCACAGTGCTCTCTGGATGTAGGTGAACTACAACTCCAGAACTCAAGCTCAATGCCCACCAAACCCTTCCAGTATTATCTGTTGATCAGAGGAGTTCTGTGTGCCAAGTTTGGTTCAATTCCATCATTGGTGGAGTTCAGAATGCTCTTTGATTGTAGGTGAACTATAAATCCCAGCAACTGCAACTCCCAAATGTCAAGATCTATTTTCCTCAAACTCCATCAGTGTTCACATTTGGGCATATTGAGTATCTGTGCCAAGTTTGGTCCAGATCCATCACTGTTTGAGTCCACAGTGCTCTCTGGATGTAGTGAACTACAACTCCAAAACTCAAGGTCAATGCCCACCAAACCCTTCCAGTATTATCTGTTGATCAAAGGAGTTCTGTGTGCCAGGTTTGGTTCAATTCCATCATTGGTGGAGTTCAGAATGCTCTTTCATTGTAGGTGAACTATAAATCCCAGCAATTACAATGCCCAAATGTCAAGATTTATTTTCCCCAAACCCCACCAGTGTTCGCATTTGGGCATATTGAGTATTTAGAATCCTAGAATCAAAGAGTTGGAAGAGACCTCATGGGCCATCATCCAGTCCAACCCCATTCTGCCAAGAAGCAGGAATATTGCATTCAAATCACCCCTGACAGATGGCCATCCAGCCTCTGTTTAAAAGCTTCCAAAGAAGGAGCCTCCACCACACTCCGGGACAGAGAGTTCCACTGCTGAACAGCTCTCACAGTCAGGAAGTTCTTCCTCATTTGTGCCAAGTTTGATGCAGATCCATCATCGTCTGAGTCCACAGTGCTCTCTGAATGCAAATGAACTACAACTCTAAAACTCAAGGTCAATGCCCACCAAATCCTTCCAGTATTTTCTGTTGGTCAGGGGAGTTCTGTCTGCCAAGTTTGGTTCAATTCCATCATTGATGGAGTTCACAATGATCATTGATTGTAGGTGAACTATAAATCCCAGCAACTACAACTCCCTAATGACAAAATCAATCCCCCCAACCCCACCAGTATTCACATTTGAGCGTATTGGGTATTTGTGCCAAATTTGGTCCAGTGAAGGAAAACACATCCTGCATATCAGATATTTACATTGCAATTTATAACAGTAGCAAAACAGTTATGAAACAGTTATGAAGTAGCAACATAAATAATTTTATGGTTGGGAGTCACCACAACATGAGGAACTGTATTAAGGGGCCGCAGCATTAGGAATGTTGAGAAACACTCTTCTAACCAAAGGTATTTGGGTTGTTGTAGGTTTTTTTGGGTTATATGGCCATGTTCTAGAGGCATTCTCTCCTGACGTTTCAACTGCATCTCTGGCAAGCATCCTCAGAGGTAGTGAGGGCTATATGGCCATGTTCTAGAAGCATTCTCTCCTGACGTTACGCCTGCATCTCTGGCAAGCATCCTCAGAGGTAGTGAGGTCTGACTAACTCACTACCTCTGAGGATGCTTGCCAGAGATACAGGCGTAACGTCAGGAGAGAATGCCTCTAGAACATAGCCATATAGCCTGAAAAAACCTACAATAACCCAGTGATTCCGGCCATGAAATCCTTCAACAATACAAAGGTATTTGGTTTGGATATGCTGGAACTGCAAGCTGTCCTACCAGTTCCTAGTTATGATTCCAGATCTTGTACATCGTATATAGTTAGCAGCATCCAACGAAGGCCAATCCCCACAATTTCTCCTAATATGTGTGGTTTTAATAGAAATTTCCCCAAAAGCACGCATCTTTGAAGCCTTCCCCCTCTTCCCATGTTTGCAGGGGATACATGATTGTATTTATTTATTATTATTTATTTAATTTACACCATTTCTACCCCGCCCTTCTCACCCCCGAGGGGGGACTCAGGGCGGCTAACACAGGCAACAATTCAATGCCAACAGTATCAAAACAACAATATAAAACAGCAATATAAAATCCATTACATAACAATTAAATAGTGATATTAATTAAAATTACATAACCACATAGAACAGATCACATAATCACAGGTCATAAAGCCATTTCCAATTTTCAAACAATCCTATTGTCCGAGTTCAGTGCCTAAAGTGCTGTTGTGCCCACTAGCCAAAGGCCTGGCTCCAAAACCACGTCTTTAGTTTTTTCCTAAAAGTAAGGAGGGAGGACGCCGATCTAATCTCGCTGGGGAGCAAATTCCATAAGCGGGGGTCACCACCGAGAAGGCCCTGTCCCTCGTCCCCACCAGACGCGTTTGAGACACTGGTGGGACCGAGAGCAGGACCTCCCCAGTAGACTACAACCCGGTAGACTACAAAGAGATACGTTCGGATAAGTAAGCTGGGCCGGAGCCGTATAGGGTTTTATAGGCCAAGACCAGCACTTTGAATTGTGCTCAGAGGTGGACCGGCAGCCAGTGGAGCTGACGCAGCAGGGGGGTGGTATGCTCCTTGTATGGCGCTCTGGTGAGTAATCTGGCTGCCGCCCGTTGGACTAGTTGAAGTCTCCGAACAGTCTTCAAAGGCAACCCCACATAGAGTGCGTTGCAGTAATCTATTTGGTACAATCTGATTGTACCTCTACTTTACCAAATTCAAACAGGTTTTACAATCAAAGAATAATTGCGTTCTCTTCTGTGCTTTAGCAGTGAAAATTAGGTCACTTTGTATTAAAATGAGAACTAGGCTATTTTCCCCACTGTCCCTTAGAAACAACAGAGCGAAAATAAAATAGGCTAAACCTTACAATGAAGTCGGGGCGGAGAGAGAAAACTGATTTCCATGCTCTCCGACACTTCACAGTTGAAAATGGGAACACGTGCGGCTGAGCAAAGGGCGGTTTCAATGGCAACGTTTGAATAAAAATGAACGCATAAGTCAGGATATGATGCTACAGTTTGCTCCTGCCTGCGTTTTGAGGAACGAACATGACTCTGTACCTTCCTCTCTTCTCCTTTTCGGGATTCTTTTACACATTGCACATGCTACTTTTGCACATTGATGACTACTTGTGGCAATTGAGGCTGAGAAAGTGTGACTTTTCAGAGTTCTTTGAGCATAAAGTACTTTTGTGCATTGATATCTGCTTGTGGTAAAATAAGGACTGTAATGGAAGACATAATAGGGAAAGAATTAATGTGGGATAAAGCCAGGTTCATGTCCCTCACCATAAAGGTAAAGGAAGATAACAATAATTGGACAGAAATCCTAAAATATATGACAGCCGCAATACAGGCCACGATAGCCCGGGGATGGAGAGACGATACAAAATGGGATTTGGAAACCTGGTGGGCCTATCTATCAGAATATATAATTAATAATTTTATCAATCAAAGGAAAAACAAGTATATAAATAGACAAATAGAACAAGACTGGTTTAGGAAATGGTCTGTGTTAATAGACAAAATAGACGGAGACGATAGATACAACATTTTGAACCAGGCTTTCCACACGGTTAAATTGATGCAATGACATGATTTAGAATTGCTGTTCCAGGGGGGTGGGGGGGAAGGGGGGGGGGGGGGGTTTGTTGGGTGATACATAACTAAGGAATGTACAGAAGGTCATTTAAGGAATGCTTACTTTTGGAATAATGTATATTGAAATAAGTCCTGTACGGCAAAATTTTGTTGATTGTTGGGATGTATCAAAATAAATAAATTTTTAAAAAGATATCTGCTTGTGGCAATTGAGGCAGAGAGAGTGTGACTTTGCAGAGTTCTTTGAGCATAAAGTACTTTTGTGCATTGATATCTGCTTGTGGCAATTGAGATAGAGAGAGTAGGACTTTGCAGAGTTCTTTGAGCATAAAGTACTTTTGTGCATTGATGTCTGTTTGTAGCAATTGAGGTTGAGAGAGTGTGACTTTGCAGGGTTCTTTGAACGTAAAGTACTTTTGTGCATTGATGTCATCTTGCAGCAACTGAGGCAGAGAGAGTGTGACTTTGTAGAGTTCTTTGAGTGTAAAGTACTTTTGTGCATTGATGCCTGCTTGTAGCAATTGAGGTCAAGAGAGTGTCACTTTGCAGAGTTCTTTGTGCATTGATGTCTGCTTACGGCAATTGATGCAGAGAGAGTGTGACTTTGAGCGTAAAGGACTTTTGTGCATTATTGTCTGTTTGTAGCAATTGAGGTTGAGAGAGTATGACTTGCCAGGGTTCTTTGAATGAAAGTAATTTTGTGCATTGATGGCTGCTTGTAGCAATTGAAGTTGAGAGAGTGTGACTTTGCAGGGTTCTTTGAGCATAAAGTACTTTTGTGCATTGATGTCATCTTGCAGCAATTGAGGTTGAGAGAGTGTGACTTTGCAGGGTTCTTTGAGCATAAAGTACTTTTGTGCATTGATATCTGCTTGTGGCAATTGAGGCAGAGGGAGTGTGACTTTGCAGGGTTCTTTGAGCGTAAAGTACTTTTGTGCATTGATGTGATCTTGCAGCAACTGAGGCAGAGAGAGTGTGACTTTGTAGAGTTCTTTGAGTGTAAAGTACTTTTGTGCATTGATGCCTGCTTGTAGCAACTGAGGTCAAGAGAGTGTTTCTTTTCAGAGTTCTTTGTGCATTGATGTCTGCTTACAGCAATTGAGGCAGAGAGAGAGTGACTTTGAGCGTAAAGTACTTTTGTGCATTGATGTCTGTTTGTAGCATTTGAGGTTGAGAGAGTATGACTTGTCAGGATTCTTTTAGTGAACAGTAATTTTGTGAATTGATGGCTGCTTGTAGCAATTGAGATTGAGAGAGTGTGACTGCAGGTTTCTTTGAGCTTAAAGTACTTTTGCACATTGATGCATCTTGCAGCAATTGAGGCAGAGAAAATGTGACTTTGCAGAGTTCTTTGAGCATAAAGTACTTTTGCATATTAATTTGTCTTGCGGCAATTGAGGCAGCGAGAGTGTGACTTTGCAGAGTTCTTTGAGTACTTTTGCATGTTGATTCGTCCACTCCCAAATATCAAGGTCTATTTTCTCCAAATTTCACCAGTGTTCACATTTGGGCATACTGAGTATTCATGCCAAGTTTGGTCCAGATCTATTGTAGTTTGAGTCCAAAGTGCTCACTGGATGTAGGTGAACTACAACTCCAAAACCCAAGGTCAATGCCCACCAAACCCTTCCAGTACTTTCTGTTGGCCATGGGAGTTTGGTGTGCCAAGTTTGGTCCAATTCTATCATATAGAATGCTTTTTGATTGTGGTTGAACTATAAATCCCAGCAACTACAACTCCCAAACGACAAAATCAATCAGTATTCAAATTTGGGTCTCAGGGTTGCGGCATTAGGAAGGGTTAGAAACACTGTCCTAAGGTCACCCTGAAAGTCCTCAGATCCCTAGTGTGTTATTGTGATGCTACAAATTTGGGGAAATGTTATGAGTAGAATTCCTGCTGGAGAGGCAATGTCCTCCTTTTGCCCCCCAATTAGCTACTCCTCCCATCTTCTCTGGAATCATAGAAAGTAGGGCATCACAAGCATCATACACATCCCTATTTCGATGTTAACCGCCACATCAAGGATTGCCGCATGAGCTTTCCGCCCTCCCGGTTCGGCATTGTCAACAGCCCTGTCCTAGATGCTGTGCTCATTTAATCTCCCGCCGTTGTTTTGTGGAGTGTCTGTTCTTTGTCGGGTGCCTCTCTTTTTAATGTTCCTTTGGATGAAAGACAGCCTCGAAAATATATATATACATATTCCCCCTCTGACTTGTTACCAGTGATGAACGGATCAAACACAACGCATCCCCATTGTTTGCAGAACGCAATTTCTGGGCTTCTTTTCCTTTCCCTTCATACTGGCAGATTTGGGGTACGAAATAATATGCCAACGACGGCATGTTTCTCAACAAAGAAGGCCGGCGCGAACCCACTCTAATAGGCATTTGCGTCTGCAGAAAGAATTGGTTTTTCCTCTCCCGTCCCTTTTCATCCGAGGTTCTTCATCAGCAGCCGTCACTTTCAGAAATAAGGCAGCATATCCCAGAATCAAATAACGCAAGGAGATAGATAAATACCATCATAAGTTTCAGAGGAAAAAGATCCTTCTTTCTCGGATGAGGATTCAGTAAATAATAATAACACTTTATTTATACCCCGGTACCATCTCCCCAAGGGACTCGGTGCGGCTTACATGAGGCCGAGCCCACAATACATCAATACAAGCAATAACAACACCAATACAAGCAATTAAAACAACAAAACAATGAAACAATAACATAAGCATTTCAAATAAGACAACACACTTTAAAAACTATGGGTAGGCCAAATCATAGAATCAAAGAGTTGGAAGAGACCTGCTGGGCCATCCAGTCCAACCCCATTCTGCCAAGAAGCAGGAAAATTGCATTCAAATCACCCCTGACAGATGGCCATCCAGCCTCTGTTTAAAAGCTTCCAAAGAAGGAGCCTCCACCACACTCCGGGGCAGAGAGTTCCACTGCTGAACGGCTCTCACAGTCAGGAAGTTCTTCCTCATGTTCAGATGGAATCTCCTCTCTTGTAGTTTGAAGCCATTGTTCCATTGCGTCCTAGTCTCCAGGAAGCAGAAAGGAAGCTTGCTCCCTCCTCCTCCCTGTGGCTTCCTCTCACATATTTAGACATGGCTATCATATCTCCTCTCAGCCTTCTCTTCTTCAGGCTAAGCATGCCCAGCTCCTTAAGCCGCTCCTCATAGGGCTTGTTCTCCAGACCCTTGATCATTTTAGTCGCCCTCCTCTGGACACATTCCAGCTTGTCAATATCTCTCTTCAATTGTGGTGCCCAGAATTGGACACAATATTCCAGGTAACGTGGTCTAACCAAAGCGGAATAGAGCATGGGGAGCATGACTTCCCTAGATCTAGACACTAGGCTCCTCTTGATGCAGGCCAAAATCCCATTGGCTTTTTTTGCCGCCACATCACATTGTTGGCTCATGTTTAACTTGTTGTCCATGAGGACTCCAAGATCTTTTTCACACGTACTGCTCTCGAGCCAGGCATTGTCCCCCATTCTGTATCTTTGCATTTCGTTTTTCCTGCCAAAGTGGAGTATCTTGCATTTGTCCCTGTTGAACTTCATTTTGTTAGTTTTGGCCCATCTCTCTAATCTGTCAAGATCGTTTTGAATCCTGCTCCTGTCCTCTGGAGTATTGGCTATCCCTCCCAATTTGGTGTCGTCTGCAAACTTGATGATCATGCCTTCTAGCCCTTCATCTAAGTCATTAATAAAGATTGAACAGGACCGGGCCCAGGACGGAACCCTGCAGCACTCCACTTGTCACTTCTTTCCAGGATGAAGAGGAAGCATTGGTGAGCACCCTCTGGGTTCGTCCATTTGGTGCCGAGATGTAATTAAAATTAAAAATAATGCTGGACATGGGCAAAAAAGTGATGGGGCGGTTTGTGGAAACATACAAGCAGACCTAAAAACAATATAAAGTGCTTTGGAGGACAAAGTGCTACGGGATCATTATTCTGGGAAGGCACACTGGAACAACTACGTCTTCAAGCTCCTCTTAAAGACTGCCAAAGTTGGGCATGCCTGATGTCCTTAGGAAGTGAGTTCCAGAGTTGAGGGGCCACCACCGAAAAGGCCCTCTCTCTCGTCCCCACCAATCGCGCTTGCAATGCAGGTGGGAGCATGAGCAGGACCTCTCCAGATGACCGAAGAGATCGTGTGGGTTCGTACACAGAAGGTAGGTGGGTACCAAACCGTTCAGGACTTTGTAGGTGAGAACCTGCAAAGTAAAGAAAAGGTAATCTATCACTGAACCAAGGAAAAATTCGGAAGGATTTTGCTATAATAGGTAAAGGTTTTCCTGACATTAATGTAATTTGGCATTTAATAGGCTTTTGTCGAAGGCTTTCATGGCTGGAATCACTAGGTTCTTGTGGGTTTTTTCGGGCTATAGGGCCATGTTCTAGAGGCATTTCTCCTGACGTTTCGCCTGCATCTATGGCAAGCATCCTCAGAGGTAGTGAGGTCTGTTGGAATTAAGACAATGGGTTTATATATCTGTGGAATGGCTGGGGTGGGGCAAAGAGCTCTTCTCTGCTGGAGCTAGGTGTGAATGTTTCAACTGACCACCTTCATTAGCATTTGAAGGGCTGGCTGAGCCTGGGAAAATCTTTTGTTGAGAGGTGTTAAGATGTGCCTGGTTGTTTCCTCTCTGCTGTTTTGCTGTTGTAATTTTAGAGTTTTTTTAATACTGGTCCACTCACAACCACCATGTCAGACTACACAGAGAAGCCATTGAAATCCACAAGCATGTGGACAATTTCAACAGAAAGGAAAACCATGAAAATGAACAAAATCTGGCTACCATATTAAAAAACTCTAAAATTACAACAGCAAAACAGCAGAGAGGAAACAACCAGGCACATCTTAACACCTCTCAACAAAAGATTTTCCCAGGCTCAGCCAGGCCTTCAAATGCTAATGAAGGTGGTCATTTGAAACATTCACACCTAGCTCCAGCAGAGAAGAGCTCTTTGCCCCACCCCAGCCGTTCCACAGATATATAAACTAGGCTTGGGCGATCAAGAAAAAAATTGGTTCTAAACTCGTTTCGTTTCTAGGGTGTGCTAGCGTTTCGAAATTCTGAGGACTTCCGAAATTTAAGATTTCAAAATTTCGACATTTCGTAAATTACGAATCGATTTGTTAATGGCGGACGCGATTGCGCAATATGCTAAAAAAAACCTCCAAATGGGACAGGGGGAACTTCTGAAGCTTCCCTCTCCCTCTGTTGTTGACTATGGTGTGATAAAACAAACAACAACTATATTATATTATATCATATATTAATAATATTATTATACTTATAATTGTATATTATATTATAATATTATTATATTAATATTATTGTATATTATATAATATATTATATTATTTATATAATAATATAATTAATTAATATAATAATATATTATAATATATTATATAATTATATATATAATATTATTATATTATATATTATATTATTATTATATTATATTATAATATAATATATAATATAATATATTATAATAATAATTATTATATTATATTATAATATTATTTATAATATATTATATTATATTTTATTATATATATTATATTATATTATATTATATTATATTATATTATATTATATTATATTATATTATTATATTTTACCTGGCAACGCATTCCTGTGGCATAGAGTGAGGGTATGAAAAATAAAGTAATGAGAAATTTTGGGCAAGAAGGATGCCAGGAGAAAGAGGAGGGAATGTGGGATTTGCCAGCTGGAAGGAAGGAAGGAAGGAAGGAAAGAAGGAAGGAAGGAAGGTAGCCCAGTGCAGCCCAGAGTGAGGCAAGAAGAAGCATGAGGAAAGAGGAGGGAAGCAGCAGAGCAAAGGGACCGGAAGTGGGGTAAATGCGAGATTGTAAAACTTGCACCAGACATACGAAAATAATTACGAAATAATTACGAAATAATTACGAAATAATTACGAAATAATTACGAAAATTGGAAAAAAATTGTTTCGATTCTTAATTACTCCTCCTATTCCTGCATGGCTCAATATCGGATCGTAAGCTAATTTAAATACGAATCAATAACGAATTACGAAATTAACGAACGAAACCTCCCAGCCCTACTAAAACCCATTGTCCTAATTCCAGCAGACCTCACTACCTCTGAGGATGCTTGCCATAGATGCAGGCGAAACGTCAGGAGAGAATGCCTCTAGAACACGGCCCGATAGCCCGAAAAAACCCACAAGAACCTAATAGGCTTTTCCTTCATCCCTCCTTATTATCCAACATTTTCACGTATCCAACGTTTTGCTTATGTTGGATGAGCGAGAGTCTATTGTATTGTCGAGCCACAAATGACTGAATCCGTGGATATGGAGGGCTGATTGTATACAAAACAATGTGAACTGTTCCCAAAATGAAGGTGAAATATTTCATCAGGGGTGTGTGCTTATGTGGAGAGAGAAAGAGATGAAATTAAAAGCCTTTTTTCCTATGATGACACCATGCTGCGCTAAGTGATCTCCGCCGTGGAAGAAGCTCTCCCGTTTATTCTTGGTGTTTCGTCCTAATGAGGTGATTAATTGGCAAATTATGAATCAGAGAGGGGGGGAAAGGCCTCCCAATGCAGTTTCTTTGCAGCGCTGCAGTCTCTATTTCCAAATATTCCGGGGTTTTAGGTTTTAGGGGTCTTCTCCCCCTGTTGGGGTTCAGCCTGAGTTTGAACTTGAACCTGATTCTCTGTTTGTTCCTCCTGATGCTAATGAAAATATATTTACTGATGCTAATGGAAATGTACCTCTTGATGCCAATGCTCCTGAAATTAGTGAGGAAGAAACTGCTGTAGGTTTGGAAAATGCCAATGTTCCTGAAATTAGTGAGGAAGGAACTTCTGTAGATTTGGAAAATGAAAGTACCAGTGTTCCTGAGAATGTTTCAGAGGGAGACCTTGAACTTTCCCTCCCTTCTGCACCTGTTAACTGTAATGACAACAGAAGGGGCCAAATTTGGGAAGACAGAAGTAAATCACTCAGTTTGCGTCGATCCTCCCGAATTCAAGAATTAAAAACATTGGCTTCAAAAAAGAAGGGCGGTTCACGGAACCGATTCTTGAGTTTTAATTGCAATACGCCAGGCTGATTGTCTCAGTTCAGGCATCGTTTCAGAATTGATGAAGACCTTGGCAGTTCTCCCGGTTCCCTGGCCATAGTTTGGGAAGATTTCTAGGATATCAAGTACGGTTAGTGGATTGCTAACAGGTTCCAGTATTTTCCCAGTGAGGCTTTTGGTTTTGCTTTGTCCATTTAAATTCATGTTTGCTGATTTTGCTGTGGCTTTTGACTTGCATTTTTCCTTTATTTTGTAACCATTTTTCTTCAATAAAAAAGGATTGTTTTTCACAGCCAAGTGTGGTGGATAGTTATCTTAGGGCATCGTTCCCTGCTCTGGATTGCAACACCCCCTTCCCTTTTACATCTTGAACAAGAGAACAAGGCGATGCTCAGAAAGAAGAGCGCAATGAGTGAAACAAATGCTAAAAGCTCCATTCTCCGCAAGAAACAGAAACAAGCTGCTAATTGCATCAAAACGGGCTCTGTACTCGCTGGTGTGTCACAAGGATACGCAAACCCACAAAAGAGCTTTTGGTGCTTTTGAAGGCTGACAGGTTTATTTTAGCGCCAGGGTTTCTTTTTTTCCCGCCCCTCTTTTTTGTGGCTCACAATGCGCTTCTTCCAATGGTCACAAAAGGACGTGCAAAAACACATTTGAAAACCATATCTATATATTAGGCTTGGGTAACCACGGAAAAATTTGGTTCTAAACTCGTTTCGTTTTTAGGGGGCCCTTGCGTTTCGTTTTTTTTTTTTAAGAATTCCGAAATTTTCCTTTATAAAAGTTCGAAATATACGAAATTTCGTAAAATTACGAATCGATTCGTTAATGGCGGACGCGATTGCGCAATTTGCTAAAAAACCCTCCAAATGGGACAGGGGGAACTTCTGAAGCTTCCCTCTCCCTCTGTTGTTGACTGTTGGTGTGATAATTTATTTTTTATTTTTTATTTATTTATTTTATTTACTTTGTTTCTATACCGCTGTTCTCAGCCCGAAGGCGACTCACAGCGGTGTACAACATAGAAAAACAGGGTTCAAAATTCAAGACACAATCTAAAACAATCCACAATCCAGTATTAACAACAACATTATCATCAAAAACATCATCAATTACTACAAAAGCCATTCCACATCGTCTCATCGTCCAAACCACAATCCAGTATCATTTTCCATTGTTCCATTCCTATCGTCCTTACCAATCATTGCACTTCTTGTTTGAACGCCTTCTTGAACAGCCAAGTTTTTAATTTTCTGCGGAAGATCATCAGAGAAGGTGCCAGTCTGATGTCCACAGGAAGAGTGTTCCACAGCTGAGGAGCCACCACCGAGAAGGCCCTATCTCTCGTCCCCGCCAGCCGTACCTGTGAGGCAGGCGGGATCGAGAGCAGGGCCTCCCCGGATGATCTCAAAGTCCTGGTGGGCTCGTAGGTCGAGATGCGGTCAGATAGGTATCTTGGGCCGGAACTGTTTAGGGCTTTATAGGCCAACGCCAGCACCTTGAATTGAGCCCGGTAGCAAATCGGCAGCCAGTGGAGCTGGTATAACAAAACAAACAACAACTATAAAACTTGCACCAAACATACGGAAATAATTACGAAACAATTTCGAAACAATTACGAAACAATACGAAATAAATTGGAAAAATTGTTTCGATTTTTAATTACTCCTCACAGTAGTCCTGCGTGGCTCAATATTGGATAGTAAGCTAATTTAAATAGCAAAGATGGCAGGGACCTAACAGAAGCTGAAGAGATCAAGAGAAGGTGGCGAGACTATACAGCAGATCTGTATAGGAAGGATAATAATATTGAGGATAGTTTTGACGGTGTGGTGAATGAATTAGAACCAGACATCCTGAGGAGTGAGGTTGAATGGGCCTTAAGAAGCATTGCTAACAACAAGGCAGCAGGAGACGACGGGATCCCAGCTGAACTGTTTAAAATCTTAAAAGATGAGGCTGTCAAGGTGATGCATGCCATATGCCAGCAAATATGGAAAACACAAGAATGGCCATCAGACTGGAAAAAATCAACTTATATCCCCATACCAAAAAAGGCAAATGCGAAAGACTGCTCAAACTTCCGTACAGTGGCCCTTATTTCTCATGCCAGTAAGGTAATGCTCAAGATCCTGCAAGGAAGACTCCAGCAATACATGGAGCGAGAGTTGCCAGATGTTCAAGCTGGGTTTAGAAAAGGTAGAGGAACGAGAGACCAAATGCCAATATCCGCTGGATAATGGAGAAAGGCAGGGAGTTTCAGAAAAACATCTACTTCTGCTTCATTGACTATTCTAAAGCCTTTGACTGTGTGGATCATCATAAATTGTGGCAAGTTCTTAGTGGGATGGGCATCCCAAGCCCCCTTCCCTCTCTCCTGAGGAATCTGTACAAGGACCAAGTAGCAACAGTCAGAACTGACCACGGAGGAACAGACTGGTTCAAGATTGGGAAAGGCGTACGGCAAGGCTGCATCCTCTCACCCAACCTTTTTAACTTGTATGCAGAACACATCATGCGATGTGCGGGGCTGGATGAATGCAAAGCTGGGGTGAAAATTGCTGGAAGAAACATTAACAACCTCAGATATGCAGATGACACCACTCTGATGGCCGAAAGCGTGGAGGAGCTGAGGAGCCTTCTAATCAAGGTGAAAGAAGAAAGCGCAAAAGCCGGGTTGCAGCTAAACGTCAAAAAAACCAAGATTATGGCAACAAGAATGATTGACAACTGGAAAATAGAGGGAGAAAACGTGGAGGCCGTGACAGACTTTGTATTTCTAGGTGCAAAGATGACTGCAGCAGACTGTAGCCAGGAAATCAGAAGACGCTTACTTCTTGGGAGGAGAGCAATGTCCAATCTCGATAAAATAGTAAAGAGTAGAGACATCAGACTGGCAACAAAGATCCGCCTAGTCAAAGCCATGGTATGCCCTGTAGTAACCTACGGATGTGAGAGCTGGACCTTAGGGAAGGCTGAGCGAAGGAAGATCGATGCTTTTGAGCTGTGGTGTTGGAGGAAAGTGCTGAGAGTGCCTTGGACTGCGAGAAGATCCAACCAGTCCATCCTCCAGGAAATAAAGCCCGACTGCTCACTGGAGGGACAGATACTAGAGACAAAGTTGAAGTACTTTGGCCACATCATGAGGAGACAGGAAAGCCTAGAGAATACAATTATGCTGGGGAAAGTGGAAGGCAAAAGGAAGAGGGGCCGACCAAGGGCAAGATGGATGGATGGCATCCTTGAAGTGACTGGACTGACCTTGAGGGAGCTGGGGGTGGTAACGGCCGACAGGGAGCTCTGGCGTGGCTGGTCCATGAAGTCACGAAGAGTCGGAGACGACTGAACGAATGAACAACAACAATAACGAATTACGAAATTTTTACGGGATTTATAGTCCACCTACAATTATCAACGATGAAATTGAACCAAACTTGGCACACAGAACTCCCATGATCAACAGAAAATACTGGAAGAGTTTGGTGGGCATTGACCTTGAGTTTGGGAGTTGTAGTTCACCTACATCCAGAGAGCACTTTGGACTCAAAAAATGTTGGATCTGGACCATGTTTGCCATGAATATTCCATATGCCCAAATATGAACACAGATGGAGTTTGGGGGAAGTAGACCTTGACATTTGGGAGTTGTAGTCACTGGGATTCACAGTTCACCTACAATCAAAGAGCATTCTGAACCCCACGAACACAGAATCAGGGCAAACTTCCCACACAGAACCCCCATGACCAACAGAAAATACTTAAGGCCATCCAATCCAACTCCCTTCATCAGGGCAAGAAAACATAAACAAAGTCCTCCTGGCAAAGAGCCATCCAGCGATAGATAGATAGATAGATAGATAGATAGATAGATAGATAGATAGATAGATAGATAGATAAACAGATAGACAGAGATAGATAGATAGATACGATTCACACACACACATATAGTCTCATAGATTTGAAAGGGACCCTTAAAGAAGGACAATGATATGTTGCATGTTCCAAGGTGGGCAAACCAGACACTCTCCACATCAACACTGGCAAAGAAACAGCAAGAAATACTGTTTACCCACAAGCAGAAAGAAATTACATATATTAGAAACCAACACTTTCTCATTACTTTGTTTTCCAGATCAACAGACTGGGCCACAGCAACTCCTGGCAGGGGACGACTAGTATATTTTAAATATGCAACAGTGTTTCTCAACCTTCCTAACGCCGCAGCCCTTTAATATAGTTCTTCATGTTGTGGTGACCCCCAGCCATAAAATTATTTTCATTCCTACTTCACAATTACAATTTTGTTACTGTTATGAATCATCATATAAATATCTGATATGCAAGCTTTATTTGATGCAAATACACAATATGCCCAAATTTAAATACTAGTGGGGTTGGGGTTAATTAATTTTGTCATTTGGGAGTTGTAGTTCCTGGGATTTATAGTTAACCTAAAATCAAAGACCATTCTGACCTTCACCAGTGAGGGAATTGAACCAAACCTGGCACCCAGAACTCCCATGACCAAGAGAAAATCCTGGAAGGGTTTGGTGGGCATTGACCTTGAGTTTTGGAGTTGTAGTTCACCTTCATTCAGAGATGTGGACTCAAGCAATGATGCATCTGGACCAAACTTGGCAGGGATACTCAATGTGTCCAAATGTGACACTGGTGGAGTTTGGGGGGGAAATAGACCTTGATATTTGGGAGTTGTAGTTGCTGGGATTTATAGTTCATCTATAATCAAAGAGCATTCTGATCCCCACCAAGGATAGAATTAGGCCAGACTTCCCACATGGAACCCTCATGAGAAAACAGAAAATACTGTGTCTTCTGATGGTCTTTGGTGACCCCTCTGACATCTCCTCGTGACCCCCCCCAGGGGTCCTGACCCCCAGTAATGTAAAATACACCACATGTAGTTCACATTTGGTCAGCTTACACACTGCCCTGCCAGAGAAAGAAAATATGCCATGCAGGTGAAGAGTAAAGAACAAGTAGTTTACTCTTCATAGCTCAGAACAACATATGTAAAATGCAATCAGTTGCATCAAGTCACATCATGTCATTTTATGAGAGATTTAAAATGGTCTTTCTTTGTCCATGTGGACAAACTTTCAGCAACTCGTGAAGTGGGAACACACTCCAAACTTTGTTGCTCTCTGCTTCTCTCTCTGCATCTGCATAGCTCAAGCCTGAACAAAAATGTACCAGTAACCAAAAGTCCCAGGCTCAGCCTGCTCCCAGGGCATTGCTTGACCAATCAACTTTATGCATCTTATTATATAGTTGACGCACACACTCACTGATTCCTTGCATGCTCCAACCATGAGGTTACCAGCACATGCAGTACCATCTTAAGGTCCTCCATAATAATAATTATTATTATTATTATTATTATTATTATTACTACTACTACTACTATTACTATTTGAAACACAACAAGATGAGTCCACAGCAGACAAGATCACTCTGCTGGCTGTTGCATTGGATCACACGTCAGACACTTCCCAAGTGTCTAGGGCTGTGTGATGTATCGGTAAATAATGCGTGTAGGTCCAAGTAAGATGGCCTTTTGCAGCTGAGAGATGGTAATTTTGTCAGCACTGATTGTTTTTAAGTGCAGGCCAAGGTCTTTACGCACTGTATCCAGTGTGCCAATCACCACTGGGACCGCCTTTACTGGCTTGTGCCAGAGTCTTTACAGTTCGATCTTTTCAGTTCAATTGTGTTTAAGTGCAGGCCAAGGTCTTTAGGCACTGCACCCATTGTGCCCATCACCACTGGGACCACCTTGACTGGTTTGTGCCAGTCTTTGCAGTTTGATTTTTAAATCCTCATATCGTGTCAGCTTTTCCAGTTGTTTCTCTTCAATCCTGCTGTCACCTGGGATTGCAACATCGGCGATCCACACTATGTTTTTTAACACAATCGTGAGGTCAGGAGTCTTGTGCTCCAAAACTCTGTCTGTCTGAATCCAGAAGTCCCAGAGGAGTTTGACATATTCATTCTCTGTAACTTTTTCGGGCTTGTGATCCCACCAGTTCTTTGTCGCAGGCAGATGGTGTTGGTGGCACAAATTCCAATGAATCATCTGAGCAACGGTGTTGTGCCTCTGCTTRTATTCTGTCTAYGCAATCTTCTTGCAGCAGCTGAGGATGGGATCTCTTGTTTCACCTGCTTCCTTGCAGAGTCTACATTTGGGATCTGTTGTTGACTTTTCAATTCTGGCTCTGGTGGCCTTGGTTCGAATGGCTTGTTCTTGGGCWGCCAGAATCATGCCCTCCTTTGTCTCCTTTTTCAAAGTTCCATTTGTGAGCCACAGCCATGTTTTTTCTTTGTCAATTTGGTTCTCAATTTTTCCCAGGAACTGTCCATGGAGAGCCTTCTTTTGCCTATTATATTATTATTATTATTATTATTATTATTATTATTATTATTATTGGGTTGTTGTAGGTTTTTTCAGGCTATATGGCCATGGTCTAGAGCAGCGTTTCTCAACCTGGGGGTCGGGACCCCTGGGGGGGTCACGAGGCGGTGTCAGAGGGGTCACCAAGGACCATCAGAAAATACAGTATTTACTGTTGGTCATTGGGGTTCTGTGTAGGAAGTTTGGACCAATTCTATCCTTCGTGGGGTTCAGAATGCTCTTTGATTTTAGGTGAACTGTAAATCCCAGCAACTACAACTCCCAAATCTCAAGGATTACTTTCCCCAAACTCCACCAGATTTTACATTTGGTTATATTTGAGTATCCGTGCCAAGTTTGGTCCAGATCCATCATTGTTTAGGTTCACAGTGCTCTCTGGATGTAGGTGAACTACATCTCCAAAACTCAATGTCACTGCTCATCAAACCCTTCCTATATTTTCTCTTGGTCGTGGGAGTTCTGTGTGCCAATTTTGGTTCAATTCCATCACTGGTGGAGTTCAGAATGCTCTTTAATTGTAGGTGAACTATAAATCCTAGCAACGACAACTCCCAAATGACAAAATCAACACCCCCCCCCCATCCCAACAATATTCAAATGTGGATATATTGGGTATTTGTGCCAAATTTGGTAAAGTGAATGAAAATGCATCCTGTAAATCAGATATTTACATTACGATTCCTAACAGTTATGAAGTAGCAACAAAAATAATTTTATGGTTGGGGGTCTCCACAACATGAGGAACTGTATTAAGGGGTCACGGCATTAGGAAGGTTGGGAACTACTGGTGTAGAGGCATTCTCTCCTGACATTTCGCCTGCATCTATGGCAAGCATCCAACAGACCTCACTACCTCTGAGGATGCTTGCCATAGATGCAGGCGAAACATCAGGAGAGAATGCCTCTAGAACATGGCCACATAGCCCGAAAAAACCTACAACAACCCAGTGATTCTGACCATGAAAGCCTTTGACAATTATTATTATTATTACATTGTGGATTGATCCTTTCAGCTGCATTGCAAGCCTTGCTCCCCTTCTGCCTGTCTGTATATGGGCTGGGGGCTCATCCAACCCCAAAACGTACTTTGGGGACTCCGTCTCGCCCTTCTTCCGAGTCCTTGCCTGCGCCTCCCTTGTGACTTGAGCGCAGAAGGCGGATGGTGCCCTTGGGGCGCAAAGATTTCCAACTTCAGCACAGCTTAACAGCTGTGTATTTGTTCAATGGAGCAAAGGGTCCCCTTTGCACTTTATTACCTTGGCACTTCAAAATACAAAAGCCACTTCCAGCCTTCTGATTTATTTAAAACAATGCAATATTTAAAACCATACGTTCAGACAAACACAGCCAAGAGAAATGACTTTTTTGCAGTGATGGGGAAAAATAATAAAACCAAGGTCATTCCACTGGCACGCCGGTCTTGGAGACCACTTAGAAGTTTTGATTTGCAAAAAGCAAAATGCCTTCTGAGACATGGGATGTGTCTACGCTGTTGAATCAACACAATTGGATACCACTTTAACTCCCAATGTTTTGGGATCCTGGGAATTGTAACTTTAAAGGTGTTTCGCCTTCTCTGCCAATGAGGGCTGGTGCCTCACCGAACTACACCTCCTTAGCATTGAGCAACGGCAGTTCAAGTGGTGTCAAACTGCATTTATGTTACACTGTAGATGGACTCTGATGAACTGATTCAGTGAAGGAAGCCATGTCCTGA
Organism: Anolis sagrei ordinatus; assembly: GCF_025583915.1. Taxonomy (NCBI): domain Eukaryota; kingdom Metazoa; phylum Chordata; class Lepidosauria; order Squamata; family Anolidae; genus Anolis; species Anolis sagrei. Next base: position 3,835,121 of record NW_026847882.1, read on the forward strand.
ATTCCTGTCTCTGATGCTGGGGCTCGTGGAGGTCTCTCCTTCACAGCCTCGCCATAATTCAAAGTCAGCTTGACATCAGATTATAAGAACGAGAAGTGCAATACCTGAACTGGCTTCTGCCTAGAAAAGGAATAGGAAAATTGTTTTCCACAACATGTACATAAAGTAACTTTCTTCTTGACAAGGACATTCATCCCTTAGAGCATGCAAATGCAGGTATTCCTGGGGGTCCTTATTCCTTTGATAGGCAAGCAGGCAATGATGAGAGTAACAACCCAAGAAGCCAGAGCCATTTGATTAGTTAGGACAATGTTGCTCAACCTGGGGGTCGGGATCGGGATGGGGGTGTCAGAGGTCCTGGGGGTTCTATGTGGGAGGTTTGGCCTAATTCCATCATTGGTAGGGTTCAGAATGCTCTTTGATTGTAGGTGAACTATAAATCCCAGCAACTACAACTCCCAAATGTCAAGATCTATTTCCTCCAAACTCCACCAGTGTTCACGTGTGGGTATATTGAGTATTTGTGCCAAGTTTGGTCCAGATCCTTCATCGTTTGAGTCCGTGGTGCTCTCTGGATGAAAGTGAACTACAACTCCCAAACTCAAGGTCAATGCCCACCAAACCCTTCCAGTATTTTCTGTTGTTCATGGGATTTCTGTGTGCCAAGTTTGGCCCAATTCCATCATTGGTGGAGTTCAGAATGCTCTTTGATTGTAGGTGAATCCCAGCAACTACAACTCCCAAATGACAAAATCAATCTCCCCCAACCCCACCTGTATTCAAATGTGGGTGTATTGATTATTTGAACCAGGTTTGGTCCAGATCCATCATTGTTTCAGTCCACAGTGCTCTCTGGATGTAGGTGAACTACAACTCCCAAACCCAAGGTCAAAGCCCACCAAACCCTTCCAGTATTTTCTATTGGTCTTGGGAGTTCTGTGTGCCAAGTTTGACTCAATTCCATCATTGGTGGAGTTCAGAATGCTTTTTGATTGTAGGTGAACTATAAATCCCAGCAACTACAACTCCCAAATGACAAAATCAATCTCCCCCCACTTCACCAGTATTCAAATTTGGGTATTTGTGCCAAATTTGGTCCAGTGAATGAGAATACATCCTGCATATCAGATATTATTTACGTGATGGTTCGCAACAGGAGGAAAATGACAGTTACGAAGTAGCAACAAAAATAATGTGATGGTTGGGGGTCACCACAACATGAGGAACTGTGTTAAGGGGTCGCGGCATTCGGAAGGTTGAGAAACACTGCCTTAAAGAAAGTTAACAAAGTTATTAGTAAAAATATTCATCAAGGGACACTGTTACCTATGTTTCTCATAGGTTTGTATCTTACGCTGTTTCTGTTGCAAAATTGGTTTTTGGGGAAAGCATGCCACCCAGTGGATATTCTGATTTTGGTCAGATGATGGACTTTAGGAGTTGTTATTTCTGAGTTGCTAGGTACAGATTTTGTTTTCTGCCACTCTTTTTCCAACCCAGAGTTCTTTCTAGCTCCAAAACACAAAGAATTTGAAACATTGGGCCAACATCTTACCAAAATCAAATATGTCAACTAGCAGTACTAGTCAAGTTTTTCGAGAAACTTGAGAATACCAGAAGCTCGGCCTGTCATTGAACATCGAAAAACCCAGTGCTCTTCCAGCAGACACCAGCCAACCCCTCTCCAATGCCAGTGATACAGCTTAGTGGTGTAACATTAGAAAACGTGGACCATATCCGCTCCCTTGGCAGCTACCTCTCCACCAAAGTCAACATCGACACCGAAATACAGCACCGCCTGAGCTCTGCGAGCGCAGCATTTTTCCGAATGAAGCAGAGAGTGTTTGAGGACCGGGACATCCGTAGGGATACCAAGGTGCTTGTTTATAGAGCTATTGTCCTCCCAACCCTGCTATACATGCCTGCAAAACGTGGACTGTCTACAGGGAGCATACCACCCCCCTGTTGTGTCAGCTCCACTGGCTGCCGATCCAGTTCCGAGCACAATTCAAAGTGCTGGTTTTGACCTACAAAACCCTATACGGTTCCGGCCCAGTGTATCTGTCCGAACGGATCTCCCTCTACGTCCCACCCGGAGTCTAAGATCTTCTGGGGAGGCCCTGCTCTCGACCCCGCCTCTATCACAAGTGAGATTGGCGGGGACGAGGAGCAGGGCCTTCTCGGTGGTGGCCCCCCACCTGTGGAATTCACTCCCCGGGGAAATTAGATCTGCAACATCACTCCTTTCCTTCAGGAAAAAACTAAAGACATGGATCTGGGACCAGGCATTCGGACAAGCGGGCAGATAAAGAAAGAACTTTGATGATGATTAGGAAATGATTAATGGATTACATCTATGGAACTCTGAAAGACGAAATGCTGATCACGAGAGTAGTTTTTTATATGATGTGTTATGTACTTGTTGTTGATTGTGTTAACTGTGATAACTGTTTTTAACTATGGTTTTGGTAGAATAGTTTTATATGATGTGTTATGTACTGGCTGTTTGATTGTTTTAACTGTGATAACTGTTTTTAACTATGGTTTTGTATATTATGTGTAATTTGTATAGGCATTAAATTGTGCCTTTTCTGTAAGCCGCCCTGAGTCCTCCTTCGGGGGTTGAGAAGGGCGGGGTAAAAGTACCCGAAATAAATAATTAATAAATAAATAAATGCAGACATCACATGCAACTCCTGGAACGATTCCATCAGTGCTGCCTCCGGAAAATCCTGCAAATCTCTTGGGAAGACAAGAGGGAAATGTCAGCGTGCTGGAAGAAGCAAAGACCACCAGCATTGAAGCGATGGTCCTCCGCCACCAACTTCGCTGGGCCGGCCACGTTGTCCGGATGCCCGACCCCCATCTCCCAAAGCAGTTGCTCTACTCCGAACTCAAGAACGGAAAACGCAATGTTGGTGGACAGGAAAAGAGATTGAAAGATGGGCTCAAAGCCAACCTTAAAAACTCTGGCATAGACACTGAGAACTGGGAAGCCCTGGCCCTTGAGCACTCCAGCTGGAGGTCAGCTGTGACCAGCAGTGCTGTAGAATTTGAAGAGGCATGAATGGAGGGCGAAAGGGAGAAGCGTGCCAAGAGGAAGCGCATCAAGCCAATCCCAACCGAGACTGCCTTCCACCTGGAAACCAATGCCCTCACTGCGGAAGAAGATGCAGAGCAAGAATAGGGCTCCACAGCCACATATGGACCCACAAGAATATTGGAAAACAATCCTCCTCAGAAAACGAGGGATAAATAAATTTGGTCCAGATCCATTGTTGGTAGGATTAACACAGTTCTCCAGATGTGGGTGAACTACAACTCCCACCATCCTCTTTCATTTCCCATTAAACTCTGTCAGTATTTTAAATTAGGCATGGTGGGATTGTGTGCCAAGTTTGAATCAGATCAATTCTTGGTGGAAATCGCATGCTTCTCCAGATGTGGGGGTACTACAATTCCCATCACCTTCAATCCCACCATTTGACCCCACTTGTATGATGTGTTTTTATGCCAAATTTGGTCCAGATCTATCATCAGTCGTCCTGCTCTTGCAAACTGGAGCTAAGCAATGGGTTACTGGTGTGTGAACTACCAACAGACTGGGAACATCTGAAGAGCCATTGTCTGATTGCAAGGTATTGAAGATGTTGAAACTTTCTCCCAAGTGGATTGAATGGGACGAGCATTGATGTGCCTTCCAATGTTATCGGAAAACTTAATCCAGCTCTTGTTCTCTCTCCGGAATAAAACCCGTCTAATTTCCCTTGCGGTTTTGATGTCAGGCACCTCCCCTCAGAATTAAGGGATAAGAACTTATAGTTCTGCAAAGGGCAAGGTCACCAGACTACACAACAAGGGTTAAGTCTTGGCCACATTGCCAAGGTACTGACAACAACAAGGACCCCACGAGGCTTTTTGGGAAATGGCTGGATCTTGGGACTTCTGCCCTTTTGTGAGAGTTGTAGTTCCCCAAGGGCTGAGCGATGGATTCTGTTATTGATCAACTCAGCGCCCATCTGCTGATTCCAGCCTGAATCCATGACTCTCTGCTGAGTGGACTGGACTGTTTGCCACAACCCTGGCCATGAACTTTCTATCAATGCTTGATTTGAACTGCTAGCAACCTCTGCTTCCACACGCCCTTCCTAAGAGCATGGGATTTCCAGTTTGGACCTTAATAAAGATCAAATATTGAAATAAACTTTATGGGGTGGGATGGGGGTTCCTCTTATGAACTAACTCTGTATCAGTGATGCCTATTACCTATGATTTTGATGTATGTAACCCTTATGAACTTCCTCTGTACCCTCGCCCCCTTGACCTCTGCCCCACAAAATACTGTGACCAGGAACTGCCTAAGGGAGAATCTCTCTATCTCCCAAGACTCACCCTTGATTAATTCACCCTGCATGGAACCATAGCCATAATGGACCCTGCCCCATTCTCTGAGCATGTCTGATGGGATCAGGGGACTTATGGACACTCGGAATGAAAAGATTGTATTTACATAAGGCATCGTTGATCCCCCCTGAGGTCCGATGTCGAAAAAAGCCATTCATATTTCCCCTCAAAGCTCATCAGGGACAGGAAGACCTTTGTTTACAAAGATCACACCTTGCCGGCCTGAGACAAAGGCTTGCTGGCAACTCCTAATCCCATCATTTCCCCCCTCCATTGTTCACGGCCGCACCGCCTCCTCTCTCCTGATTTGTCCATCTTGCGAGGCGAGCGGAGGGCGCCCATTGGCCCCCTAGAGGCGAAGAAACGCGCTGATTGGTCCAGAGCAGGGGCGGGCTGCCCAGCCTCCTCCCAGCTGTTCCAGCATCAGCCAATCAGCGTGGAGCCGGCCGGCAAGGGGCGGGCGGGAATTTTGAAAGTTTTCCTTTGTATTTTTACTATAAATATGTCTGTATTCTTTGTACTGGTATGCTTGCGGTGGAATGATCCCTGCAATGCATCTGATCTCAGCTGAATCACAAATAAACCTCGGTTGCTGGAAACTTCTTCCACCTTGATGGGGCATTATTATTTTTAATATTTTTATCACAATTTGGCTTCGCTGGCCTCACCAAGGTATCCAGGGCCCTTTTGGCGCGGTCCTCGGGTTCTCTTCTCTTGAGGAGACCCTACTAAAAGTAGCTCGATATCAGTTTCAAGCGGAAAGGTTTGTCCTTGGAGCACAGCACTTTGGGGCTCTCGTGTCACGCCGTCTCCCTTTTTGGAACAGAACTATGGCTTTCTTTTTGGAAAACGTCTTCTCCTTTAACTCCTCTCCTGAAATGGAGGCCTCCCGAAATTCATTTAACTCCGCCAACAGCATGTACACACCTGCTTGTCGCAACCCTAGACGGCGAAAGCTTAGCTGAAAGATGCTGACTCACCAGATGAGATGGCAGGAACCCAACCTGCCTCCAGAATGAAGGTGAAAGTCTGCAGAAGACTTAATTTTTTCCCCATCAGGAAAACTGATCTTTTTTCTTCTGGCTTCTCCAAAGGAAATAAGACCTTACTGCAGAATTTCCTTCTGCTGTGGAAGCCTGAAATGTCCATAGGTGAGACATTGAGTGCTTCTACACTGCATAATAAACCCAATTTGATTCCACTTTATCTGCTGTGGCTTGAAGCTTTGAAATAATGGGATTCATCTATGCTGATGATCGTGCCATTACCGCTCAAGCAGGGAGCTTTGAGATGGTAGAACAGAAGCTTTCCGAATCTCTAGATCAGTGTTTCTCAACCTGCCTAATGCCGCAACCCCTTACTACAGTTCCTCCTGTTGTGGTGACCCCCAACCATAACATTATTTTTGTTACTATTTCATAACTGTCATTTTGCTACAGTTATGAATTGTAATCTAAATATCTGATACACTGGATGTATTTTCATTCACTTGACCAAATACCTAATAAGCTCTAATTTGAATACTGGTGGGTTAGAGGGGCATTGATTTTGTCACTTGGGAGTGGTAGTTCCTGGGATTTATAGTTCACCTACCATCAAAAAGCTTTCTGAACTCCACCAATGATGGAATGGCACACAGAACTCCCATCACCAACAGAAAATACTGGAAGGGTTTGCTGAGCATTGACCTTGAGTTCTGGAGTTGTAGTTCACCTACATCCAGAGAGCACTGTGGACTCAATGATGGATCTGGCCCAAACTTGGCACGAATACCCAATATGCCCAAATGTGAACACTGGTGGAGTTTGGATAAAATAGATCTTGACATTTGGGAGTTGCTGGGATTTATAGTTCACTTCCAATCAAAGAGCACTCTGAACTCCACCAATGATGGAATGGAACCAAACTTGGCACACAGAACCCCCATGACCAACAGAAAATACTGAAAGGGTTTGCTGAACATTGACCTTGAGTTTGGGAGTTGTAGTTCACCTACATCCAGAGAGCACTGTGGACACAGTACTCCATGACCAACAGAAAATACTGAGTTTTCTGACAGTCTTTGGTGACCCCTCTGCACGAACCCCCCAGGGGTCCCGACCCCCAGGTTGAGAAACACTGCTCTAGGTGCCCTTACTGCCTACTACAGGGAAAACCAGCTGATCCCCAACCCATCTAAAACACAGACATGTGCCTTTCATCTCAAGAACAGAGAAGCATCCCGAGCTCTGAAGATCACCTGGGAAGGAATCCCACTGGAGCATTGCAGCACACCCAAATACTTGGGAATCACTCTGGACCGTGCTCTGACCTACAAGAAGCACTGCCTGAACATCAAGCAAAAAGTGGGTGCTAGAAACAATATCATACGAAAGCTGACTGGCACAACCTGGGGATCACAACCAGACACAGTGAAGACATCTGCCCTTGCGCTATGCTACTCTGCTGCTGAGTATGCATGCCCAGTGTGGAACACATCTCACCACACTAAAACAGTGGATGTGGCTCTTAATGAGACATGCCGCATTATCACGGGGTATCTACACCCTACACCACTGTAGAAATTACACTGTTTAGCTGGTACTGCACCACCTGACATCTGCCGGGAAGTAGCAACCTGTAATAAAAGGACTAAGGCAGTGACATCTCCAGCTCATTCTCTGTTCAGATATCAGCCAGCATGCCAATGCCTTAAATCAAGAAATAGTTTCCTAAGATCTACAAAGATACTCACAGGAACACCTCAGCAAGTGAGAGTCCAAAAGTGGCAGGCTCAAACCCAGAACCTCAATCATTGGCTGATACCAAATGAGAGACTCCCTCCTGGCCACACAAAAAAGTGGATGACCTGGAAGGTGCTGAACAGACTGTGTTTTGGCACCACAAGATGCAGTGCCAACCTTAAAAAATGGGGCCACAAAGTGAAGTCCATGACATGTGAGTGTGGAGAAGAGCAAACCACAGACCACCTGCTACAATGCGTTCAGAGCCCCGTCACATGCACAATGGAGGACCTTCTTACAGCAACACCAGAGACACTCCAAGTGACCAACTTCTGGTCAAAGGACATTTAGTATCATGCCAAGTTTTTAACGTGTTTGTGTTTTTAAATATATATATATATACATCATAACTGTACTCTCTATTCACTTTTGACATGATAAATAAATAAATAGTAGACATAGACTTAGTTTCAAGTAAAAATTATTAAAAATACTGTGTATTAAATTATACTCTGTTTAAGCATATAAAAATAAATGAATTTCCTACAACTCTCTGGATGTAGGTGAACAAGGTCTATTTTCCCCAAATGCCACCAGTATTCAGATTTGGGCACATTGAGTATCTGTACCAAGTTTGGTCCAGATCAGTCATTATTTGAATCTCTGGATGAAGGAGAACTACAACTCCAAAACTCAAGGTCAATGCCCACCAAACTCTTCCAGCATTTTCTGTTGGTCATGGGAATTCTGTGTGCCAAGTTTGGTTCAATTCCATTGCTTGTTGGTGGAGCTCAGAATGCTCTTTTATTGTAGGTAAACTATAAATCCCAGCAACTACAACTCCCAAATGTCAAAATCAATCCCCCCAACCTCACCAGTATTCAAATTTGGGCATATTAAATATTTGTGTCGAACTTCGTCCAGTGAATGAAAATCCATCCTGCATATCAGATATTTACATTAGGATTCATAACAGTAGCAACGAAAATAATGTAATGGTTGGTGGTCACCACAACATGAGGAACAGTATTAAGAGGTCACAGCATTAGGAAGGTTGAGAAACACTACTCTAGATGCTTTCTACTATGATTCCCATCCTCCCTTACCATTAACAACATTGACTAGGACACTGGCGTTGGCATCAAAGACATCTGGAGAGTCCAAGAATTTCCACCCCAAGCATCCATGAAATATGTATAGGGTTACAGCCTGTGTTAGACGGGGTGACACTCCCCCTGAAGATGCAGGTTCGCAGCTTGGGAGTGATCCTGGACTCATCGCTGAGCCTGGAACCCCAGGTCTCAGCAGTGGCCGGGAGAGCTTTTGCACAATTAAAACTTGTGCGCCAGCTGCGCCAGTACCTTGGGAAGTCGGATCTGGCCACGGTGGTCCACGCTCTTGTCACATCCCGATTAGATTACTGCAACGCACTCTACGTGGGGTTGCCTTTGAAGACTGTTCGGAAACTTCAATTAGTCCAACGGGCGTCAGCTAGATTACTCACTGGAGCATCATACAGGGAGCATACCACCCTTCTGTTGTGTCAGCTCCACTGGCTGCCGATCCAGTTCCGAGCACAATTCAAAGTGCTGGTTTTGACCTACAAAACCCTATACGGCTCCGGCCCAGCGTATCTGTCCGAACGGATCTCCTTCTACGTCCCGCCTTGGAGTTTAAGATCTTCTGGGGAGGCACTGCTCTCGGCCCCACCTCTGTCACAAGTGAGATTGGTGAGGACGAGGAGCAGGGCCTTCTCGTGGTGGCCCCTCACCTGTGGAACTCACTCCCCATGGAAATTAGGTCATTGACATCCCTCCTCTTCTTTAGAAGGAAATTAAAAACATGGATTGGGACCAGGTCTTCGGGTAATCTGGCGGATAGATAAGGGACAAGCGACGACTAGAATTAATGGATTGGACAATGTGGAATTTGAATTTACGGACGCTGAGCTGGTAAAACGTTGAGCACTAGATTGTTTTTAGGGATTGTGATGTATAATGGATTGTTTTAATTGTTTTAATTACTAGGTTCTTTTGGGGTTTTTCGGGCTATAGGGCCATGTTCTAGAGGCATTTCTCCTGACGTTTTGCCTGCATCTATGGCAAGCATCCTCAGAGCCCGAGTTAATATGCTGGACACAGCATATTATTTGAGAACACAGAAATGCTGGACCACACCAACAACCACCATGTCAGACTACACAGAGAAGACATTGAAATCCACAAGCATGTGGACAATTTCAACAGAAAGGAGAAAACCATGAAAATGAACAAAATCTGGCTACCAGTATTAAAAAACTCTAAAATTACAACAGCAAAACAACAGAGAGGAAACAATCAGGGACATTAATCACCTATCAGCAAGAGATTTTCCCAGGCTCAGGCAGGCCTTCAAATGCTAATGAAGGTGGTCAGCTGAAACATTCACACCTAACTGCAGCAGGGAAGAGCTCCTTGCCCCACCCCAGCCATTCCACAGATATATAAACCCATTGTCCTAATTCCAACAGACCTCACTACCTCTGAGGATGCTTGCCATAGATGCAGGCGAAACGTCAGGAGAAATGCCTCTAGAACATGCCCTATAGCCCGAAAAAAACCACAAGAACCTAGTGATTCCAGCCATGAAAGCCTTCGACAATACATTGTTTTAATTACTGTTTATATGTTTTATTTTTTTTTACCTTGTTGTTGTGCTGGCATCGAATTGTGCCTTTTTGTAAGCCGCCCTGAGTCCCCCCTCGGGGGTTGAGAAGGGCGGGGTAGAAGTGCAAGAAGTAATAATATCCCTTGTTGAGGATGAGAGGAACGATGCCTGAAATCACCCTAAGGACCTTTCGAAAGGCCAACATGTTTCTTGTTGTCAATACAGCAGCTTCGCTTGTATGCCAATCACTCTTCCTTGACTCGGATCCCCTTGTAATTAAGAGCTGCCCTCCACAATCTCACCCAAAGCCAGGGATCAATGCAGAGGGCAGCTCTCCTCTCCTGGAGACATTTCTCAGCTGTGTTTTCTCTCCAGAGCTTCCACCTCCCAATTCCTTCTCTATTGGGAGGAAACCCGGGAAGTGTTTATCTATTTCCAGATCCAAGGCACATCCTCCACAACGGCAAATACCTGAGTTCTGCTCAGGCCTCGCTTGGAGATCCTTTTAGCAACTTTGCACTTTTGAGAAGCAAGCAATGAAAGATGGACCAACATCTCAAGCCTCATGGACCTTCATGTGCAATTACAGTATGCCATGTAGACCGCCTACCTCTGGGACCATCATCCACAGTTTTACCTATCAAGATCCAACAAAATATGTCCTCTCAGTCCTTGAGCAATTCTATGCTAGGCTTCTGTCAGAAGTTACGTTACAGTTGAATCTGGAGGACCTTGTAAGGGCCCTTCAAGACAGGCCCTATATCCCAGGATCTGATCCCAGGTTTTCTGCTTTAAACTGGATTATACAAATCCGCAATGCCAGATAATCTGGGATAAACAGAAAACCTGGGATCAGATCCTGGGATATAGGGCCTTTCTGGAATTGTCCTAAGTTTCTAGAGAAGGTATCTCATAACTTCTGACTAATGAGATTCATTTCAGTAGGGTTCACTATTATACATAGAGTCACACAAGAGGACCTTGCAAGTTTCTACCTCTTGGAATATTGTAGGTTCACCAAGACAAGTCCATCATAACCTGAAGATGTCCATTTCAATAGAGTTCACTATTATTTTGTAGGTCCTCCAAGGCAGTTCCATCACAACCTGAAGATGTCCATTTCAATAGTGTTTGCTATTGTTTTGAAGGTCCTCCAAGACAACTCAATCATAATCTGAAGATGTCCATTTCAATAGAGTTGACTATTATTTTGAAGGTCCTCCTAGACAACTCAATCACCTGAAGACATCCATTTCAATAGGGTTTGCTATTATTTAGTAGGTCCTCCAAGGCAGCTCTATCACAACCTGAAGATGTCAATTTCAATATGGTTCACTATTATGTTGTAGATCCTCTGAAGTAGCACTATCATAACCTGAAGATGTCCATTTCAATAGCGTTGACTATTATTTTGAAGGTCCTCCAAGACAACTCAATCATAACCTGAAGATGTCCATTTCAATAGGGTTGGCTATTATTTTGAAGGTCCTCTAAGACAACTCAATCATAACCTGAAGATGTCCATTTCAGTAGGGTTGGCTATTATTTAGTAGGTCCTCCAAGACAACTCAATCATAACCTGAAGGCGTCCATTTCAATAGGGTTTGCTATTACTTAGTAGGTCCTCCAAGGCAGCTCTATCACAACCTGAAGATGTCAATTTCAATATGGTTCACTATTATGTTGTAGATCCTCTGAAGTAGCACTATCATAACCTGAAGATGTCCATTTCAATAGCGTTGACTATTATTTTGAAGGTCCTCCAAGACAACTCAATCATAACCTGAAGATGTCCATTTCAATAGGGTTGGCTATTATTTTGAAGGTCCTCTAAGACAACTCAATCATATTGTCGAAGGCTTTCATGGCCGGAATCACTCAGTTCTTGTGGGTTTTTTCGGGCTATATAGCCATGTTCTAGAGGCATTTCTCCTGACGTTTCGCCTGCATCTATGGCAAGCATCTTCAGAGGTGAGGTCTGCTGGAAATGGATGCAGGCGAAACGTCAGGAGAAATGCCTCTAGAACATGGCCATATAGCCCGAAAAAAACCCACAAGAACTGAACTCAATCATAACCTGAAGATGTCCATTTCAATAGTGTTGACTATTATTTTGAAGGTCCTCCAAGACAACTCAATCATAATCTGAAGATGTCCATTTCAATAGGGTTGACTATTATTTTGAAGGTCCTCCAAGACAACTCAATCATAACCTGAAGATGTCCATTTCAATAGGGTTGGCTATTATTTTGAAGGTCCTCCAAGACAACTCAATCATAACCTGAAGATGTCCATTTCAATAGGGTTGGCTATTATTTTGTAGGTCCTCCAAGACAACTCAATCATAACCTGAAGATGTCCATTTCAATAGGGCTGACTATTATTTTGTAGGTCCTCCAAGACAACTCAATCATAACCTGAAGATGTCCATTTCAATAGGGTTGACTATTATTTTGTAGGTCCTCCAAGACAACTCAATCATAACCTGAAGATGTCCATTTCAATAGGGCTGACTATTATTTTGTAGGTCCTCCAAGACAACTCAATCATAACCTGAAGATGTCCATTTCAATAGGGCTGACTATTATTTTGTAGGTCCTCCAAGACAACTCAATCATAACCTGAAGATGTCCATTTCAATAGGGTTGACTATTATTTTGAAGGTCCTCCAAGACAACTCAATCATAACCTGAAGATGTCCATTTCAATAGGGTTGACTATTATTTTGAAGGTCCTCCAAGACAACTCAATCATAACCTGAAGATGTCCATTTCAATAGGGTTGGCCTATTATTTTGAAGGTCCTCCAAGACAACTCAATCATAACCTGAAGATGTCCATTTCAATAGGGTTGGCCATTATTTTGAAGGTCCTCCAAGACAACTCAATCATAACCTGAAGATGTCCATTTCAATAGGGTTGGCTATTATTTTGTAGGTCCTCCAAGGCAGCTCTATCACAACCTGAAGATGTCAATTTCAATATGGTTCACTATTATGTTGTAGATCCTCTGAAGTAGCACTATCATAACCTGAAGATGTCCATTTCAATAGGGTTGGCTATTATTTTGAAGGTCCTCTAAGACAGCACTACCATAACCTGAATATGTCCAATTCAATAGAGTTCATTATCATCCATGGTTTCCTGTTGCCAAGGAATACAGGGATCCATTATCAGCTGGATAATGGAGAAAGACAGGGAGTTTCAGGGGGGAAAAAAACATCAATTTCTACTTTATTGACTCTTCTAAAGCCTTTGACTGTGTGGATCATAATAAATTGTGGCAAGTTCTTGATGATATGTATGGGGAGACCAAATCACCTTGTCTCTCTCCTTATTTATTTATTTATCATGTCATCAGCAACCATACCATTGTGTTACAATTCTAACAGAACAAAACAAACACACAGATGAAAAAAGAAAAAAAAACACACACAGATTTTGCAAACTTGGTAGTTGGTTAAATGTCCTTTGACCAGTATCTGGCCACTTGGAGTGCCTCTGGGGTTGCCGAAAGAAGGTCCTCCATGGTGCATGTGGCAGGGCTCAGGGTGCATTGCAGCAGGTGGTCAGTGGTTTGTTCTTCTCCGCACTCGCATGCCGAGGATTCCACCCTGTAGCCCCATTTCTTAAGATTGGCTCTGCATCTCGTGGTGCCAGAGCGCAGTCTGTTCAGCGCCTTCCAAGTCGCCCAGTCTTCTGTGTGCCCAGGGGGGAGTCTCTCATCTGGTATCACCCATAGATTGAGGTGCTGGGTTTGGGCCTGCCACTTTTGGACTCTCGCTTGCTGGGGTGTTCCAGCGAGTGTCTCTGTAGATCTAAGAAAACTATGTCTTGATTTAAGTCGTTGATGTGCTGGCTGATACCCAAACAGGGGATGAGCTGGAGATGTCTCTGCCTTGGTCCTTTCACTATTGGCTGCTACTTCCTGGCGGATGTCAGGTGGTGCAATACCGGCTAAGCAGTGTCATTTCTCCAGTGGTGTAGGGCGCAGACACCCCGTGATAATGCGGCATGTCTCATTAAGAGCCACATCCACTGTTTTAGTGTGGTGAGATGTGTTCCACACTGGGCATGCATACTCAGCAGCTGAGTAGTTAGTCTCTCTCCTGAGGAATCTGTACAAGGACCAAGTAGCAACAGTAAGAACTGACCATGGAACAACAGACTGGTTCAAGATTTGGAAAGGCATACGGCAGGGTTGTTCACTCTCCCCCAACCTATTCAACTTGTGTGCAGAACACATCATGCGATGTGCGCGGCTGGAGGCAAGGCTATGGTGAAAATTGCTGGAAGAAACATTAACAATCTGAGATATGCAGATGATACCACTTTGATGGCTGAAAGCGAGGAGGAGCTGAGGAGTGTTCTCACCAAGGTGAAAGAAGAAAACACAAAAGCTGGGTTGCAGCTAAACATCAAAAAAACCAAGATTATGGCAACAAGAATGACTGACAACTGGGAAATAGAGGGAGAAAATGTGGAGGCCGTGACAGGGTTTGTATTTCTAGGTGGGAAGATGACTGTAGACGCAGACTGCAGCCAGGAAATCAGGAGACGCTTCCTTCTTGGGAAGAGAGCAAGGACCACTCTCGATCAAAGAGTGAAAAGTAGTGACAGACTTTATATTTCTAGGTGAAAAGATTACTGCAGATACAGACTGCAGCCAGGAAATCAGAAGACGCTTACTTCTTGGGAAGAGAGCAAGGACCACTCTCGATCAAAGAGTGAAAAGTAGAGACATCACACTGACAACGAAGATCCGCCTAGTCAAAGCCATGGTATTCCCCGTAGTCACCTATGGATGTCAGAGCTGGACCATAAGGAAGACTGAGCGAAGGAAGAGAGATGCTTTTGAACTGTGGTGCTGGAGGAAAGTTCTGAGAGGGCCTTGGACCGCCAGAAGATCCAACCAGTCCATCCTCCAGGAAATAAAGCCCGACTTCTCACTGGAGGGAAGAATAGTAGAGGCCAAGATAAAGTACTTTGGCCATATCATGAGGAGACAGGAAAGCTTAGAGAAGACAATGATGCTGGGGGAAATGGAAGGAAAAAGGAAGAGAGGCCGACCAAGGGCAAGGTGGAGGGATGGCATCCTTGAAGGGACTGGCTTGACCTTGAAGAAGCTGGGGGTGGCGACGGCCAACACCAACGATGGAATTGAATCAAACTTGGCACACAGAACTCCCATGACCAACAGAAAACATTGGAAGGGTTTGGTGGGCATTGACCTTGAGTTTGGGAGTTGTAGTTCGCCTACACCCAGAGAGCACTGTGGGCTCAAAGAATGATGGATCTGGACCAAACTTGGCACGGATACTCAATATTCCCAAATGTGAACACTGATAGGGTTTGGGGAAAACAGACTTTGACATTTGGGAGTTGTAGATACTGGGATTTATAGTTCACAGACAGTCAAAGAGCATTCTGAACTCCACCAACGATGGAATTGAATCAAACTTGGCACACAGAACTCCCATGACCAACAGAAAAAATTGGAAGGGTTTGGTGGGCATTGATCTTGAGTTTTGGGAGTTGTAGTTCACCTACCTCCAGAAAGCACTGTGGACTCAAACAATGATGGATCTGGACCAAACTTGGCACAAATTCTCAGTATGCCCAAATGTAAACACTAGTGGAGTTTGGGGGAAATAGACCTTGACATTTGGGAGTTGTAGTTGCTGGGATTTATAGTTCACCTACAATCAAAGAGCATTATGAACCCTACCAACGACTGAATTGGGCCAAACTTCCCACACAGAACCTCCATGACCAACAGAAAATACTGTGTTTTCTGGTGGTCTTTGGTGACCCCTCTGACACCCCCTCGTCACCCCTCCAGGGGTCCCGACCCCCAGGTTGAGAAACACTGTTCTAGAAGAAGGCCATATAGCCCGAAAAGCCTACAACAGGGGTTCTCAACCTTCCTAATGTCGTGACCCCTTAGTACAGTTCCTTATGCTGTGGTGACCCCCAACCATAACATTATTTTTGTTGCTACTTCACAACTATAATTTTGCTCCTGTTATTAATTATCTTGTAAATATCTGATATATGCAGGGTGTATTTTCATTCATTTCGCACGAATACTCGATACGCCCAAATCTGGATACTGGTGGGGTTGAGGGGAGGATTGGTTTTGTCATTTGGGAGTTGTAGTTGCTGGGATTTATAGTTCACCTACAATATCAAAGAGCGTTCTGAACTCCACCAATGATGGAATTGAACCAAACTTGGGTCACAGAGTTCCCATGACCAACAGAAAATTCTAGAAGGGTTTGGTGGGCATTAACTTTGGGTTTTGGAGTTGTAATTCACCTACATCCAGAGAGCACTGATGTATCTGGACCAAACTTGGCATGAATACTCAATATGCCTAAATTTGGACACTGGTACGGTTTAGGGAGGATAGACCTTGACATTTGGGAGTTATAGTGGCTGGGATATATAGTTCACCTATAATCAAAGAGCAGTCTGAACTCCACCAATGATAGAATTGGGTCAAACCTCCCACATGGAACCCTCATGACCAACAGAAAATACTGTTTGGCGACCCCTCTGGCACCCCCCGCGACCCCCCCAGGGGTCCCGACCCCAAGGTTGAGAAACACTGGCCTACAACAACCCAAAATGGTGAACATTGGTAAGCCAAACCATAGCCCTGATAAACAAGAAGAAGGTATATCAGCACGCTAAGGACTGCAAACAAAAATAGGGAGAAATCAAAGGAAAAGCAGAGCAAGCTGGCTGAAATCCGATGGTCAAACTGACTTGAAAGCCTCCCTTTGAAGCCTGGCTGGAGCTGGGTCCGCTGTCCTTCTGCCTGTCCCTTTGCTCCCACGCTCCTTCTCCAAATGCCCCCGGATAGATTTTTAATTAAGGAGCATGTCCCTCCCACGGCTTCAGTATCAATCCGGCTTGTTTTTATCTAACGCCCAGAGGAGTTCATTACTGTAATTTATCACCGCAATTATTATTATTATTACAGAGACTTGCCTTGTGGAATAGGGCTATTTTGTCCCCTTCCCTCTGCGGCTGCCGCTCTTGCTTGGATTCCATTAAGATTTAATGCATGCTTTGCAAGTGTATCTGATACTCCACTTTTGGAACATCTTAACATTTAAGGGGAAACGGCGCTTCGGAAAAAGGAATGCGCCTATTTGAACGTAAGATCCTTCAGCTTCCACCTTGAAGAGTCGTCCAGGTTCTGTACTATCACATCCAAAAAAAGTTTATGTATTTTTCCGCGCAATCTTGCACATTTTTCTGAAGCAGTGTTTACCCACCTTCCTCATGCCGTGACCCCTTAATACAGTTCCTCATGTTGCGGTGACCCCCAAATATAACATTATTTTCATTGTATTGTTGAAAGCTTTCGTGGCTGGAATCACTGGGTTATTGTAGGTTTTTTCGGGCTATATGGCCATGTTCTAGAGGCATTCTCTCCTGACATTTCGCCTGCATCTATGGCAAGCATCCTCAGAGGTAGTGAGGTCTGTTGGAACTAGGAAAAAGGGTTTATATATCTGTGGAATGACCAGGATGGGATAAAGGAGTCTTGTCTGCTGGAGCTAGGTGTGAATGTCTCAACTGACCACCTTGAATAGCATTTGATGGCCTGGCAGTTCCTGGAGAAATCTTTTGTTGAGAGGTGATTGGATGTCCCTGATTGTTTCCTCTCTGTTGTTTTGCTATAATTTTTGGAGTTTTTTAATACTGGTAGCCAGATTTTGTTCATTTTCATACTTTCCTCCTTTCTGTTGAAATTGTCCACATGCTTATGGATTTCAATGGCATCTCTGTGTAGCCTGACATGGTGGTTGTGAGAGTGGTCCAGCATTTCTGTGTTCTCAAATATCTAATCACCTCTCAACAAAAGAGTGCTCAGGCAAAGCCAGGCCATCAAATGCTAATCAAGGTGATCAGTTGAAACATTCACACCTTGCTCCAGAAGATAAGAGTCCTTTGTCCCAGCCTGGCCTTTCCACAGATATATAAACCCAATTTTCCTAGTTCCAACAGACCTCACTACCTCTGAGGATGCTTGCCATAGATGCAGGCGAAATGTCAGGAGAGAATGCCTCTAGAACATGGCCATATAGCCCGAAAAAACCTACAACAACCCATTATTTTCATTGCTACTTCACAACTGTAATTTTGCTACTGTTATGAATCATAATGTAAATATCTGATGTATTTTCATTCACTGGACCAAATTTGGCACAAATACCCAATATGCCCAAATTTGAATGCTGGTGGGGTTGGTGGGGGGAGATTGATTTTGTCATTTGGGAGTTGTAGTTTGTTGGGATTTATAGTTCACCTACAATCAAAGAGCATTCTGAACTCCACCAATGATGCAATTGAACCAAACTTGGCACACAGAACTCCCAATACATTCAAATTTGAATGCTGGTGGGGTTGGGGGGCAGATTGATTTTGTCATTTGGGAGTTGTTGTTTGTTGAGATTTACAGTTCACCTACAATCAAAGAGCATTCTGAACTCCACCAGTGATGGAATTGAAACCAAACTTGGCATACAGAACTCCCATCACCAAGAGAAAACACTGGAAGGGTCTGGTAGGCATTGACCTTGAGTTTTGGAGTTGTAGTTCACCTTCATCCAGAGAGCACTGTGGACTCAAACAATGACTGATCTGAACCAAACTTGGCACAGATACTCAATGTGCCCAAATGTGAACACTGGTGGCATTTGGGGGAAAATAGACCTTGACATTTGGGAGTTGTAGTTGCTGGGATTTATAGTTCACCTACAATCAAAGAGCATTCTGAACTCCACCAATGATGGAATTGAACCAAACTTGGCACACAGAACTCCCACGACCAACAGAAAATACTGGAAGGGACTGCTGGCCAATGGTCTTGAGTTTTGGAGTTGTAGTTCACCTTCATCCAGAGAGCCCTGTGGACTCAAAGAATGACTGATCTGGACCAAACTTGGCACGGATACTCAATGTGCCCAAATGTGAACACTAGTGGCATTTGGGGAAAATAGACCTTGACCTTTGGGAGTTGTAGTTGCTGGGATTTATAGTTCACCTACAATCAAAGAGCATACTGAACCACACCAATGGTGGCATTGGGCCAAACCTCCCACACATAACCTCCATGCCTTGAATACACTCACTTAGGACTTCCTAAGACCATCAGAAATATATATGTCCTGACCCTCAGGTTGGGAAATGCTGTCCTAAAGAATATATATTTGGTATGCATGCAATCCCAACTCAGTGATGTGCATACACTTGCTAGAACTGTATGTATTCCTTGCAGATATACACATCTTATTCAGTGCTTGTTTACGTTCTATTTATCACAAACTGGTCCAACACGAACAACTCGGCTCAGTACCTTGGATCATTTCTTTACACTTCAGACTGGGAAATGTAAATCTTTGACTATTTTGTCCTCCGCTGTGAGGATGAATAATTAAAGTCGTTTTCTCCGCACCGTAGGAGAAAACTAATATTCCTCTGCAGAATTCTCCCTGTTCTCAAATGTCCTAATGTGTTGTTGCTGCGGAGGAAAACTGCATTTTCTTGTGCAAAGAAAAGTGTGCTCGGTGCAGAAAAATGAGAGTCTCGCCTTTCCTCCAGCTTCCAAGCCAGCAAGGTTTTGCTGCTAGGTATATTTCAGGAAATTAAGCTCAAGCAGATACTTCCTTGGCTTCAGTTGGCGTTCACACCAAAAGAAGGCCCTGTTCCATACACATATATTCATGTTTGATGCCACCTTCAAGAGTTTGGGGTTTTTTTTGTTTGCTTGCTTTTTTCTTTTGCCATTGTGGCAGCGATGCTAAAGTTCTGGACAACCTTGTGCTGTAGAGCAGGAATTTAGGGGTCTTTCCCAGGAGGCAGAGACCAATCAGACTCCTTAAAGAGTTCTTTTTCCCTGGCGAGACAGAGAGAAGCACCCAATCCCTGATTTTTCCCAATAAAAGGTCTCACCAAGTGGAAGGAAGTGCCACCGAGGTTTATTAGCAATTCAGCTGAAAAGGATGCAAAGCGCCAATCATTCGCCAAGCAGAGCGTGTAGTTACAGAAGTAAAGGCCATTTTTATTGAAAATACAGAGTTGTGAGTTTCAAAATTCCCACTCCTCCCTCCCGCCCAGCTCGAAGGGGATTGGCTGACGTGCAAACAGCTGGGAGGAGGCTTGGCCGTCACGCATGCATTAGGGCCAATCACAGGGCTTTCGCAGGGTGCCAGAGCCTATCAGGAGGCTCCTACTACCTCAACGCTCCAGCAAATCAGAAGGGAATGAGGTAGGATGAAGGGAGACAATGTATTCTGGAGTGGATTATGGACTTTTAATGTCCTTAGGTTTATCGAGCCTGGGAATCGGCCTTCCAGAGAAGCCACTTTATTGTCCTGAGATGGGTCTGTGATAAGCATTGATGGCTTAATCCGGTTTTTCCTCTTACAATCAGATAGGGCACAAAGGGGAAACTTTTGTGAATGTCCTTAGTGGAAAGATTTGAGAGAAAAACGGCTTGGAGGAAAAGAGGACTTTTTACAGGAGACTAGTTACTTACTTACTTACTTAGGCGATCCCTCACTTTCCGAGGATGATTGTCTTCCAATATTCTTGTGGGTCCGTATGTGGCTGTGGAGCCCTATTCTTGCTCTGCATCTTCTTCCGCAGTGAGGGCATCGGTTTCCAGGTGGAAGGCGGTCTCGGTCGGGGTTGGCTTGACGCGCCTTCCTCTTGGCACGCTTCTCCCTTTCGCCCTCCATTCGTGCCTCTTCAAATTCTGCAGCACTGCTGGTCACAGCTGACCTCCAGCTGGAGTGCTCAAGGGCCAGGGCTTCCCAGTTTTCAGTGTCTATGCCAGAGTTTTTAAGGTTGGCTTTGAGCCCATCTTTCAATCTCTTTTCCTGTCCTCCAACATTCCGTTTTCCGTGCTTGAGTTCGGAATAGAGCAACTGCTTTGGGAGACGGTGGTCGGGCATCCGGACAACGTGGCCGGTCCAGCGGAGTTGGTGGCAGAGGACCATCGCTTCAATGCTGGTGGTCTTTGCTTCTTCCAGCACGCTGACGTTTGTCCGCTTGTCTTCCCAAGAGATTTGCAGGATTTTCCGGAGGCAGCGCTGATGGAATCGTTCCAGGAGTTGCATGTGACGTCTGTAGACAGTCCACGTCTCACAGGCATATAGCAGGGTTGGGAGGACAATAGCTCTATAAACAAGCACCTTGGTCTCCCTGTGGATGTCCCGGTCCTCAAACACTCTCTGCTTCATTTGGAAAAATGCTGCGCTCGCAGAGCTCAGGCGTGTTGTATTTCGGTGTCAATGTTGACTTTGGTGGAGAGGTGGCTGCCAAGGTAGTGGAAATGATCAACATTTTCTAATGTTACACCATTAAGCTGTATCACTGGCATTGGAGAGGGGTTGGCTGGTGCCTGCTGGAAAAGCACCTTGGTTTTTTCAATGTTCAATGACAGGCCGTGCTTCTCATATGCTTCTGCGAAGGTGTTTAGAGTGGCTTGTAGATCTTCTTCTGAATGCGCACAGACGACGTTGTCATCAGCATACTGGAGTTCTATAACAGATGTTGTTGTAACCTTGGTTTTGGCTTTCAGTCTGCTGAGGTTGAATAGCTTGCCATCTGTCCGAGAGATGATTTCCACTCCGGTGGGAAGCTTCCCATCAACAAGGTGAAGTATCATAGCGAATAGAGTTGGGGCAACTCTGTTTGACACCAGATTCCACCTTAAATGGGTCACTTTGGGAGCCATTGCTGTCCAAAACTGTTGCCATCATGTCATCATGGAGGAGACACAGGATGTTCACAAATTTGTTTGGGCACCCGATTTTTTGGAGGATGGTCCCGAGAGCGCTGCGATTCGCTGTGTCGAATGCCTTTGCATTCCTAAGCTCATATTCCCCCCATTGTTATATGATTAAAAAGTCTGCCAAACAGAAATCCTAATGGTGGCCCAGCTCCGAAGACAGAAGAATGTCCAAAGATAAGGGTCTTTTCCTGATCGCTGATTGCTTTTCCAGAGGCAGGGCAGCTTCCTTGTAGATTTCCCCCAAAGAGAGGGGAAGGGGGCAAAAGGGTCAGGGCAAGGTCAAATACATGAAGGGAAATATAGAAATACAGGAGAAAAATGAAAATATAGAAATCATAACACAGAGAGTAAACCCAACTACCCTCCCCCAGTGTCCATAGTTCATATTATTCATAGGAAGGTCCATAAAGGGAAATATATCCATGAGGGGGAAAGAGAGTCCCTTGTTTGTGAGATGGGGGACCATCAGGAGCCCAGGTGTGCCTCAGGTGGGAAAATTCAAATACTTTTGTGGCATGATTTTCAGTAATACTGTATATTCTGGCGTATAAGACTACTTTTTAACCCAAGAAAATCTTCTCAAAAGTCAGGGGTCGTCTTATACGCGGGAGTAGCCTTATGCATGAGAGTCATCTTATATGCGGGAGCAGTCTTATACGCTGCATTATATGGCAACGTAGAAAGAGGCAAAGAGTTGCAAGCTGCAATAAATGACAATGTAGAGACCAAAACAAAGTTGTTTAGTCAGTTTATAATCACTTAGGGCCCTTTCAGGGTGTGTGTTGGAAGAGGAGTAGTCTTATACGGTGAGTATATCCCAAACTCTATATTTTAACTGGAAAAGTTGGGGGTCGTCTTATATGCCCAGTCGTCTTATATGCCGGAATATACGGTAAATTGGTTACTTTCTGCTGTAAACATATAAAAATAGAGCATAAAGCCTTGATTAAATGATACACACCCAACTGACCAAGGCTTAACCCTTACTATCCAGCCTGGCATCCTTGCCCTTAGCAAATCTATAAGTTACTATCTCTTATGGAGATAGTTCGACTTCATTTGGAGGGGAGCATTGAGGTTGCCTGATCTCCAGGCCCCCAAGACTTGTAGTCTTACAAGGTATTTAGCCTTCTTTTGGTGCTTCTTCAAACTACAAATCCTGGGACTCCGTAGTATGGAGCCTGGGATTGAAAGTGGACTTGAACTGCATTAATTCTGCAATGTAGACACAAGCTTCTTTGGAGGCAAAGCATCAGATCAGGGGCGGCTCAACCCATTACGCAAAGTAAGCATTTGCAGTAGAGTTGATTTTGCCCAGGGCTTGAGGCACTCTTGGGGGAAAATAGACCTTGACATATGTGAGTTGTAGTTACTGGGATGTATAGTTCACCTACAATCAAAGAGCATTCTGAACTCCACCAATGATGGAATTGAACCAAATATGGCACACAGAACTCCCACGACGAACAGAAAATATATATCAGTGATGGGTTGGGGGGGGGGGGGGCCCAAAATACTGTTTGCTTACCGTTGAAAGTTACCCATGGCCACCTCTGCATCAGATTGTCCAGTTCGGGTATCTCTTACTCCTGTTCTTGTTAGGAGGAGGAAATAGGAGTATGAGAACTGGACAAAAACAGGAGCTTTTTTGTTGAGTTCCAGGGCCAGACAAGTAAATAACAAAAACAGAAGAATGCCCTGCCTCACATAGCATGCTTGCTCTATCCATGTTTAACATTTACACAAATGACCAGCCACTGCCAGAAGGGACAGAGTGTTTCATATATGTTGACGATCATGCCATCACCACTCAAGCAGGGAGATTTGAAATAGTTGAACGGAAGCTCTTCAAAGCTTTAGGTGCTTTTACTTCCTATTACAGGGAAAACCAGCTTGCTCCATCCATATTTAACATTTCCACAAATGACCAGCCACTGCCAGAAGGGACAGAGTGTTTCATATATGCTGACGATCGTGCCATCACCACTCAAGCAGGGAGATTTGAAATGGTTGAATGGAAGCTCTTCAAAGCTTTAGGTGCTTTTCTGCCTATTACAGGGAAAACCAGCTTGCTCCATCCATGTTTAACAGTTACACAAATGACCAGCCACTGCCAGAAGAGACAAAGTGTTTCATATATGCTGACGACTGTGCCATCACCACTCAAGCAGGGAGATTTGAAATGGTTGAACGGAAGCTCTTCAAAGCTTTAGGTGCTTTTTTGCCTATTACAGAGAAAACCAGCTTGCTCCATCCATGTTTAACATTTACACAAATGACCAGCCACTGCCAGAAGGGACAGAGTGTTTCATATATGCTGACGATTGTGCCATAACCGCTCAAGAAGGGAGTTTTGAAATGGTTGAACAGAAGCTATCCAAAGCTCTAGGTGCTCTTACTGCCTATTACAGGGGAAACCAGTTAACTCTTCATCCCACTAAAACACAGACATGTGCTTTTCATCTTAAGAACAGACAAGCATCTCGAGCTCTGGGGATGATCTAGGAAGGAATCCCACTGGAGCATTGCAGCACACCCAAATATGTGGGAGTTACCCTGGACCGTTCTCTGACTTACAAGAAGCACTGTTTGAGTATCAAGCAAAAAGTAGGTGCTAGAAATAATATCCTATGAAAGTTGACTGGCACAACCTGGGGATCACAACCAGACACAGTGAAGGCATCTCCCCTTGCAGTTTGCTTCTCTGCTGCTGAATATGCATACCCAGTGTGGAATATATTGCACCACATTAAAACAGTGGATGTGGCTCTCAATGAGACATGCCGCATTGTCACAGGATGTCAACACCCCACACCACTGGAGAAATTACACTGTTTAGCCAGTATTGCACCACGTGACATCCATTGGGAAGTAGCAGACAGCAATGAAAGGACATAGGCAGGGACATCTCCGGCCCATCCTCTGTTTGGATATCAGCCAGCATGCCAACGTCTTAAATAGAAAGAACCATTTGATATACTACAACTCCCATCATCTTAGATACACAGCCTGGGGGTGATAGGTGCGGCTAGAGGCACCAAACTGAAGGGGGCTCAAGTAGGAAACTACACACAAAAGGAAACAGTAGTTGCGACAGGAGCGAAATCCCAGCTGTTTTTCCAGAGAACGGCTCACATTCTGGGCTGTGTTTTTGAATTGTAACAGAACTGTAATCGCTAATGATTTATGACTTTGGAGGACGGGGATTTCCAAACGATCGCGGATTTTGCTTACGCCAAGCAAATGGATGTTTCCCTCTTCGTATTTATAATTCTTTAAAACTCCCTATCTCGGTTCCCCGTTGAGTAACTAAAGAGCATCAGTACGCAATGCTGATGGAGAATCGATTAAAACTACCTAGCCAGAGGCTTGGGGTTCACATGCCATCAATCACGTTAACTTTTTTTCCTGGTATTTTTTCCTCCTCTTCTCTTTCTTTCTTTCTTTCTTTCTGGTTTGTAGAATGTAGGGAAAGAAGGTACCAGAACTCTTCCTTTTCCAGAAGTACCCCACTTCCATATCCAAAGCTGAATAATATCGCAACTTTGCAAATATAATCATAACAATCATGATGATTGGGTTATTGTAGGTTTTTTTGGGCTATATGGCCATGGTCTAGAGTAGGGGTCCTCAAACTTTTTAAACTGGGGGCCAGTTTACTGTCCCTCAGACCGATGGAGGGCCGGACTATAGTTTTTGTAAAAAAAAAAATCAAAAAAAAATTCCTCTGCACATTGCGCATATCTGATTTTGCGGTGTGGAAGGGCCCTTCGAGGGAGGGGGTTCTTTCTCGCCCTCTTTAGGCAGTAATTCCAGGAGCAGAGAAGGGGAAATCTTCCTCTTTCTCGTCTGAACAAAATCTGGCTACCAGTATTAAAAAAAAACTCTAAAATTATAACTGTAAATAAAGAACAACACTCAAACACAGGGGAACTCCAGACAAGAAACAATCAGGGCCAGCTAATCACCTCTCAACAAAGGATTCTCCCTAAAAACTGTCAGGCTATGAAATGGTAATCAAGGTGGCCAATTGAAACATTCATACCTACCTCCAACAGACAAGAGTTCTTTCTCCCACCCTGGATCTTCCACAATTTTCCTAGTTAAAGGTTTTCCTCTGACATGAAGTCCAGTCGTGTCTGACTCTGGGGTGTGGTGTTCATCTGCATTTCTAAGTCAAAGAGCCGGCGTTGTTCGTAGACACCTCCAAGGTCATGTGGCCGGCATGACTGCATGGAACGCCGGGGCAGCCTCCCTTGGCTGGCTCACACTGCCCATCGGGCCCGATGGGCAGGGTGAGCCTGCCAAGGGAGGAGCAGCCCCGCGCGGCCTACTCGCACGTAAAGCACCTTGCGAGGTGCTTTACGCACGAGTAGGCCACATGGAGCAGCTGCCCTTGGCTGGCTCACATTGCCCATCGGGCGGGCCGGAAGTGGCCCGCAGGCCGTACTTTGGAGACCCCTGGTCTAGAGGCATTTTCTCCTGATGTTTCGCCTGCATCTGTGGCAAGCATCCTCAGAGGTAGTGAGGTCTGTTGGAACTAGGAAAATGGGTTTATATATCTGTGGAATGACCAGGGTGGGACAAAGGACTCTTGTCTGCTGGAGCTAGGTGGGAATGTTTCAACTGACCACCTTGATTAGCATATAATGGCCTGACAGTGCCTGCAGCAATCTTTTGTTGAGAGGTGATTAGATGTGATTGAACAAGGACATCTCACCCTAACCCTCTTTCATCTCATTGAACATCTCCTTTGGTGTGCGGCCTTTCAAGGAAAGGAACTTGAGGGCTACTCTGTCTTCCACTGGGTCCATTATGAAACCTCACACCACTTCAGTACCTGTCACATCAAGACAGTTATCATAGAGTCATAGAATCATAGAATCAAAGAGTTGGAAGAGACCTCATGGGCCATCCAGTCCAACCCCCTGCCAAGAAGCAGGAATTGCATTCAAATCACCCCTGACAGATGGCCATCCAGCCTCTGTTTAAAAGCTCCAAAGAAGGAGCCTCCACCACACTCCGGGGCAGAGAGTTCCACTGCTGAACGGCTCTCACAGTCAGGAAGTTCTTCCTAATGTTCAGATGGAATCTCCTCTCTTGTAGTTTGAAGCGATTGTTCCGCGTCCTAGTCTCCAAGGAAGCAGAAAACAAGCTTGCTCCCTCCTCCTCCCTGTGGCTTCCTCTCACATATTTATACATGGCTATCATATCTCCTCTCAGCCTTCTCTTCAGGCTAAACATGCCCAGTTCCCTAAGCCGCTCCTCATAGGGCTTGTTCTCCAGACCCTTGATCATTTTAGTCGCCCTCCTCTGGACACATTCCAGCTTGTCAATATCTCTCTTGAATTGTGGTGCCCAGAATTGGACACAATATTCCAGATGTGGTCTAACCAAAGCAGAATAGAGGGGTAGCATTACTTCCTTAGATCTGGACACTAGGCTCCTCTTGATGCAGGCCAAAATCCCATTGGCTTTTTTTGCCGCCACATCACATTGTTGGCTCATGTTTAACTTGTTGTCCACGAGGACTCCAAGATCTTTTTCACACGTACTGCTCTCGAGCCAGGCGTCACCCATTCTGTATCTTTGCATTTCGTTTTTTCTGCCAAAGTGGAGTATCTTGCATTTGTCACTGTTGAACTTCATTTTGTTAGTTTTGGCCATTCATCTCTCTAATCTGTCAAGATCGTTTTGAATCCTGCTCCTGTCCTCTGGAGTATTGGCTATCCCTCCCAATTTGGTGTCGTCTGCAAACTTGATGATTCTGCCTTCTAGCCCTTCATCTAAGTCATTAATAAAGATGTTGAACAGGACCGGGCCCAGGACGGAACCCTGCGGCACTCCACTTGTCACTTCTTTCCAAGATGAAGAGGAAGCATTAGTGAGCACTCTCTGTGTTCGTCCACTTAACCAATTCCAGATCCACCTCACCATAGTTTTGCCTAGCCCACATTGGACTAGTTTCCTTGCCAGAAGGTCATGGGGGACCTTGTCGAAGGAAAGGAACTTGAGGGCTACTCTGTCTTCCACTGGGTCCATTATGAAACCTCACACCACTTCAGTACCTGTCACATCAAGACAGTTATCAATTCTGTGTTATAAATTGACACGTAACCTATGCAGACTTCTATCATGACACGTGCAGTTTCAGCATCCTGTGAGAAACAGAAGTGGGTCACGGGAAATATTTAATGGACGCCCCTCCTCGTAGTTGTAGCAGTAGTAATAATAATAATAATAATAATAATAATAATAGAGTTGTCCCTCCACATTTGCTGTTTTGTCACTTTAGCAGATTTGATTATTCCTGGATTCGATTGCTAAAGGTATTTCTAAGCGTCTAGAAAGGTGCTCTCCTGGATTAAAATTATAGCAATTTCTTCCTGTGCAGTTCTTTACTTTTAAAGGGGTTCTGGATCGCTAACCCCAGAGCTAACTGTAGCAGGAGCAGTAGCAGTAGTAGTAGTAGTGGTAGTAGTAAGGCATCATTTGAAAATACATCACACAGTCCTAGACGCTTGGGAAGTGTTCAACTTGTGATTTTGTGATACGAAATCCAGCATATAGCTCTCGTTTGCTGTGACATACTGTGCTTTTGTGTCAGTAAAATAATAATAAGACATGATAATCAACAACAATTTCCTTGCAAGCTGAGTAAGGTCAGTTACCCTGAAGGCAGAAATAAGTATGTTTCCATCAAAGGATGAAGTTCAAGATAGATTGGTTATTAATTTTGTTCTAAGGTGATACACTACAAATAAAGATGAAGGCAATTCAAGAACCAAACCATCAAAGTACAAAAAAATAATGACAACCTTCACGAAATGTGCAAACTGGAATATATAGGGATGCGTGTTTTCTGTCCATCCGGTTGTATTTAATGGACTTCAGTGCTTTGATTCTTCCACCTTTGGCTGCCATACAGATGGGAAAACATTTTCCTGTCCACAAATCATAGCGAAATCATAGCTTGGCGGTGAAAACCAAATTGGGAGGCCAAATCGAACATCGCCAATCGTACCTGCTTCTCTCTGCAATATGTGTATGTGTGTGTCTATATATGTATATATGGAAGGCTGAGCCATCCTGGTTTATTGATGCAAGGGGTGAGAATGGGAGTTCGAATTTGGCTATAGGCAAAGAAACTCCTGCCAGATATACTTTTCCAGTAAGAATAACACGTAGACAAAACCCAGAGCTTGCCTTCCTGCAGCCACAATGCATAAGTAGAAGATTTGACTGCAATTGCAAGCTGTATAATCAGTGCAAAGAGACAACGTGTTGACCTCTCTATATATAAAAGTCAAAATATATGTGCACGAGTGTATATATGTTTGATTCACAAAGTCTCCAACATGAGATGCCCGTGGATTCTGAAGGGACCCGACAACTCCGGAGACCCAGTATCCACGGGGAGAAGGAGGCACATACGCAGGGGAAAAGGTAGATTTCGGTATCCGCGGATGAGGAAAGGGGGTAGTAGGTTGGTTAAGGGGGCTCAGGGGGGCGAGAAGGAAACATAAAATGTAATATAGTAAATGCACACACATACACTGAAGAGCCCATGGATACTGCAAGTGTGTAGTCAGATAGATATCCATGGGGAAGGGGAGCCGCCTACAAGAGATCCGCGGATACTGGGGGAAAGGTAGATTTCGGTATCCGCGGATGAGGAAAGGGGGTAGTAGGTTGGTTAAGGGGGCTCAGGGGGGCGAGAAGGAAACATAAAATGTAATATAGTATATGCACACACATACACTGAAGAGCCCATGGATACTGCAAGTGTGTAGTCAGATAGATATCCATGGGGAAGGGGAGCCGCCTACAAGAGATCCGTGGATACTGGGGAAAAGATAGATTTCGGTATCCGCGGATGAGGAAAGGGGGTAGTAGGTTGGTTAAGGGGGCTCAGGGGGGCGAGAAGGAAACATAAAATGTAATATAGTAAATGCACACACATACACTGAAGAGCCCATGGATACTGCAAGTGTGTAGTCAGATAGATATCCATGGGGAAGGGGAGCCGCCTACAAGAGATCCGCGGATACTGGGGGAAAGGTAGATTTCGGTATCCGCGGATGAGGAAAGGGGGTAGTAGGTTGGTTAAGGGGGCTCAGGGGGGCGAGAAGGAAACATAAAATGTAATATAGTAAATGCACACACATACACTGAAGAGCCCATGGATACTGCAAGTGTGTAGTCAGATAGATATCCATGGGGAAGGGGAGCCGCCTACAAGAGATCCGCGGATACTGGGGGAAAGGTAGATTTCGGTATCCGCGGATGAGGAAAGGGGGTAGTAGGTTGGTTAAGGGGGCTCAGGGGGGCGAGAAGGAAACATAAAATGTAATATAGTAAATGCACACACATACACTGAAGAGCCCATGGATACTGCAAGTGTGTAGTCAGATAGATATCCATGGGGAAGGGGAGCCGCCTACAAGAGATCCGCGGATACTGGGGGAAAGGTAGATTTCGGTATCCGCGGATGAGGAAAGGGGGTAGTAGGTTGGTTAAGGGGGCTCAGGGGGGCGAGAAGGAAACATAAAATGTAATATAGTATATGCACACACATACACTGAAGAGCCCATGGATACTGCAAGTGTGTAGTCAGATAGATATCCATGGGGAAGGGGAGCCGCCTACAAGAGATCCGCGGATACTGGGGAAAAGGTAGATTTCGGTATCCGCGGATGAGGAAAGACATATACAGGGTTATTGGGGAAAAGGTTTAGCGCATGCAGGGGGAAACGAGGAGAGTGCCATTTTTCAGGGCCATGGAGAGACATCCTGCAGCACATTTTGCTATAGCTTTTCAATGAATGTCTGATAGAGTCTCAAGCACTTCAACACAGTTTGTGGCTGCCACAAAACCAAAGTTTCTGGATTGTAGCAACTACTTTCAAAGTAAGTACCGCACAATTAAACAGGAATCAACACTTTGAAACAAAAACAAGATTTTTTTTTCATATTTTGTTACATAGTATAATACAGTTAAACTGCATTATATACATATAGATGGGACCTAAAGGGGAAAAAACCCTCCAGGACTCTGGAAGATGGAGCTCCTTTCAGCCACCATTACCCAGAGTCTTGGAGAAGACTGTTCCCTCTTTGTAATATTTGTTTTAACCTGTCAGCGAGAGGGATTTCCCTCCACTCTCTCTCCTTTTCCCCCTGACAAGTGGGTCTGGATTTAATCAACACCGGGCCAAGCGTGTTTGGTTTGCGGAAGGTTATTTTGATGGGGGCCGGGACCATGGAAAGACTTGCACCGAAGGCAGGGGCTGGAGCCTCCGTTCGCTCCTCACAGCTGGTTTTGTTCCGTGCCAGGGCTCTTGCTCACCGGCACCTTAGTATAAATATACATGATTTTTGTAAAAAGGGCTCATACAGAGCAGCAGTTCTATGCTCTTAGAGAAAAAAATCCCTCCTTCTCGACAAGAGGGCGATGAAAGATGAAGATGGATTGCAAGCATTTGGATTGTGCAAAAAAAATAAAGTTTCCACACCTGGAAAGGCGCAATTTCCTCTTGGTGCCAACTGGATGGCTACAAAAGACTTGCCTCTCCATCCCATCCAAAACTTTGGTTTCGTAGAACTTGGGAAAAGTGGCTCAATGATTCTTGGATTAGTGGCCCAAAATATAATATAACTAGCTGTCCCCAGCCACGTGTTGCTGTGGCCCAGTCTGTTGATCTGGAAAATAATGAGAAAATGTTGGTTTCTGTTGTTGTTCATTCGTTCAGTCGTCTCCGACTCTTCGTGACCTCATGGACCAGCCCACGCCAGAGCTCCCTGTCGGCCGTCACCACCCCCAGCTCCTTCAAGGTCAGTCCAGTCACTTCAAGGATGCCGTCCATCCATCTTGCCCTTGGTCGGCCCCTCTTGCTTTTGCCTTCCACTTTCCCCAGCATCATTGTCTTCTCCAGGCTTTGCTGTCTCCTCATGATGTGGCCAAAGGACTTCAACTTTGTCTTTGGTTGGTTTCTAATATATGTAATTTCTTTATGTTTGGGGGTAAACAGTATTTGTTGCTGTTTCTTTGTCAGTGTTGGTGTGGAGAGTGTCTGGTTTTCCCACCCTGGAAAATAGACCTTGACATATGTGAGTTGTAGTTACTGGGATATATAGTTCACCTACAATCAAAGAGCATTCTGAACTCCACCAATGATGGAATTGAACCAAATATGGCACACAGAACTCCCACAACGAACAGAAAATATATATCAGTGATTGGTTGGGATGGGGGGGGGGGCACCAAAATACTGTTTGCTTACCGTTGAAAATTACCTAGGGCCACCTCTGCATCAGATTGTCCAGTTCGGGTATCTCTTACTCCTGTTCTTGTTAGAAAGAGGAAATAGGAGTACGAGGTATGCAAGGTATCATTGTCCTTCTTGCAGATATTTCAAATCTATGATACTATATCTCTGTGTGTGTGTGTGAATCATATCTATCTATCTATCTATCTATCTATCTATCTATCTATCTCTATGGCTAGATGTCTCTTTGTCAGGAGGGCTTTGATTACGTTTTCTTGCCCTGGTGAAGGGAGTTGGACTGGATGGCCTTAAGTATTTTCTGTTGGTCATGGGGGTTCTGGGTGGGAAGTTTGCCCTGATTCTGTCATTCATAGGGTTCAGAATGCCCTTTGATTGTAGGTGAACTGTGAATCCCAGTGACTACAACTCCCAAATGTCAAGGTCTATTTCCCACAAACTCCATCTGTGTTCATATTTGGGCATATTGAGTGCTTGTGCCAAATTTGGTCCAGATCCACCTCTGGATGTAAGTGAACTACAACTCCCAAACTCAAGGTCAATGCCCACCAAAACCCTTCCAGTATTTTCTGTTGGTCATGGGAGTTCTGTGTACCAGGTTTGGTTCAATTCCATCATTGATGGAGTTCAGAATGGTTTTTGATTGTAGGTGAACTATAAATCCCAGGAACTACAACTCCTAAATGACAAAATCATAATTTTTTGAGTGATGGTCACTCCTTGTGTTGTGAGATGTTTTGTTGCCAAATTTGGTGTGATTTCATTCATTGGTTCTTTTGTTTTTAAGGTACTCATTATGCACAGAGCATTTTTTATATATAGATATAATATAATATATTATCTATCTATCTATCTATCTATCTATCTATCTATCTATATAAATGCTCTGTTCGTTTTGAGTGACATCATAATTGAAAACAACTGGCCTATTTGCCACCAAATTTGGCCACAAGACACCTAGCAGTTCAAAAACATGCAAATGTGAGTAGGTCAATAGGTACCACTTTGGTGGGAAAGTAACAGTACTCCATGCAGCCATGCCAGTGGCCACATGACTTTGGAGGTGTCTACAGATGACACCGGCTCTTCAGCTTAGAAATGGAGATGAGCACCAACTCCCAAAGTCAGACACGACTGGACTTCATGTCAGGGGAAAACCTTTACCTAACCTATTATTATTATTTGAAACACAACAAGATCAGTACACAGCAAACAGGATCACTATCCTGGCTGTTGTATTGCATCACACGTCGGACATTGTTGTTGTTGTTGTTGTTGTTGTTGTTGTTGTTGTGTCCATGGATTCTGTATCCATGGATCAGACCATCTACAACTCTTAGGATTCCAATGTATTGTCGAAGGCTTTCATGGCCAGAATCACTGGGTTGTTGTAGGTTTTTTGGGGCTATATGGCCATGGTCTAGAGGCATTCTCTCCTGAAATTTCGCCTGCATCTATGGCAAGCATCCTCAGAGGTAGTGAGGTCTGTTGGAACTTAGGATTCCATAGCAATGAGTCAAGGTGGTCAAAGTGGTATCAAAATGTATTAATTCTACAGTGTAGATGCCCCCATGGATCCAAGTGGCCAAGGCCACCAGTAGAATTCATTGCCTTGGTCAGACCACACCTGGAATACTATGTCCATTTCAGGGCACCACAACTGAAGAGAGATATTGACAATCTGGAATGTGTCCAGAGGAGGGCGAGTAAAATGATCAAGGGTCTGGAGAACAACCCTTATGAGGAGCGGCTTAAAGAGCAGGGCATGTTTAGCCTTCAGAAGAGAAGACTGAGAGGAGACATGATGAGGGCTACGGATAAAGATGTGAGGGGAAGTCCTAGGGAGGAGGAAGTAAGCTTGTTTTCTGCTGCTCTGGAGACTAGGACGTGGAACAATGGCTTTGAACTACAAGAAAGGAGGTTCCACCGAACATTAGGAAGAACTTCCTGACTGTGAGAGCTGTTCAGCAGTGGAACTCTCTGCCCCAAAGTGTGGTGGAGGCTCATTCTTTGGAAGCTTTTGAACAGGGACTGGATGGTCATCTGTCAGGGGTGCTTTGAATGCAATTTTCCTGCTTCTTGGCAGAATGGGGTTGGACTGGATGGCCCAGGAGGACTCTTCCAACTCTAGGATTCTCTGAAAGGTTCCTCTGGGCCAAGCTCACCCCTCCTCAACAAAAGTGGCGAAGCAGAAGAGACCACACAGGTTCTAGTGGTGGTTGTCCTCCTCCCGCTTTCCCATGCAGACCTCATCATCCATCTTCCTTTGAAAGACCTCATCTTCATAAATAGAGACGACTTCTGGGCTGCTGGAGTTTTCTCTTTGTCAGCGGAATTTACACTCCGTGCTCCCGGGGTCTCTAGAAATGTTCCGAGGAGGGAGTGAGGCACTTCCTCCATCTGCTGCAATGATGTTTTCCTTCCCCTTTCCCTCTCTCCCTCCTTTTCCTTTCCATCTTTCTGGAAATTGTTATTCTCACACAATGTCGGGTGTCATCCCAAGAGGCCGGACTAAGTCAACCCCCAAGAAAGGCCCATTCCATCCGTGGGATTTACCCATGCCCTGAGTCACTGGTGATTCAATCCACTCAAAGTACTTAGGCGATCCCTCGTAGGACGAGTAAGATGGTCTTCCTTGATGACTATTTTTGTGGGTTTGTAGGTGGCTGTGGAGCCCTCTTCTTGACCCATATCTTCTCCAACAGTGAAGGCATTGGTTTCCAGGTGGAAGGCGGTCCCGGTCGGGGTTGGCTTGACACGCCTTCCTCCTGGCCCGTTTCTCTCTTTCACCCTACACTCGTGCCTCCTCGAATTCTGCAGCACTGCTGGTCACAGCTGACCTCCAGCTGGAGCGCTCAAGGGCCAGGGCTTCCAGTTCTCAGTGTCTATGCCAGAGTTTTTAAGGTTGGCTTTGAGGCCATCTTTGAATCTCTTTTCCTGTCCACCAACGTTCCGTTTTCCGTTCTTGAGTTCGGAATAGAGCAACTGCTTTGGGAGACAGTGGTCAGGCATCCGGACTACGTAGCCGGTCCAGCGGAGTTGATGGCAGAGGACCATCGCTTCAATGCTGGTGGTCTTTGCTTCTTCCAGCACGCTGACGTTTGTCCGCTTGTCTTCCCAAGAGATTTGCAGGATTTTCCGGAGGCAGCGCTGATGGAATCGTTCCAGGAGTTGCATGTGACATCTGTAGAAAGTCCACGTTTTGCAGGCATAGAGCAGGGTTGGGAGGACAATAGCTTTATAGACAAGCACTTTGGTCTCCCTACGGATGTCCCAGTCCTCAAACACTCTCTGCTTCATTCGGGAAAATGCTGCACTCGCAGAGCTCAGGCGGTGTTGTATTTCGGTGTCGATGTTGACTTTGGTGGAGAGGTGGCTGCAAGGGAGCAGAAATGGTCCACATTTTCTAATGTTACACCATTAAGTTGTATCTCTGGCATTGGGGAGGGGATGGCTGGCGACTGCTGGAACAGCACTTTGGTTCCACTTGAAGTGGAACTAAGCAAAAGGCCTCCTGCCACCAAGGGTGCATCTACACAGTAGAATTAATGCAGTTTGACACCACTTTGACTTCCATGGCCCAATGCTATGGAATCATGGGAGTTGTACATTTAGCATGCTGGGGCCCCACCACCATCGCAGTTCAAGTGGTGTCAAACCACATTAATTCCATACTGTAGAACAGGGTTTCTCAACCTTCCTAATGCCGCAAGCCCTGAATACAGTTCCTCATGTTGTGATGACCCCCCATCATAACATTTTCGTTGTGACTTCACAACTGTCGCTGTGCTTCTGTTATGAATCGCCATGTAAATACCTGATATGCATGCTGTATTTTCATTCACTTGACCCAATTTGGCCCAACACGCCCAAATTTGAATACTGGTGGGGTTGGAGAGGGGACTGATTTTGTCATTTCGAAGTTGTGGTTGCTGGGATTTATAGTTCACCTACAATCAAAGAGCATCCTGAACTCCACCAACAATGACATTGAACCAATCTTGGCCCACCACGCACAAATTTGAATACTGGTGGGATTGGAGAGGGGATTGATTTTGTCATTTCGAAGTTGTGGTTGCTGGGATTTATAGTTCACCTACAATCAAAGAGCATGCTGAACTCCACCAATAATGGAATTGAACCAAACGTGGCACACAGGACTCCCATGATCAACAGAAAACACTAGAAGGCTTTGGTGGGCATTGACCTTGAGTTTGGGAGTTGTAGTTCACCTCCATCCAGAGAGCACTGTGGACTCAAGCAATGATGGATCTGGACCTAACTTGGCACGAATGCTCAATATTCCCAAATGTGAACACTTATGGAGTTTGGGGAAAATAGACCTTGACATTTGGGAGTTGTTGTTGCTGGGATTTATAATTTACCTACAATCAAAGAGCATTCTGGAAGATGGAATGGAACCAAACTTGACGCACAAAACTCCCATGACCAACTGAAAATACTGGAAGGGTTTGGTGGGCATTGGCCTTGAGTTTTGGAGTTGGAGTTCACCTACATCGAAAGAGCACTGTGGACTCAAAAATGATGGATATGGCCCACACCTGGCATGGATACTCAATATGCCCAAATGTGAACACTGGTGGAGTTTGGGGAAAATAGACTTTGACATTTGGGAGCTGTAGTTGCTGGGATTTATAGTTCACCTACAATCAAAGGACATTCTGAGCTCCACCAACGATGGAATTGAACCAAACTTGGCACACAGAATCCCCATGTCTTGAAGGGATTTTCTGGTGTGAGCCTCCCTCCAACCTCACCCGCTCTCCCTCACATGCACATGCACACCACAAGCATACCTGCTCTCCCCTCCCCGCTTGGGGTCTCAGAAACAGCCCTTCCCTTGGATGAGAGACCAGCCAAGAGCAGAGGAGGGCTTTTGGTAAGAGGATTCACCATCTGTTTCCAAAATGAAGAGAAGGACAGGTGGAGATATCTTCAGCCTTCTCTACTAAAGGGGTTCCAAAGACCATCAAAAATATGGGTTTCTGATGGTCTTTGCTAACCCCTTTGAAACCCCCTCGTGACACCCCCCTGCCAAGGGATCCTGACCCGCAGGTTAAGAAACACTGCTTTAAGGCCACAAGCGGGTGAAGGGGGTGATTTTAAGTTAGCAAAAGGCAAGTGCACCAGCTGAGGATCATGCAATCATAGAATCATAGAATCAAAGAGTTGGAAGAGACCTGGTCATGGGCCATCCAGTCCAACCCCATTCTGCCAAGAAGCAGGAATATTGCATTCAAATCACCCCTGACAGATGGCCATCCAGCCTCTGTTTCAAAGCTTCCAAAGAAGGAGCCTCCACCACACTCCGGGTCAGAGAGTTCCACTGCTGAACAGCTCTCACAGTCAGGAAGTTCTTCCTCATGTTCAGATGGAATCTCCTCTCTTGTAGTTTGAAGCTATTGTTCCATTGAGTCCTAGTCTCCAGGGAAACAGAAAACAAGCTTGCTCCCTCCTCCCTGTGGCTTCCTCTCACGATACATGGCTATCATATCTCCTCTCTAATATCTCCAACAGTGAAAGGACCAAGTAAGAGACATCTCCAGCTCATCCCCTGTTTGGGTATCAGCCCGCACGTCAATGACTTAAATCTAGAAATAGTTTTCTAAGATCTACAGAGACACTCGCTGGAACACCTCAGCAAGCGAGAGTCCAAAAGTGGAAGGCGCAAACCCAGAACCTCAACCAATGGCTGTTACCAAATGAGAGACTCTCCCCGAGGGACTGGGCGACTTGGAAGGCGCTGAACAGACTGCGTTCTGGCACCACGAGATGCAGAGCCAACCTTCAGAAATGGGGCCACAAAGTGGAATCCTCGACATGCGAGTGTGGAGAAGAGCCAACCACTGACCACCTGCTGCAATGCACCCTGAGCCCTGCCACATGCACAAGGGAGGGCTTCCTTGCGGCAACACCAGAGGCACTCCAAGGGGCCAGATCCTGGTCAAAGGACATCTAATCAACTACCAAACTTCACAAATTTTGTATTTTGTCTGTTTGTTTGCTTTGTTCTGTTAGAAATGTAATATATTTGACTGGTTGCCCTGACACGACAAATAATAAATAAATAAATAAATAAATATCTCCTCTCAGCCTTCTTTTCTTCAGGCTAAACATGCCCATCCTTCCCAATGCCCCTGAATTTCAGGGTGGCCCCATGGAAAAGGAAACTTTGGGTAATAGAGGCCCTGAGATCTCCCAAATCCGCCTGACCTCGCCAACCTTTCCGATCCGGGTCCGGCTTTCCGATTGCAAAGCTCAGAGCTGTGAGTGATTGTGTTAAAAGGCTGCCAGACAGTAATGGGAATCCAGGGCTTGGCTGGCGCTCAAGAGCATAAAAGCAGCATTAATCCCAGAAAATAAATTTTGCCTGGAGCTGAGACACAATGAAGGCTGGTTTTGTGGGTCCCACCAGAGTTTTTGCAACCAGAACCGTCTCACCCTGTGTGGCAGTCTGCCTTTGGACTTCTCACATGGGATAAAAACAGAATTGCTCTGCCTAGAATAATCCTGGATTGCTTATATTATACTAGCTTAGGTACCCGGCGAAACCTGGGTTACCTAACCCAGGTAACATTTGTAACATTGTTTTTTTAGCCTTTGCTTTTCTTTTTAATGAATGCTCTCATTAGAAAATGCATAAGGATGGGGGTGAACTATAACTCCCAAAATCCAGGGTCAATCACCCCCAAATCCCGTCTGTAGTCAAAGTTGGCCATGTTGGGTCTGTGTGCCAAGTTTGCTCCAGATCTGTCAACGGCTGGGTTCTATGATCTCTGGATACAAGTGAACTATAACTCCCAGAATCCAGGGTCAATCACCCCCAAATCCTGTGTGTAGTCAAAGTTGGCCATGTTGGGTCTGTGTGCCAAGTTTGCTCCAGATCTGTTGTCGGCTGGGTTCAGTGATCTCTGGATGCAAGTGAACTATAACTCCCAGAATCCAGGGTCAATCACCCCCAAATCCCGTCTGTAGTCAAAGTTGGCCATGTTGAGTCTGTGTGCCAAGTTTGCTGCAGATCTGTCATCGGCTGGGTTCAGTGATCTCTGGATACAAGTGAACTATAACTCCCAGAATCCAGGGTCAATCACCCCCAAATCCTGTGTGTAGTCAAAGT
Source organism: Anolis sagrei ordinatus (assembly GCF_025583915.1). Classification (NCBI taxonomy): domain Eukaryota; kingdom Metazoa; phylum Chordata; class Lepidosauria; order Squamata; family Anolidae; genus Anolis; species Anolis sagrei. The sequence goes on from NW_026847882.1 coordinate 3,874,132, forward strand.
TGGCCATGTTGGGTCTGTGTGCCAAGTTTGCTCCAGATCTGTTGTCGGCTGGGTTCAGTGATCTCTGGATGCAAGTGAACTATAACTCCCAGAATCCAGGGTCAATCACCCCCAAATCCCGTCTGTAGTCAAAGTTGGCCATGTTGAGTCTGTGTGCCAAGTTTGCTCCAGATCAGTCGTTGGCTGGGTTCAGTGATCTCTGGATGCAAGTGAACTATAACTCCCAGAATCCAGGGTCAATCACCCCCAAATCCCATCTGTAGTCAAAGTTGGCCATGTTGAGTCTGTGTGCCAAGTTTGCTGCAGATCAGTCGTTGGCTGGGTTCAGTGATCTCTGGATGCAAGTGAACTATAACTCCCAGAATCCAGGGTCAATCACCCCCAAATCCCATCTGTAGTCAAAGTTGGCCATGTTGAGTCTGTGTGCCAAGTTTGCTGCAGATCTGTCATCGGCTGGGTTCAGTGATCTCTGGATGCAAGTGAACTATAACTCCCAGAATCCAGGGTCAATCACCCCCAAATCCCGTCTGTAGTCAAAGTTGGCCATGTTGAGTCTGTGTGCCAAGTTTGCTCCAGATCAGTCGTTGGCTGGGTTCAGTGATCTCTGGATGCAAGTGAACTATAACTCCCAGAATCCAGGGTCAATCACCCCCAAATCCTGTCTGTAGTCAAAGTTGGCCATGTTGGGTCTGTGTGCCAAGTTTGCTCCAGATCAGTCGTTGGCTGGGTTCAGTGATCTCTGGATGCAAGTGAACTATAACTCCCAGAATCCAGGGTCAATCACCCCCAAATCCCATCTGTAGTCAAAGTTGGCCATGTTGAGTCTGTGTGCCAAGTTTGCTGCAGATCAGTCGTTGGCTGGGTTCAGTGATCTCTGGATGCAAGTGAACTATAACTCCCAGAATCCAGGGTCAATCACCCCCAAATCCCGTCTGTAGTCAAAGTTGGCCATGTTGAGTCTGTGTGCCAAGTTTGCTCCAGATCAGTCGTTGGCTGGGTTCAGTGATCTCTGGATGCAAGTGAACTATAACTCCTAGAATCCAGGGTTAACCACTCCTCGGCTGGATTGTTTCCTTGCCGGAAGGCGGGACCGCGGCCCAGTTGAGGAAGTCTTCTCGCGAGGAGAGCCCTCGGCTGGGCGCGGCATCGGGGGCGGGGCCTAAGGAGGTGGCCTTGTGACCCCTCCGAAATGGCCAAACGACCCCCCTGGGGGTTGCGACCCCCAGGTTGAGAACCGCTGCTCTAAAGGAAGAGATAACATTGTTCTGGGTGTTTTGGTTCTTTTTATCACTTTGGCTACCAGTGCTGGGTCATGCTGCTACTAATAAGTTACTCTGTTGTACATTTATGGGGAGGGTCTTTTGTTAATTAGCCCACTCGCCCAACAATAGTTTCCTCCAACTCCATAAAGACGGGTACTTTGTCTTAAAGCAAAACTGAATAGTGTCCAGAACATGGTGGAAAATGTTCTCTTGCTGTTCTGAATTAAACCATATGTATCTGTTGTTGTTTTTTTTAAAAAATGGGAAAGGAGCCACTTTCTAGAACATGCCGAAAAGAAAGCAAAGTTCCATTGCCGGGGCTTCCATGCGCGGTGTTGCAATGGTACCCTTTAGAAGAAGGCATTTGGAAGTCATTAGCATCCGTGGATTTGTTCTTTTCAAAATAAGCTCTGCTGCCAGGACACAGGGCTAAAGCAGCTACTTGAACACATCCAAGAAGAACTCAAGAGGCATAAGTCCAATACTTTGCCCCAAGTAGAACAATGGGACTTTGAAAAGCATGGCCTCCGAAATTGCCACAGACTGAAGTCAGAGGCGGCCCTAGGTAATTTTCAACGGTAAGCAAACAGTATTTTGGTGCCCCCCCCCCCAACCAATCATTGATATATATTTTCTGTTTTTCATGGGAGTTCTGTGTGCCATATTTGGTTCAATTCCATCATTGGTGGAGTTCAGAATGCTCTTTGATTGTAGGTGAACTATACATCCCAGTAACTACACTTGCCGCACTTGCTCCCTTGCCTGGCCCGCTTTGGGTCCGGAGGCGTGCCTGAAGACCCCGGCGTGTGCACCAAAAGTCCCCTCTTCTCCTGACTTTCTCCTCAGCCATTGGGACCAAGAGAGAGAGAGAGAGGTGGAGATGCCCACCTTTCCTGAAGGTAGGCGCAAAAACAAAGGAGGGAGCGGAGGTGGGAGATACCTCCAGCCGGAGGGGCTCTCTCTCTCTCTCTCTCTCTCTTGGTCCCAATGGCTGAAGAGAAAGTCAGGAGAAGAGGCGACTTTTGGTGCGCACGCTGGGGTCTTCAGACATGCCTCCGGACCTGAAGCAGGCCAGGCAAGGCGGCTCCACCCCTTGGCCCACCCGCAGATTGGGGAGAAGAGAGGAGGTGGGTGGAGCGCCGGAGGATCGGGAAAGGGAGCCGGTCATGGGGAAGGGATCGAACGCGGAGAACGATTGAGCACCGGCTCTGCTTGCGCACCCGGTGGCCGGGTGGAGCAGGAACGAGAGGGGCTAGGCGAGGCCCCTTTGGGAAGAGGATCGCCCGGCAGCGAGGCAAGAAAGCCGAGGCTCCCCCCGGACTGCTAGGGCTGTTGTGAGCTGAGGGGGCGCTCCTCAAGTGGCGGTCGAGGGGCATTTACAGAGGCGCCTCTGCGCCCCTGGCAAAAAAAAAGTGTTCTGCGACCGCTTACTTCGCGTAATGGATGAGCCGCCCCTGACTGAAGTGGATCTGGTCCAGTTGACACCAACAATTCGTTGTGGTTTATCTACTAGTCATGTGCATTCAGGGCTTACCTTCATCCATTTCGTGTCCCAGCTTTCAACGGGGATCCGATCCGTTTTGTCTGAGCCTCTTGAAATCGGGAGATCGGATTTTCGGTTTTTTGTTTTCAGGACGAAAAGATCCGTTTTCTTTCGGCCCATTATTGGGGAGGAGGGGACTTCACTCTTAGGCCCAAAGCGCCTACGGATCTATGGGTGCAGGCTTTGGGCATATGCGCTCAGGCCTGGAAGGGCGTGCAGTCAAGGGCCAAGTAAGGAGCGGACCTTACTTGGTGCTCAGCTGCAAGCCCTGTGCTGCATCCCAGGTCAGGGAAAAGCCCTCGGACATTACAACACACCACACAAAGAGTGAAGAAACAAATCTTCTTTTATTGAAGCTTAATAAATAGCCAGAAGAAATAATAATAATAATAATAATAATAATAATAATAATAATAATAATGGTAATAACACTTTATTTGTACCCCACTACCATCTCTCCAAGGGACTCGGTGCGGCTTACATGAGGCCGAGCCCACAATACAACAATACACGCAATAACAACAATACAAGCAATTAAAATAAAAAAAACAGGGACAATAAGATATGCAACATTAACAATAAGACAACACACAATTAAAACTGTGGGGAAGCCAAATGTAAAATTAAAATTGAAAATAATGCTGGTGCATGGGCGAAAAGGTGGTAGTGGCGTTTGTGGAAAACATACAAGCAGACCTAAAATGTAAAGTGCTTCGGAGGACAAAGTGCTATGGGATCATTATTCCGGGAAGGCACACTGGAACAACCACGTCTTCAAGCTCCTCCTAAAGACTGCCAGAGTTGGGGCCTGCCTGATGTCCCTAGACCAGTGGTTCTCAACCTTCCTAATGCCGTGACCCCTTAATACAGTCCCTCATGTGGTGGTGACCCCCAACCATAACATTGTTTTTGTTGCTACTTCATAACAGTCATTTTACTACTGGTATAAATCATAATGTAAATATCAGATATGCAAGATGTATTTTCATTCACTGGACCAAACTGGGCACAAATACCCAATGCACCCACATGTAAATGCTACTGGGGTTGGGGAAGGATTGATTTTGTAATTTGGGAGTTGTAGTTGCTGGGATTTATAGTTCACCTTTAATCAAAGAGCATTCTGAACTCCACCAACGATAGAATTGGCTCAAACTTCCAACATGGAATCCCCATGACCATCAGAAAATGCTGTGTTTTCTGATGGTCTTTGGCGACCCCTCTGATACGCCTTCGCGACCCCCTTCAGGGGTCCCGACCCCCAGGTTGAGAAACACTGCCCTAGAGAGTGAGTTCCAGAGTTGAGGGGCCACCACCGAAAAGGCCCTCCATCAGCAATGGAATTGAACCTAATTTGCCACATAGAACTCCCATGGCCAACGGAAAACACTGGAAAGGTTTGGTGGGTATTGACTTTGAGTTTGGGAGTTGTAGTTCACCTATATCCAGAGAGTACTGTGGACTCACGCAATGGTGGATCTGGACCAAACTTGGCACAAATACTCAATATGCGCAAATGTGAACACTGGTGGAGCCTGGGGAAAATAGACCTTGACTTTTGGGAGTTGTAGTTGCTGGGATTTATAGTTCATTACAATCAAAGAACATTCGGAACTCCACCAACGACAGAATTGGCTCAAACTTCCCACATGGAATCCCCATGACCATCAGAAAATACTGTGTTTTCTGATGGTCTTTGGCGACCCCTCTGACACCCCTTTGCGTCCCGACCCCCAGGTTGAGAAACACTGCCCTAGAGAGTGAGTTCCAGAGTCAAGAGGCCACCACCAAAAAGGCCCTCTCTCTCATCCCCACCAATCGCACCTGCGAAGCTGGTGGGATCGAGAGCAGGACCTCTCCAGATGATCGAAGAGATCATGTGGGTTCATATACAGAGATGCGGTCACGCAGGTAAGTGGGTCCCAAACCGTTCAGGGCTTTGTAGGTAAGAACCTGCACCTTGAATTGTGTCCGGAAAATGAATGGCAGCCAGAAATAAATGCTTGTAAGTAAATGTGTTACTATCCATAAAAGGTAGTAACACAAAGCAATGTCCACACCAGATATAAAAGCAAACCAAGACAGACAGGAATCAACAGGATGCAAAGACAATCCAAAAGGCTAAAAAAAAAAAACTCCACAATAATAATAATATAATAATAAAACTTTATTTATACCCCGCTCCATCTCCCCCAGGAGGACTCAGGGCGGCTTACATGAGGCCACGCCCCAAGTAGAACAGATAGAGGTAAAACCCTAGTAAAACTATAGCTTCCATAGTATTTAGCCATGGCAATTAAAGTGGTGCTAATCTGCATTAACTCCACGGTATAGATGCATCCATAGTCTCAAAGCTACTACAGAAGTGGTTCTCAACCTTCCTAATTCCGCGACCCCTTAATACACTTCCTCATGTTATGGTGACCCCCAACCATAAAATTAGTTTCGTTGCTACTTCATAACTCATTTTGCTGCTACTATGAATAGTAACAGATTGGGAGAGGGTATTGATTTTGTCCTGTGGGAGTTGTAGTTGCTGGGATTTATAGTTCACCTACAATCAAAGAGCATTCTGAACTCCACCAATGATGGAACTGAATCAAACTTGGCACACAGAATTCCCATGACCAACAGAAAATACTGGAAGGGTTTGGTGGGCATTGAACTTGAGTTTTGGGAGTTGTAGTTTACCTACATCAAGAGAGCATTGTGGACTCAAACAGTGATGGATCTGGACCAAACTTGGCACGAATTCTCAGTATGCCCAAATGTAAACACTAGTAGAGTTTGGGGGAAATAGACCTTGACATTTGGGAGTTGTAGTTGCTGGGATTTATAGTTCACCTACAATCAAAGAGCATTCTGAACTCCACCAATGATGGAACTGAATGAAACCACACAGAATTCCCATGACCAACAGAAAATACTGGAAGGGTTTGGTGGGCATTGACCTTGAGTTTTGGGAGTTGTAGTTCACCTACATCCAGAGAGCACTGTGGACTCAAACAATGATGGATCTGGACCAAACTTGGCACGAATACTCAATATGCCCAAATGTAAACACTGGTGGAGTTTGGGGAAAATAGACCTTGAGATTTGGGAGTTGTAGTTGCTGGGATTTATAGTTCACTACAATCAAAGAGCATTCTGAACCCCACCAATGATAGAATTGGGCCAAACTTCCCACACAGAACCCCATGACCAACAGAAAATACTGTGTTTTCTGATGGTCTTTGGCGACCCCTCTGACACCCCCTCATGACCCCCCCAGGGGTCCCAACCCCCAGGTTGAGAAACACTGGTATAGATGCATCCATAGTCTCAAAGCTACTATAGGGTAGTAGGAGGGTACAGGGTACAGGAGCCCCCGGTGTCGCAGTAGGTTAAACCCCTGTGCCGGCAGGACTGAAGACTGACAGCCGTAGGCCTGGGTAACAACGGAAAAATTTGTTTCTAAAATCGATTCGTTTTTGGGGGGTTTTTGCGTTTCGTTATTTAAAATAATTACAAAATTTTCCTTTTAAAGAGTTCGATATTTACGAAATTTCGTAAATGGTAAAAAATTAACGAATCGATTTCCGAAACAATAACGAATCGATTCGTTAATGGCGGACGCGACCGCGAAATACGCTAAAAAACCTCCAAACCTTCTGAAGCTTCCCTCTCCCTCTGTTGTTGACTGTTGGTGTGATATTATATTTTTTTTCACTAATTAAACCATAAAACTGGCCCAGACATGCGGAAATAATAACGAAACGACCTCAAAACAATAACGAAACGAATACAATAATGAAATACGAAGCATTTACAAAACGTATTTAAAAATTCGGTTTTTTTAATAATTGCTCCAGAATGGTTCGTTATCGTTTTGTAATTGAAAAAATTAACGAATTATTAACGAATTACGAATTAACGAAACCGCCCAGCCCTACTGACAGGTCGCAGGTTCAAATCCGGGGAGAGCACAGTTGAGCTCCCTCCGTCAGCTCCACCTCCTCATATGGGGACATTAGGAAGCCTCCCACAAGGATGGGAAAAACATCAAAACATCCGGACGTCCCTTGGGCAATGTCCTTGCAGATAGCCAATTCTCTCACACCAGAAGCAACTTGCAGTTTCTCAAGTCGCTCCTGACACAACAACAGCAAAAAAACTACAGGGTTCCTTTGGAGAGTTTTCCTATTTTTACAGGCCTTAAGGTTTGTTTCCAGGACCCTGCATTGACATCTAAATCTGTGGACAATAGCATAGCAAAATCTGGCCCCTTAGATCAAATGCAAAATCTAGGTTTGCTTTTTTGGGGAAATATTTTCAAGCCGTGAGTAGTCAAATCCGTGGATGCAGGATCAATGGATACAGAAAGCCAACTGTACATACCTACAACAAAACTTCTGTTTGTTTCTTTAGACAAAACAAAAAAGGGAGGGTGCATGGAAAATATTGCTGTAATGAGGCAAAACAAAAACACTCATGCCCAGTTTTGCAAAGTTGAAAACAAGCCATAGATTTCGGAATACTTCCTTCATAATGAAGTAAAGCTTTTTTCTCCCTCACGTGTAATTTCATCTTCTTCCGACTTGCCCTTTCGCTGTTTCTGTGGCCGAATGCTATTACTGGGTCCCTTCACCATGTGCTGACAGCATGATGTTGACTGGGAGTTGAGTAATGGAAGTGTTTCTTGCCCCGTGGAGCTCCATGTCAGCTCAGATCCTGCAGCGAATATTGTTCAGAACACATTTGGAGCACCGTTTGCAGGAACAACGAGTCCCTTTTACCAAAAGTCGGCTTTGCCTTCGGATAGAGAAGGCCAGATTTCTATCAGAAATGCATGTGAAATATTCCACAGGGGATATACTCCCTCCCGCCTGAAGTTTTCATTAAGTCATAGTTAAGACTAAATCCACGGTGAATCATCAAACAAGTTGCAACCGGTTAAAAATGGAAGTGGAGGCTATTTCGTTTTGCAACCAGATAGATAGTAGGGTTGTGCTTCCGGGTAAACCTTGACCCGTTTCGTGTGTTGGCTTTGGGTGGGTGCCCCAATCCATTTTTGGGAGCCTCCCAAAATTGGGAGAGCAGATACCTGCTGTTGTGATACTGAGAGATCAGTTTTCTATCAGCCCAGTCTCCCCTTAAATGCTCATGCTTCCCAGTCTCCCCTTAAATGCTTATGCTTTCTGGGCCTGCATGCTACATGCACATTCCAAGGCAAGGAGGCAAGTTTACTCCAGAGGATGCATTCAGCTGCAGGCAGATGCACGTGCTTTATCGGCCTGCATGCCACATGCACTTTCCAAATCAAGGAAAGTTTACTTTAGATGAGGTGCTCAGTTGCAGGCAGGTGCACATGCTTTCTCGGACTCCATGCCACATGCACTTTCCAAGGCAAGGAGGGAAGTTTACTCCAGAGGACGTGCTCGGCTGCAGGCAGATGCACATGCTTTCTCGACCTGCATGCCACACGCACTTTCCAAATCGAGGAAAGTTTGCTCTACAGGAGATGCTCAGTTGCAGGCAGGTGCACGTGCTTTCTCGGACTCCATGCCACATGCACTTTCCAAGGCAAGGAGGGAAGTTTACTCCAGAGGACGCGCTCGGCTGCAGACAGATGCACATGCTTTCTCGGCCTGCATGCCACACGCACTTTCCAAATCGAGGAAAGTTTGCTCTACAGGAGATGCTCAGTTGCAGGCAGGTGCACATGCTTTCTCGGACTCCATGCCACATGCACTTTCCAAGGCAAGGAGGCAAGTTTACTCCAGAGGATGCGCTCAGCTGCAGACAGATGCACATGCTTTCTTGGCCTGCATGCCACATGCAATTCCAAATCAAGGAGGAAATTTTACTCTACGGGAGGTGCTCAGTTGCAGGCACGCGCACATGCTTTCTTGGCCTGCATGCCACACGTACTTTCCAAATTGAGGAAAGTTTACTCTAGAGGAGGTGCTCAGTTGCAGGCAGGTGCACGTGCTTTCTCGGACTCCATGCCACATGCACCTTCCAAGGCAAGGAGGCAAGTTTACTCCAGAGGATGCGCTCGGCTGCAGGCAGATGCACATGCTTTCCCGGCCTGCATGCTACACGCACTTTCCAAATCAAGGAGGAAATTTTACTCCAGAGGAGATGCTCAGTTGCAGACTGGCATGCGTGCTTTCTAGACCTGCGTGCCACTCACACTTTCCAAGGCAAGGAGTCTGCGCACAAAAAGCAAGCGAGGAGGCGAGAACGGATCCTGCTTGCTTTCGTGTCGAGCTGATTTTGGTACTAGGAATGGGCTTTCCGTCATGGGCTCTCGAAGATGCCCGAGGTGCCGTAAGTACTGAAGGAAACATGATCCGCGCACAACCCTGATAGCCTTGACAGTTCTTAGAAACTGAGATCGAGGGTGCGTCTACATTGTGGAATTAGTGCAGTTTGATACCATTTGAACTGTCATTGAATCCCGGGAGTTGAAGTCTGGTGAAGCACCAGCCCTCTTTGGCAGAGAAGGCAAACACTTCTCAATTCTCAGGCTACAATTCCCATGTTCCCATAGTAGTCCAAGAGTTGTCAAACTGTGCTTTCGATCCAGAGATCTGGCAACATCAAACACGAAGGAGAATATAAGCTCAGACAAGTCATTTCTGCGTCTCTGTAAAATGCAGCTTTGTCAGAGAAAATGGCGAAGCGTTAGATAACAAGCTTTCTATGATACAAGAAACTCAAACCAACAACAGGTTGCTCTTATGACATTCGGCGAAGACAGAGCTGGCACCGAAAACGAACAAGTTATCCCATCTCCTATAGATTTCACTTGTGTCTCCATCTTCCTCTGCAGCAATTATGTTTTGAAAGCCAGATTTTTTCAAAATGTTTTCTCTTTCTTTAGTTTGCCTTTCTCCTTCTTTCTTCTGTTCCTCCCCTTGTGTGTGTGTGTGTGTCTGTCTCTCTCTCTTCCCCTGTGACTTGTGGATTTGTGAATTGATAAAGGTCTCCTATCAGTTCATAAAATCTGCCAATCCTTTCGCGAGGCCATAAAACCTCCCGTAATCGCCTGCAGACGAGGAGAGCGCCCCTAAGTGCAAGCAGATGTACCTCCTTGCCGAAAGGCCAAATCAAAGCACAAAGGCCCTCACTGTTATCTCCCATCCTCGATTTCCAAGAAAAGCAAAAGAGCAGGCTTCTTTGCCGCAGAAAGCAGGGCAGGTTGGATTCCAGGATCCTCTCTAAGCACAAGGCAGCTTGGAAAAACAAAAACAAGAAACTGACTTTTTTGGATTTTCAAGTTGTGTCAAACTGCATTAATTCAACAGTGTGGATCAGGCCCTCCAGCTGTTAGGAATTGTGGGAGTTCAAGTCCAAAACACCTGGAGAGAGGGCCCAAGTTTGCCCATGCCTGGTGTAGATGCCTCCTGACAGGAACCTTCTTTTCTTATGTCAGTAGAAAAAGGGGAAAAAAGGAGGCAATAGGACCTCTTCAAGGAGAAGATGGGGCAATGCTGATGGGGTAGGGAAAAGGCAGAACTACTTAATGCCTTCTTTGCCTCGATCTTCTCACAAAAAGAAAGTCATCTTCAACCTCAGCAAGATGGAGTGGCTGAGGGATTTGAGGACATCCAACCCCAAATTGGGAAACAAGTCGTCCAGGAATACCTGAGTTCAAGTCCCCTTTCAGGGCCAGATCAACTATACCCAAGGTTATTGAAGGAACGAGCGGAAGTCATTTCAGAATCATTGGCAATCATCTTTGACAGTTCTTGGAGAATGGGAGAAGTTCCAGCAGACTGGAGGAGGGCCAATGTGGTCCCAATCTTCAAGAAGGGAAAAAAGGATGACCCAAACAATGACCAATGTCTGGTCAGCCTCACGTCGATACCAGGCAAGATTCTGGAAAAGATTGTCAAGGACGTGGTCTGCAAACACTTAGAAACAAATGCGATTGTCGCTAATAGTCAACATGGATTTATCAAAAACAAGTCATGCCAGACTCATCTGATCTCTTTTATCGATAGAGCTACAAGCTGGGTAGATGCGGGGAATGCCGTGGATGTAGCGTACCTGGATTTCAGGAAGGCCTTCTTTGACAAGGTCCCCCATGACCTTCTGGCAAGGAAACTAGTCCAATGTGGGCGAGGCAAAACTATGGTGAGGTGGATCAGTAATTGGTTAAATGGACGAACCCAGAGGGTGATTCTCCCCAATGCTTCCTCCTCTTCATCCTGGAAAGAAGTGACGAGCGGAGGGCCATCAGCAGGGTTCTGACCTGGGCCCGGTCCTTCTCAGGATCTTTATTAATGACTTAGATGAAGGGCGAGAAGGCAGGATCATCAAGTTTGCAGACGACACCAAATTGGGAGGGAGAGCCAAGACTCCAGAGGACAGGAGCAGGATTCAAACGATCTTGACAGATGAGAGAGATGATGGGCCAAAACTAACACAATGAAGTTTAACGGGGACAAATACAAGATACTCCACTTTGGCAGGAAAAACGAAATGCAAAGAGACAGAATGGGGGATGATGAGGCCTGGCTCGAGAGCAGGACGCGTGAAAAAGATCTTGGAGTCCTCATGGACAACAAGTTAAACATGAGCCAGGAATGTGATGTGGTGGCAAAAAAAGCCAATGGGATTTTGGCCTGCATCAATAGGAGCATAGTGTCTAGATCTAGGGAAGTCATGCTCCCCATGCTCTATTCTGCCTTGGTTAGACCACACCTGGAATATTGTATCCAATTCTGGGCACCACAATTCAAGAGAGATATTGACAAGCTGGAATGTGTCCAGAGGAGGGCGACTCAAATGATCCAGGGTCTGGAGAACAAGTCCTATGAGGAGCGGCTTAAGGAGCTGGGCATGTTTAGCCTGAAGAAGAGAAGGATGAGAGGAGATAAGATAGCCATGTATAAATATGTGAGAGGAAGCCACAGGGAGGAGGGAGAAAGCTGGTTTATTGCTTCCCTGGAAATTAGCACAATTTATTATTTATTTATTTATTTACAGCTTTTATATTCCGCCCTTCTCACCCCGCAGGGGACTCAGGGCGGATTACAGTGTACACAACGGGCTACACAATGGTTGGAAACCCACTCCAACCCGGGCTGGCTTCGAACTCATGACCTTTTGGTCAGAGTGATCTTAATGCAGCTGACACTCAGCCAGCTGCGCCACAATCCCGGTGCAAGGGACAATGGCTTCAAACTACAAGAAAGGAGATTCCATTTGAACATGAGGAAGAACTTCCTGACTGTGAGAGCCGTTCAGCAGTGGAACTCTCTGCCCCTGAGTGTTGTGGAGGCTCCTTCTTTGGAAGCTTTTAAACAGAGGCTGGATGGCCATCTGTCAGGGGTGCTTTGAATGCAATATTCCTGCTTCTTGGCAGAATGGGGTTGGACTGGATGGCCCAGGAGGTCTCTTCCAACTCTTTGATTCTAGGATTCTATAAAAGCTCAACAAAAGGACATTGTTTCTCAACCTTCCTGATGCCGCGACCCCTGAATACAGTTCCTCATGTTGTGGTGACCCCCAACCATAACATTATTTTCGTTGCTACTTCATAACTGTCCTTTTGCTACTGTTATGAATCGTCATGTAAATATCTGATATGCAGGATGTATTTTCATTCAGTGGACCAAATTTGGCACATATACCCAATATGCCCAAATCTGAATACTGGTGGGGTCAGGGTTGAGGACTGATTTGGTCATTTGGGATTTGCGGTTGCTGGGATTTATAGTTAACCCACAATCAAAGAGAATTCTGAACTCCAGCAATGATGAAATTGAACCCAACTTGGCACACAGAACTCCCATGACCAACAGAATATACTGGAAGGCTTTGGTGGGCATTAACCTTGAGTTTGGGAGTTGTAGTTCACCTACATCCAGAGAGCACTGTGGGCTCAAACAATGATGGATCAGGACCAAATTTGGCACATATACCCAATATGCCCAAATTTGAATACTGGTGGGGTCGAGGTCGGGGATTGATTTTGTCATTTGGGAGTTGTAGTTGCTGGGATTTATAGTTAACCCCCAATCAAAGAGTATTCTGAACTCCACCAAGGATGGAATTGAACCAAACTTGGCATACAGAACTCCCACGACCAACAGAAAATACTAGAAGGGTTTGGTAGGCATTGACCTTGAGTTTGGGAGTTATAGTTCACCTACATCCAGAGAGCACTGTGGACTCCCACAATGATTTATCTGGACCAAACTTGGCATGAATACTCAATCTGCCCAAATGTGAACACTGGTGGAGTTTGGGGAAAATAGAACTTCACCTTGTGCGACTGTGGAGCAGAACAATCAACTCCACACCTATATGCTTGTTCACAATGCCCTGCTTCATGTACAAAGGAAGAATTATTAAAAGCTACAGACAATGTGGTTGCTGTTGCCCATTTTGATCAAAAATTATTTAGCCGCTTTTGCTCCTTCTATTTTTATCAGTTTTATACTTATGTATGCAAAAAAAAAAGGTATAAAACTGATACAAATAGAAGGAACACGCATACTTATGTATGTCGAACCCCCAGTGGTGCAGCGGCTTGAACCGCTGAGCTGTTGAATTTGCTGACCTAAAGGTCGATGGTTCAAATCCATGGAACAGGGTGAACTCCCAACTTCTGCCAACCTAAAGGTAAAGGTAGTCCCCTGACATTAAGTCCAGTCATGTCTGACTCTGGGGTGTGGTGCTTAGCTCCATTTCTAAGCCGAAGAGCCAGCGTTGTCTGTAGACACCTCCAAGGTCATGTGGCCGGCATGACTGCATGGAGCGCCGTTACCTTCCTGCCGGAGCGGTACCTATTGATCTACTCACATTTGCATGTTTTCGAACTGTTAGGTTGGCAGAAGCCAGGGCTGACAGCGGAAGCTCACGCCGCTCCCTGGAATCGAGCCTGCAACCTTTCGATCAACAAGCTCAGCAGCTCAGTGCTTTAACCCACTGCGCCACCGGGGGCTCCTCTGCCAACCTAGCAGTTCAAAAACATGCAAATGTGAGTTGAGCAAAAGGTACCATTTCAACAGAAAAGTAACGGTGCTCCATGCAGTCATGCTGTCCATATGACCTTGGAGATGTCTACGGACAATGCCGGCTCTTTGGCTTAGAAATGGAGATGAGCACCAGAATCCCAGAGCTGGACACGACTAGACAATGTCAGGGGAAAACCTTTACCTTTACTACTTATGTATGCAATGTTTTTGATACCAAAAAAAGTGAAAGAAGCCCTCTCCGGAAATATCTAGATCTTTCAGTGGAAATGTTATAGTCAACTTTTGCTGGAAGTGTTAGAGACCCTAAATTGGGTCTTCTTAGATCCACATCATGAGAGCACGAAAGAAAGTAGACAGTCCCAAAAAAGATTAAAAAAACAAGGTTTATTTTAGTTTCTTCATGAAGAAGACGGACAACCTGACAGCATACGCAGATGCTACCCTTCAAGTGACTGCTGCGTCTTCTTGACTTTTTACCACCAATATGTAACCTCAAGTAAACAAGAACATTTTTTTTGTCATGGAAAGTACTCTCTTTCCAACCCCCTCCCTTGACCTTTTGATGGAAAGTGCCTTCTTGTACCTGCAGACTCTGCGCTTGACCACAACCTTTGAATTTAACCACAATACAACTTCCAACCTCTATATGTCACATCTTGTTTCTTTAAAACATTTTCTTCCATGTTGCTCTTTTTCTACAGAAAAAGGGTATGTTTCTCTTTTGCTGTTAATTTCATTCAAAGCCCCTTGCTTAGCATTTGCAAATTTCGCTCAAAGACCCTTTCAGAAGCTGACCATAAAATCCCATTGGCGGGTTAGAAGTATTCCTTCTAGAAATCTCTAGGTCCCATAGTTGCCCATAGTCACACCGAAGATGTCGAGAGCATTTTAAGCCAAGCCCATGAATGATCACATTGGCAATAGCTGCCGGTCCAAGATGGACAGCACATCCCAATAATACTATGGCACAAACGTAGAGGAGGAGAGGGAGAGGAAGCCCAGGCACGGTCTTTTAACCTGTCTATGAAGATATTCTAAGCCCTCCGGCCTGCAAATGTGGAGGGGCGGCTGCATTCGCATGTGTGGTTTTTCACAAAAGGCAACCGTGCAAAAGCTACCTCCCAATGCGCTGCGTGCAGAAGCTGAAGCCGGGTCTTGGCACAGCCCTGGGCTCTTGTCCCGTATTCGCCCGGCTCTTTACCGAGATGCTCAAAAGCCTGGGGTCTTTTTCGTGGGGACAAAGGCTCCCAGAGAGCTCTCCAGCGGGCAGGAAATGGGGGGCACCCGTCCCCATTCAGGGTCAGTCACCCAGCAAAAAGCCCGGGGCAGAATCTAATCCCCCCGCAGTTACCCAGGGAGATTAACCATTCTGTGCAGTTTATTGTGACAGAAATTGTCTGTGTTAGTGACAAGGAGAATTGAACCCAAAAGGGCTTTGGAGCCATCAGGGCCTGGGGCCATTTTTCCCTCTCCGAGAGAAAGGCAAAGCGAGAGAACAGCCTCCCCTTTTGAGTTCTCCTGGGAGAGAAAGAGAGGTCCTGCTCCTAGATTCAAGGCCTGCAGAGGAACCAAGTAGCATCGTTGTCCAAAGCCAGGAGTGTCAATTCCAGCGAGGGTCACATCAGCCTTCAAATGGCCATTAGATCTGTGGATGGAGAATCCGTGGATACTTTGGCTGACTACATGTAGGTCAAGGTAAAGGTTTTCTCCTGATATTAAGTGCAGTTGTGTCCAACTCTGGGACTCTGGTGCTCATCTCTATTCCTAAGCCCAAGAGCCGACATTGTCCATAGACGCCTCCAAGGTCGTGTGACCGGCATGACTGCATGGAGTCCTGTTACCTTCCTGCAGGACGGGACTTATTGATCAACTCAACTTTTCATGTTTTTGAACTGCTAGGTTGGCAGAAGCTGGGGCTAACAGCAGGAACTCACCCTGCTCTCCGGATTTGAACCTGCATCCTTTCAGTCAGCAAGTTCAGCAGCTCAGCGGTTTAACCCACTGCACCAACCGGGGCTCTATATATATTTGTGTGTGTGTGTGTGTAGATATATAATACACATACATTCATACACACACATAATGGTCAGTGATCTTTTGTTTTCACCCAGTTTGTGTCCCCAAATGTTACTGACTTCCATCATTTTTTATTATATCCGCCATGCAGCCCACTATCCTGACGTAACTTTGAACATGTTTTAATTGGTTTTTAACTGGGAATTTTTAAATATGGAGCTTCAAGGTCAGTCAGAGGAGCCAGAAACTACAACATTAGAGAAGGGGTCAGGCAAAGAACTAAGTGATATGGAATGCTCCCAGGGAAAAACACCTGGAGCTACGGAGATCAACAAAAGTATACAGAGCAGAGCAGAAAATAGGCAGTGCTGGTCAGAGTGATTACGTGGGAAAGTTGGGGAGAAAAATCATGGGAAAAGAAATAACTTCATGGGTGCCTATTAATTAGCATGTTGTTTACCTAAGGGTTAGTTCAGGCAACGTAGCATTCAAGTGAGAAGCTAGGCCTAAGTTCTCTGGTTCATGTTTCAAGTCAAGCTTTGGTTTTGGATTTAAGCATCCTGGAAGCTTTCTATGTTCTTGTTTTTGTGTTCCTGCTCAAATTTTATTAGGGCACTGCAGACTACTTCAACCAGAGAAGTCAGCCATAGCAGAGGAACCAACCTGGACACAGCATATTATTTGAAAACACAGAAATGCTGGACCACACCAACAACCACCATGTCAGGCTACACAGAGAAGCCATTGAAATCCACAAGCATGTGGACAATTTCAACAGAAAGGAAGAGACCATGAAAATGAACAAAATCTGGCTACCAGTATTAAAAAACTCTAAAATTACAACAGCAAAACAGCAGAGAGGAAACAACCAGGCACATCTTAACACCGCTCAACAAAAGATTGCTCCAGGCTCAGCCAGGCCTTCAAATGCTAATGAAGGTGGTCAGCTGAAACATTCACACCTAGCTCCAGCAGAGGAGAGCTCCTTGCCCCACCCCTGCCATTCCACAGATATATAAAACCATTTTCCTATTTCCAACACACCTCACTACCTCTGAGGATGCTTGCCATAGATGCAGGTGAAACGTCAGGAAAAATGCCTCTAGAACATGGCCCTAGAGCCTGAAAAAACCCACAAGAACCTAGTGATTCCAGCCATGAAAGCCTTCGACAATACATTGAAATATGTGCGCCTATATGCCGTACGATGGCCCCATGGATTGCATACGGTTCTCGTCGGCAAAGAATCCTCAAGAGCCGGCTTTGCCATTTCCTCCCTCTGAAGCACATTTGCAGTAAGGGGTCAAACAATGAAGTTGTCCATTGGGTTTAAAGTCCGAGAAAGAGAGCGAGAGAGATGTGAAAAGCTGCCCCAGCGGCCCCACCCGAAGTCGAGCCATGGGTGGACTAATGGCAGCCATATGTGCCCCTAGCCGAAACCGCCACGGTGACCCTGCCCTCTTAATTGGGGGTCGATCTGACAGGCCTAATCCCTTCACCGTCCATTAATTCCCTTTGGGGAACTCTTGGGGGTCCCGAGCCATGAGTTGGGGTCAGAGGGGAGGCCAGCCTCTCAGGAGCAGCAAGCACATTTCTCACCGTCCTCCAAAGAGCCGAAATCTTTGTCCTTTCCACCGCCCGGCCAATCTCAAACCCAAGCAGAACTGACAGGCTGTTTAGCAAACATTGAAGCCCAGGAAGCTTTAATAACTCTTGCAAAATTATTAAATAAACATTTCCGAGCTAAGGAAACAAGAGTTGAGAAAGTAAACTTTGCAAGAAGTAGGGAAGGGTTAACCCTTCTGCCAAGCGCCCTTTCATAAGGAGAGAAATACCACCGGTCTTTCAACCCCTGCGCCCCTGCCTAGTGTTAATTTTGGACGACAGACCAACACAAATGTTTAGTCTGATATTAACATTTGGTTAAGGTCAAGGCAGCTTTCAGCAGGGACACCCTTCCCTTCCTGCTTTCACTAAACAGACTTTATTAAATTCAGGAGGAGGGCTGGGACCATGAACCCTGGGTTTTCTGTACTGTTTTTGTGTGTGTGTATATATCAGGAGCAAAACTGCAAGTCGCTTCTGCTGCGAGAGAATTGGCCGTCTGCAAGGATGTAGACTAATAGAATCATAGAATCCAAGAGTTGGAAGAGACCTCCTGGGCCATCCAGCCCAACCCCATTCTTCCAAAAAGCAGGAAAATTGCATTCAAAGCACCCCCGACAGATGGCCATCCAGCCTCTGCTTAAAAGCCTCCAAATAAGGAGCCTCTGCCACACTCCATGGGAGAGAGTTCCACTGCTGAACATCTCTCACATAGAATCCTAGAGTTGGAAGACACCTCCTGGGCCATCCAGCCCAACCCCATTCTTCCAAGAAGAAGGAAAATTGCATTCAAAGCACCCCCAACAGATGGCCATCCAGCCTCTGCTTAAAAGCCTCCAAAGAAGGAGCCTCCACCACACTCCGGGGCAGAGAGTTCCACTGCTGAATAGCTCTCACATAGAATTCTAGATTTGGAAGAGACCTCATGGGCCATCCAGCCCAACCCCATTTTGCCAAGAAGCAGGAAAATTACATTCAA
The DNA here is from genome assembly GCF_025583915.1 of Anolis sagrei ordinatus. Lineage (NCBI taxonomy): Eukaryota > Metazoa > Chordata > Lepidosauria > Squamata > Anolidae > Anolis > Anolis sagrei. The sequence goes on from NW_026847882.1 coordinate 3,892,513, forward strand.
AGCA
>NW_026847882.1:3892538-3921260 GCF_025583915.1 Anolis sagrei ordinatus
TGGAAGAGACCTCATGGGCCATCCAGCCCAACCCCATTTTGCCAAGAAGCAGGAAAATTACATTCAAAGCACCCCCGATAGATGGCCATTCAGCCTCTGCTTAAAAGCTTCCAAAGAACGAGCCTCCGCCACACTCCGGGACAGAGAGTTCCACTGCTGAACAACTCTCACATAGAATCCTAGAGTTGGAAGAGACCTCATGGGCCATCCAGCCCAACCCCATTCTGCCAAGAAGCAGGGAAATTGCATTCAAAGCACCCCCGACAGATGACCATCCAGCCTCTGCTTAAAAGCCTCCAAAGAAGGAGCCTCCACCACACTCCGGGGCAGAGAGTTTCACTGCTGAACATCTCTCACATAGAATCCTAGAGTTGGACAAGGCCTGGTGAGCCATCCAGTTCAACCCCATCCTGCCAAGAAGCAGGAAAATTGCATTCAAAGCACCCCTGACAGATGGCCATCCTTCTATTTTTCTTTCTTTCTGCGATCCCTTGTAGTCCGAGGATGATGGTCCTCCAAGAGTAGTATGCTGGTGGTGGTTCCGTAGGTGGCTGTGGAGCCCTATTCTTGATCTGCATCTTCTCCCGCAGTGAGGGCATTGGTTTCCAGGTGGAAGGCGGTCTCGGTCGGGGTTGGCTTGACACGCCTTCCTCTTGGCACGTTTCTCCCTTTCACCCTCCATTCGTACCTCTTCAAATTCTGCAGCACTGCTGGTCACAACTGACCTCCAGCAGGAGCGCTCAAGGGCCAGGGCTTCCCAGTTCTCAGTGTCTATACCACAGTTTTGAAGGTTGGCTTTGAGCCCCTCTTTCAAACTCTTTTCCTGCCCACCAACATTCCATTTTCCGTTCTTAAGTTCAGAGTAGAGCAACTGCTTTGGGAGACGGTGGTCAGGCTCCGGACGTGGTTGATCCAGCGGAGCTGATGGTGGAGGACCATTGCTTCGATGCTGGTGGTCTTTGCTTCTTCCAGCACACTGACATTTGTCCGCTTGTCTTCCCAAGAGATTTTCAGGATTTTTCGTAGGCAGTGCTGATGGAATCGTTCCAGGAGTTGCATGCAACGTCTGTAGACAGTCCACGTCTCGCAGGCATATAGCAGGGTTGGGAGGACAATAGCTCTATAAACAATTGCCTTGGTATCCGTACGGAAGTCTCGGTCCTCAAACGCTCTCTGCTTCATTCAGAAAAATGCTGCACTCGCAGAGCTCAGGCGGTGTTGAATTTCAGAGTCAATGTTGACTTTTGTGGAGAGGTGGCTGCCAAGGGAGCGGAAATGGTCAATATTTTCTAATGTTACACCATTAAGCTGTATTGTTTAAAAGCTTCCAAAGAAGGAGCCTCCACCACACTCTGAGGCAGAGAGTTCCACTGCTGAATGGCTCTCACAGTCAGGAAGTTCTTCCTCATGTTCAAATGGAATCTCCTTTCTTGTAGTTTGGAGCCATTGTTCCATTGCATCCTAGTCTTCAGGGCAACAGAAAACAAGCTTGCTCCCTCCTCCCTGCAGCATCCTCTCACATATTTATACATGGCTATCATGTCTCCTCTCAGCCTTCTCTTCTAAACATGCCCAGCTCTTGAAGCCGCTCCTCATAGGGCTTGTTCTCCAGACCTTTGATCATTTTAGTCACCCAGGGGACATTGCCTGGATGTTTTGATGTGTTTACCATCCTTGTGGGAGACTTCTTTCATGTTCCTTTAGCGTGGGGAGCTGGAGCTGACAGAGAGAGCTCAACCCACTCTCCCCAGATTCAAACCGCTGACCTGTCGGTCAGTAGTCCTGTCGGCACAAGGGTTCAAGCCATTGTGCCTCTGGGAGCTCTTTAGAAACTTGGAAATTATTCCCCGTTTTCTTTTATCTTGCCTGTGTTTGTATCATTTGACAACAAGACCGCAACAAAACCAATCTCTGTTGATTCGTACAGTAGATCCAGGCAACTTGGGGCACTTGCAATATTGTTGGAGGGCAGTGTTCCGTCTCCCAGGAGCCTGATTTGCCTTACTTTATAGTTGCTTGAGGTTGCTTCCTCTTGCATTCTTTCCCAGGGCTGCTGCAGCTTTGCAAGAGTCCTAAAGGTTAATAGTATCAGAGTCTGCAGGCCTCTTTGCAACTATTGGTTTAGAGTTTAGGGACCGCCTTTTCTCCCAGGGAAAGATCCCCATTTTAGATTCTCCCCTGCCTTTTCAGTTTGAGGAAAGATTTCAGACGTGCTGATGGCTAAGCAGTTAGCTCTGGGAAAACCATTGCAAAAAATAAACTGAGTAAGCTATCTTGAGTTAATATAGATAGTATATTGTGTATTGAGATGATGTAGAGCTAAAAAATTAGTGGTCTTTGCCAGGTGGCAGAGACCAATTAGACTCATCAAAGAGTTCTTTTTCCCTGGCGAGACAGAGAAGCATCCCATATTTTTCCCTGATTTCCCAATGAAAGGTCTCACCAAGTTGAAGAGAAGCCATCGAGGTTTTATTTGCGATTCAGCTGAAAAGGATGCCGAGCTGCAATCATTTGCCAGCAGAGCATGAGGAGAGTACACCAATACAGTCATATTTATAGTAAATTCAAAGTTGCAGAGTTCAAACTTCCCGCCCTGGCTTCCCTGTTGTTCCCCGCCATGATTGGGCGATGGGCAAACAGCTGGGAGGCGGCCCTCCCGCCCCCGGTGCCTCTGGACCAATCAGGAAGCTCCAGTGGTCCGTAGGACCCAATGGGGAGACCTTTGCCATCTGGTGGCAACAGCAAATCAGGAGACAGGGAGGCGGGATGAGAGAGCACAAAGGAATCTGGGAAGGAGTCTTTAAACAAAGGAAATGCCATGCGGCCTGAGACAAAAAGCTCAAACAGGGCCGATCTGTTGTGTTCATGAGTGTTGTGAATCAACATGTGTAAAAATATCCAGATCCTTCCTGGCTGTGAGACAGGAGAACAATGATGACAGCCTGGGGTTAATGCTATCAATGGGAAGTAAACAAAAGCAGAGGAGAAGATTTCCCCTTATCTTACTTGAAGAGTGACAGAAACTTTTGCCAAACAATTCTTTACTCTAGTGGGCCATCTTCCGATGCTAGAGATAAGAATTTCCTTCTTTTATCCCTGCAAGTGTGTCTTTGGCGGGAGGTTTCAGTAATCGCTAATGGCTTTTTTTTCTGAAGGCCAGGGGGTTCCCTTACATATTTCTTTGGAGGGAGAAGGGGCAAAGGGTCAAGAATGCAAGGAAACATAAAAAAACATATAGAAATTATACACAGGGAAATATATGGATGGGAAATATCTTCCCATCCAGGGCCCCAGAGAGAAATTAATAATACCAATTATAAAAAGTAGACGATATCAGGACACAGCATGAATTCATAAGTTGTCTTGAAGAAAGTTCATGGGTAGAGAGCGAGTCCTTGAAGAGAGTGAAGTCCAGGAATGTAGCAGAATTCAAAAAGCCACCAAAGGGAGTCTATGGAGTTCCACTGGGCCAAGGCACAAAGCCCTGCAGCACTGGGATGGAAGCCGGTCCCATGGTCCTTGGAAAACTACAGCTCTTTCTCGAGAGAGGCAGAGACCCCAAGGTCTAGCCATTCCCGAAGTTTCATGGGGTCCTCATTGTTGTTAGGGTCTTGGCAAATTGACCAAGACTTAACCCCTATTGTGCAGTCCTTTGCAGAACTATAAGTTACCATCCTTTGTTGGGGGGGGGGGTGCATGCTCGACTTCAGATATATTATAGTTAGATAAGCTTAGTTGAGAAGATTGAGTTACATAGTTATAGAGAGAGAGTCGTGACTGCTTTGTCTCCAAAACTAACCTTAAGTTATAGATAGGGAAAAACCTGCTTTTTTCTAAACCACAACAGCTTAAGGTTAGGGTGTTAAGATTCCAGATTCTTATCTGCCATCTGGAGAAAGGGTTACCTCCGTAACTAAAGAAAAGAAAGTATTTTTGTAGCTTCATCAATTGACTGTTTGTTTGCAACTTTGATGAACTGTGATGAACTGTGCCAAGTCTTCAAGGACTTTGAATAAATAAATATCCTTTTTTGATGTTTAAACCAGTAATAGTCTCAGTCGCTGAGTATCTCAAGCTTCTCAATATAGACACCTGCAGTTCGCTCAGACATAGAGAGAAGCACATCACAGTTTTATTTTTTGTATCGTCTGGGCGGACGGCACAGGCAGTGTTCAGGTTTCTTCTCATTGTGGCTATGACAAGTGATAGGAATTAACTAATTAAACCCAATTAAGTGACAAATTAATTAATAGGCAGGTTATGAAAACACTGCAGGATTGTGAGCTGTTGAACATTATTGCAAAAGACTCCTGTGTGGTGCAAATGTGAATCCAGGCCAAAATGCAACACCTTGTGCAACAACATCCTAGATCATAAACCAATGGATTCAAATTACACTGAAGTTTGATCGCAGAAGGAATTGTCTCAGAAGGTGATGGATTCTCCACCTTTGATTATCTATAACAGTGTTTCTCAACCTTGCTAATGCCGCGACCCCTTAAATACAGTTTCTCGTGTTGTGGTGAACTCCAACCATAACATTGTTTTCCTTGCTACTACATAACTGTAATTTTGTCACTGTTATGAGTCGTGATGTAAATATCTGATCTGCAGGATGTTTTTTCTGCTTTGAGTTGCCCGTGGGCTAAGAAAAGTGGTATTTTATTTATTTATCGTGTCAGTGCAATCAGTCGATTATATTACATTTCTAACAGAACAAAGCAAAAAAAACCAGACAAAATACAGAATTGTGAGTTTGGTAGTTGATTAGATGTCCTTTGACCAGTATCTGGCCAGTTGGAGTGCTTCTGGTGTTGCTGCAAGAAGGTCCTCCATTGTGCATGTGGCAGGGCTCAGGTTGCATTGCAGCAGGTGGTCAGTGGTTTGCTCTTCTCCACACTCGCATGTCGTGGATTCCACTTTGTGGCCCCATTTCTTGAGGTTGGCTCTGCATCTCGTGGTGCCAGAGCGCAGTCTGTTCAGCGCCTTCCAAGTTGCCCAGTCTTCTGTGTGCCCAGGGGGGAGTCTCTCATTTGGTATCAGCCATTGGTTGAGGTTCTGGGTTTGAGCCTGCCACTTTTGGACTCTCGCTTGCTGAGGTGTTCCAGCGAGTGTCTCTGTAGATCTTAGAAAACTATTTCTAGATTTAAGTCGTTGACGTGCTGGCTGATACCCAAACAGGGGATGAGCTGGAGATGTCTGCCTTGGTCCTTTCACTATTGGCTGCTACTTCCCGGCGGATGTCAGGTGGTGCAATACCGGCTAAGCAGTGTAATTTCCTCAGTGGTGTAGGGCGCAGACACCCCGTGATAATGCAGCATGTCTCATTAAGAGCCACATCCACTGTTTTAGTGTGGTGAGATGTGTTCCACACTGGGCATGCATACTCAGCAGCAGATAGCACAGCACAGGGGCAGATGTCTTCACTGTATCTGGTTGTGATCCCCAGGTTGTGCCAGTCAGCTTTCATATGATATTGTTTCTGGCACCCACTTTTTGCTTGATATTCAGGCAGTGCTTCTTGTAGGTCAGAGCACGGTCCAGAGTAACTCCCAGGTATTTGTGTGTGCTGTAATGCTCCAGTGGGGTTCCTTCCCAGGTAATCCTCAGAGCTCGGGATATAAAAGTGGTATATAAATATAATAAATGAATAAGTAAAATACATTTTCAGTCACTGGACCAAACTTGGCATAAATATCCGATACACCCAAATCTGAGTACTGTTGGGGTTGGCAAATTGATTTTCTCATTTGGGAGTTGCAGTTGCTGGGATTTATAGTTCACCTACAATCAACGATCATTGTGAACTCCAAAAATGACGGAATGGAACCAAACTTGGCATACTGAGCTCCCATGACCAACAGAAAACACTGGAAAAGTTTGGTGGATATTGACCTTGAGTTTGGAAAGAAAAATTCCTAGATACAGAATGGTTCCTTGTGCGGATTTATTTCCAAATGGGTGACTCGATCCGCTCCCTCCGAAAAAGGCCGCTCGAAACAGAACAAACCAGGGTTATAAAACAACATCTCTTTATAAAACTCATAAGACAGGAGCATCACACAGGAATTGGTTAATTCAGCAAGTTTGGTTAAATGAAGGCAAATACATGGCAGAGGAAGGCACTGGAGAGGAACAAAACAGAACATGTTTACCAGCCTTACTAGATGTCAAACGTATGCTTTCCAAGAGGCGGATTGGCGGTGTCAGCCAGATGCAAATGTGGATAATTGCTTGGAAAATAAAGTATTTTGCAGAGACTGGCGCAAGGTTCAACCTGTTTCCAGAAAGGAGAGTTTAGCATTATTTTGCTGGCGGTCAACAATGGCATGGAAGTCCACTTCCACCAAGCGTGGGCAAACTTTGGCTTAAGAGGCTGAGGGGGAAAAGGAAGGAGACTGAGGCTGTTAGGAATTGTGGGAGTTGAAGTCCAAAACACCTGGAGGGAGGGAGGGCCAAAGTTTGCCCATATCTGAGCTACACTGTAGACCGAATGCAGTTTGACACCACTTTCACAGTGATGAAATTCTAAGAATTAGACTTTTCTACCCAAGGGTGATGGGGCCTCACCAAAAAGTGGGTGCTAGAAACAACATCATACGAAAGCTGACTGGCACAACCTGGGGATCACAACCAGATACAGTGAAGACATCTGCCCTTGCGCTATGCTACTCTGCTGCTGAGTACGCATGCCCAGTGTGGAACACATCTCACCACGCTAAAACAGTAGATGTGGCTCTGAATGAGACATGGCGCATTATCACAGGGTGTCTGCGCCCTACACCACTGGAGAAATTACACTGCTTAGCCGGTATTGCACCACCTGACATCCGCCGGGAAGTTGCAGCCAATAGTGAAAGGACCAAGGCAGAGACATCTCCAGCTCATCCCTTGTTTGGGTATCAGCCAGCACGTCAACGACTTAAAGCAAGAAATAGTTTTTTTAAGATCTACAGAGACACTCGCTGGAACACCTCAGCAAGTGAGAGTTCAAAAGTGGCAGGCTCAAACCCAGCACCTCAATCCGTGGGTGATACCAGATGAGAGACTCCCCCCCGGGCACACAGAAGACTGGGCAACTTGGAAGGCGCTGAACAGACTGTGCTCTGGCACCACGAGATGCAGAGACAACCTCAAGAAATGGGGCCACAAAGTGGAATCCACGACATGCGAGTGCGGAGAAGAGCCAACCACTGACCACCTGCTGCAATGCACCCTGAGCCCTGCCACAGGCACAATGGAGGACCTTCTTGCGGCAACACCAGAAGCACTCCAAGTGGCCAGATACTGGTCAAAGGACATTTAATCAGCTACCAAATTTGCAAAATTTGTGTTTGTTTTTTTTTAATCTGTTTGTTTGTTTTGTTCTGTTAGAAATGTAATACAATGTTCTGGTTGCGGATGACACAATAAATAAAACCAAACTACAGATCCCATGATTCCATAACATTGAGACATATCGGGTAAAGGTGGGCTCAAACTGCACCAATTCAGCAAGTAAATGCTCCCTATGTAGGAGTCTGGGTGAATTAGGAGTGGATAAAGGAATACAAAGAGAAGAGCAACTAAGTCTCCAAAAGGCATCCGATCCCTTCTGATTTTGTTGGAAATGGCAACCTTCTCAAGCCTCCACTAGTTATTTGTTGTGTATATAATTCAGGTTGCTTACTGAATTGTATATGTGTGTGTTTGCTATGGAATTTTACTTAAACTCTGTGTTGTGGGAGGGGCTGCAGACCATGCAATCAGGTCTGGGCTTGTTCACGACTCAGACTCCATTTTAGAACCGTACCGTCAACAAGAATGAATGACAACTGGGAAATAGAGGGAGAAAACGTGGAGGCCGTGACAGACTTTGTATTTCTAGGTGCAAAGATGACTGCAGACGCAGACCAGGCCCGTAGCCAGGATTTCGTTTCGGGGGGGGGGGGGGGGGGGGGAATTTTTTTCGGGGGGGGGGGGGGGGGGGTGGGGGGGGCTGAGTCTGAGTAAAAGAGGGTCTACCCTAGCAAACCTTTTGTATCATTACCCCAATACCCCCATGCATATGGGATATATTGAGTATGGTGATCAGATCATGATATGAATAAACATAACAGTTTAAATAATGCACCAGTAAGGCCTTCTCGCGGACCACCATGAGAATTTCAGGGGGGGGGGCTGAAGCCCCTCAAGCCCCCCCCCCCCCCCCCCCCCGACTACATGCCTGACGCAGACTGAAGCCAGGAAATCAGGAGACACTTCCTTCTTGGGACGAGAGCAAGGACCAATCTCGATAAGATAGTGAAGAGTAGAGACATCACAGTCGCAAGAAGATCTGCATAGTTATGGCAATGGTATTTCCCGTAGTAACCTACAGATGTGAGAGCTGGACCTTAGGGAAGGCTGAGCGAAGCAAGAGAGATGCTTTTGAGCTGTGGTGTTGGAGAAAAGTGCTGAGAGTGCCTTGGACTGCGAGAAGATCCAACCAGTCCATCCTCCAGGAAAGAAAGCCCGACTGCTCACTGGAGGGAAGGAGACGAGAGACAAAGATAAAGTCTTTTGGCCACATCATGAGAAGAAAGCAAAGCCTGGAGAAGACAATGATAATGGGGAAAATGGAAGGAAAAAGGAAGAGGGGGCAACCAAGGGCAAGATGGATGGATGGCATCCTTGAAGGGATTGGATTGACCTTGAAGCAAGCTGGGAGTGGTGACGGCCGACAGGGAGCTCTGGCGTGGGATGGTCCAGGAGGTCACGAAGAGTTAGAAACGACTGAACGAATGAACAACAACAACAACAAAAGAGAAGTATGTTTTGGACTTCAGTAGGAACAGTATGCTTAGAGACTTCATTGGACTTTCAGACTAGACAGAGACTCTATTAGGCTTCCAATGCAGAAGCAGTACAGTTTAGAAGTCAGAAACAGTGTGCTTTTAGAAGATTGTAAAACTGAATGCTTCAGAGACTCCATTAGACTCTCAGACCAGAGAGAAAGGCTTTGGACTCTGGACTGTTGATGATAAGAGAGATGCCTTGTGTTACCTACACAGAAAAACTACTTCAAATCTACATGTCAGTGGATTGATATGCAAAGTACCTGTATGCTGAATACATGAAGGCTGTGAGTAAACCAACTATGTTACTTCTAAAGAAGTCTGCTTATTTTTGACTCTTGGGAGCATGATTAAAAGGCAAATATGTTTTAAGGGAGAGTAGATGTTTTGGGGCAGCTAGAAGGATTACTTCTGAAACTCTGCTGAATATGTGTGTGTGTGTGTGTGTGTGTGTGTATAAGGTAAAGGTAAAGGTAGTCCCCTGACATTAAGTCCAGTCATGTCTGACTCTGGGGTGTGGTGCTCATCTCCATTTCTAAGCCTGGAGCGCCAGCGTTGTCCATAGACACCTCCAAGGTCATGTGACCGGCATGACTGTATGTGTATGTGTGTATATATATGTGTGTGTGTGTGTGTGTAAGTGTGTGTTCATTTGTGGGATTAACAGAACTCAAAAACCACTAGACGAATTGACACCAAATTTAGACACAAGACATCTAACAACCCAATGTATGTTCTTCACCAAAAAAATGATTTTGCCATTTGGGAGTTGTAGTTGCTGGGATTTATAGTTCAGCTATGATCAAAGAGCATTCTGAACCCCACCAACGATGGAATTGAACCAAACTTGGCACACAGTTCTCCCATGACCAACAGAAAATACTGGAAGGGTTTGGTGGGCATTGTCCTTTGATTTTGGAGTTGTAGTTCACCTACATCAAGAGATCACTGTGGACTCCAACAATGATGGATCTGGACCAAACTCTACACAAATACTCAATCTGCCCAAATGTGAACACTGGTGGAGTTTGGGGGAAATAGAACCTTGACATTTGGGAGTTGTAGTTGCTGGGATTTATAGTTCACCTACAATCACAGAGTCTTCTGAACCCCACCAACGACAGAATTGGGGCAAACTTCCCACACAGAATTCCCATGCCCAACAGAAAATACTCAAAGCCATCCAGTCCAACTCCCTTCACCAGGGCAAGAAAACGTAATCAAAGCCCTCCTGACAAAGAACCATCCAGCCATAGATATAGATAGATAGATAGATAGATAGATAGATAGATAGATAGATAGATAGATCCATGCCTTTCCAAAGATAATTAAATCTCCCAAAGATTCCACATTTCCAAAAAGATTTTGGATGCAAAGCAGGATCAGCCTTGGTTAGTACTTGGATGAGAAACCAATGGATGCCAATTCTTGTAGCTTCCTTTTAGGATGAAGGAATTGGCAAAGGAAGAAGTTGGCCAAACTATCTCATTTGGATAATAAAATGTGATGCATAAGTCAACAGGCAACTTGAAGGCACCTACTCAGAACCACGAACAAAGAGAAGAGGAGGTCACTATTTGTGTTGTCCACACAAAGAGAAGAACAACATCTCCCCTTTCTTGTCTGGGATGTCATTGCCTCACAAACTGCCAGACTCATCTGATCTCTTTTTTCGATAGAGTGACAAGCTGGATAGATGCAGGGAATGCCGTGGATGGAGCGTGTCTGGATTTCAGGAAGGCCTTCTTCGATAAGGTCCCCCATGACCTTCTGGCAAGGAAACTAGTCCAATGTGGGCGAGGCAAAACTACAGTGAGGTGGATCTGGAATTGGTTAAATGGACGAACCCAGAGGGTGATTCTCCCCAAGGCTTCCTCCTCTTCATCCTGGAAAGAAGTGACGAGCGGAGGGCCACAAGCAGGGTTCCCTCCTGGGCCCAGACCTCTTCAGGATCTTCATTAATGACTTAGATGAAGGGCTCAAAGGCAGGATCATCAAGTTTGCAGATGGGACCAAATGGGGAGGGAGAGCCAATACTCCAGAGGACAGAAGCAGGATTCGAAATGATCTTGACAGATTAGAGAGATGATGGGCCGAAACTAACAAAATGAAGTTCAGCAGTGACAAATGCAAGATACTCCACTTTGGCAGAAAAAACGAAATGCAAAGATACAGAATGGGGGACGATGAGGCCTGGCTCAAGAGCAGGACGTGTGGAAAAGATCTTGGAGTCCTCGTGGACAAGAAGTTAAACATGAGCCAGGAATGGGATGTGGCAGCAAAAAAAGCCAATGGGATTTTGGCCTGCATCAATAGGAGCCTAGTGTTTAGATCCAGGGAAGTCATGCTCCCCATGCTCTATTCCGCTTTGGTTAGACCACACCTGGAATACTTTGTCCAATTCTGGGCACCACAATTCAAGAGAGATATTGACAAGCTGGAATGTGTCCAGAGGAGGGTGACTAAAATGATCAAGGGTCTGGATAACAAGCCCTATGAGGAGCGGCTCAAGGAGCTGGGCATGTTTAGCCTGAAGAAGAGAAGGCTGAGAGGAGACATGAGGGCCATGTATAAATATGTGAGTGGAAGCCACAGGGAGGAGGAAGCAAGCTTGTTTTCTGCTTCCTTGGAGACTAGGACGCAATGGAACAATGGCTTCAAACTACAAGAGAGGAGATTCCATCTGAACATGAGGGAGAACTTCCTGGCCAGCTGGACCAACATCCAGTTGATGGATACCTGTCTCACACCGAGCTGGCTCCCCTGAGAGCTCCCCTCATCCCCATGGAGCACTGCACTACTCGCTTCTTTGAGGCTTGTGACCTAGACAACGATAAGTACATCGCTCTGGAGGAATGGGCCAGCTGCTTCGGCATTAAAGAGAAGGACATTGACAAAGATCTGGTGATCTAAATTCAGCAGCTTCATCCACTACCCACAATTCAACATTTTCTGACTGTGAGAGCCGTTCAGCGGTGGAACTCTCTGCCCCGGAGTGTGGTGGAGGCTCCTTCTTTGGAAGCTTTGAAACAGAGGCTGGATGGCCATCTGTCAGGGGTGATTTGAATGCAATATTCCTGCTTCTTGGCAGAATGGGGTTGGACTGGATGGCCCATGAGGTCCCTTCCAACTCTTTGATTCTATGATTCTATGATTCTATGGTGCAAGGTGTCACTGGACACAATATTCCAGGTAAGGTCTTAAAACTACACCCAGCCTTTCACATCTGCAAGACTTAGGGACATAGGAATTGCCCACCACCCAACTGAAAGGTCTAAGAACTGGGCATGTTTGGCTTGCAGAGGAGAAGGTTGAGAGGAGCCATGTATAGATATGGAAAAGGGTGTCATAAGGAAGAGGGAGGAGGCTTCCTTTCTGCGGCCCTGGAAACTAGGACTCAATGGAGCTATGGGTTCAAATGACAGGAACGAAGATTCCACCTGAACATGAGGAAGAACTTCCTGACCATAAGAAGAGCTGTCCACCAATGGAACTCCTTCTTTGGAGGCTTTTAAACAGAGGCTGGATGGTCATCTGTCGGGGATGCTTCGATTTTGCTTTTCCTGCATGGCAGAAAGGGGTTGGACAACATGGCCCATGGGATCTCTTCCAACTCTATTGTTCTATGACTCTATGAAATGGGGCAGCCAAATGAGAAAGGTTGACATGCCTTTGGTCACAAGCATCCCTCTACATGGCATGAAGGCAAAGTAACATTCAAAGAAAGTGTTGGGGAGGCCAATTTTGGGGAAAGACCGTCAAGGCTTAGAGTGGGATCCCCAAGAGAGATGTTGCAGGACTTCCCAGAACATTCCAGCACATTTGCGTGGTGATGAGCCTGTCAACGCAACGACCTTCCCTTGCACTCCTAGAGACATGCAGCCTCCGTGTCCCAGTGCAAGGGATCTGGCTGCAGACTCCAGGTGGTTTCTCTCATCCAACGTACAAGGCGCTTTCTCAAAAAGCTTATTTCCATCTGCAGCGTGTAGACAAGGAGACATGATCTCCTTTGGTAAGCCAAAAAGTACCAGGTTCTCTGAGAGAGAAAGGAAAACAAGATCACGAGAGCTGCTCAGCAGTGGAACTTTCTTCCCCAAAATGTGGTGGAGGCTCTTTCTATGGAGGCTCTTAAGGAGAGGCTGGATGGCCATCTGTTGGGGGTGCTTTGAACGTGATTGTCCTGCTTCTTGGCAGAATGGGGTTGGACTGGATGGCTCATGAGGTCTCTTCCAATTCTAGGATTCTAGGATTCTAAGGCAGGCAGAATAACTGGCACAGAATATCTCACTTTGCAAACAGAGGGTGCATCTATACCAGTCGTTCCCAACCTGTGGTCCATGGACCACCAATGGTCCACAAGAATGAAAATATGGTCCGTGGCCTAACGGGGATGTCAGAAAGAGGCTGACTACCCACGAAAGATTACTACGACCACATCAGCTCTAGATCTGCCTCAGGGGAGCGTGCTTGCTCCATCCATGTTCAACATCTACACAAATGACCAGCAACTGCCAGAAGGGACAGAGAGTTTCATCTATGCTGATGATCGTGCCATTACCACTCAAGCAGGGAGCTTTGAGATGGTTGAAAAGAAGCTCTCCGAAGCTTTAGGTGCCCTTACTGCCTATTACAGGGAAAACCAATTGATCCCTAATCCATCTAAAACACAGACATGCGCCTTCCACCTGAAGAACAGACAAGCATCGCGAGCTCTGAGAATTACCTGGGAAGGAATCCCACTGGAGCATTGCAACACACCCAAATACCTGGGAGTCACTCTGGACCGTGCTCTGACCTACAAGAAGCACTGCCTGAACATCAAGCAAAAAGTGGGTGCTAGAAACAACATCATACGAAAGCTGACTGGCACAACCTAGGGATCACAACCAGACACAGTGAAGACATCTGCCCTTGTGCTATGTTACTCTGCTGCTGAGTATGCATGCCCAGTGTGGAACACATCTCACCGCACTAAAACAGTAGATGTGGCTCTTAATGAGACATGCCGCATTATCACGGGGTGCTGCGCCCTACACCATTGGAGAAATTACACTGCTTAGCCGGTATTGCACCACCTGACATCCGCCGGGAAGTAGCAGCCAATAGTGAAAAGACCAAGGCAGAGACATCTCCAGCTCATCCCGTTTGGGTATCAGCCAGCACGTCAACGACTTAAATCAAGACATAGTTTTCTTAGATCTACAGAGACACTCGCTGGAACACCCCAGCAAGCGAGAGTCCAAAAGTGGCAGGCCAAACCCAGCACCTCAATCCATGGGTGATACCAGATGAGAGACTCCCCCCTGGGCACACAGAAGACTGGGTGACTTGGAAGGTGCTGAACAGACTGCGCTCTGGCACCACGAGATGCAGAGCCAATCTTAAGAAATGGGGCTACAGGGTCGAATCCTCAGCATGCGAGTGTGGAGAAGAGCAAACCACAGACCACCTGCTGCAATGCAACCTGAGCCCTGCCACATGCACCATGGAGGACCTTCTTGTGGCAACCCCAGAGGCACTCCAAGGGGCCAGATACTGGTCAAAGGACATTTAACCAACTACCAAGTTTGCAAAATCTGTTTGTGTGTTTTTTCTTTTCTTTTTAATCTGTGTGTTTGTTTTGTTCTGTTAGAATTGTAACACAATGGTTGCTGATGACACGATAAATAAAATCAGCTCTAGATGATTAAATATGTTTTTTTTTTGTGGGCAAGCAGATGGTGACAACTGGATGGCATATGCTCTGTATCAGAAACTAGAGCTGATGTGGTCTATCCAATGCAATTTTCTGAATCAGCACCCCAAAGAACCAAACTGAATCCAAAGATGACAAAAAACTGAGTCGTTGCTGTTTTGGTACTAATGTTGGAGAGTGATCCCTGGTCACAGTGGTCCCTGGTCAAGTGTTCCCTGGTCAAAGTGGTCCCTGGTAAAAAAAAAAAAAGGTTGGGAACCACTGATCTACAATGTAAAATGAAGGCAATTTGGCACTAGTGCTTTGGGAATAATCATTTCACAAGGTCTTGGCCCTCCTCTGCCAAAGAGTTCCAAACATAATCCCACAATGGGCCCACACTCTGTAAAACTACCACTCTCATTATTCCATAGCATTGTGGCAGTTCAAGTGGTATCAAACTGCATTAATTCTACAGTGTAGCTGCAGCCTTACTCCTTTATACGGCCTCGGTGGCATCATCAAATACCCAAATTTAATTGTATTGTCGAAGGCTTTCATGGCTGGAATCACTGGGTTCTTGTGGTTTTTTTCGGGCTATAGGGCCATGTTCTAGAGGCATTTCTCCTGACGTTTCGCCTGCATCTATGGCAAGCATCCTCAGAGGTAGTGAGGACCTCCTCACTACCTCTGAGGATGCTTGCCATAGATGCAGGCGAAACGTCAGGAGAACTGCCTCTAGAACATGGCCCTATAGCCCGAAAAAAACCCACAAGAACCCAAATTTAATTGGCTACATAACAAGTATGATATCATCCCATCATCCCATAATTAAAAATTGGGGAAGGGCAATAAGGCAGAACTTGGCGGTGGGAAATGGTCAACGATGGACCCAAGCTCAGGAGAACCAACAAAACCAGGTGGTAGAAAAGTTGGTTGTTGTTTTTTTTTTTTTTGAGGGAACATTTCCACACTACTGAAATTGTGCATTTCTAACCAAAAATCAGAGGAAAAAGCTTAATATGCTGTGCTCATAACCCCAAGTCTTCTCAACAGCAACATGTGGGATATAACCAAAGTTGTGAGAAAACTGGAAGATAGACAGAAAGGAACATTGAGGGGGGAAATCCACGGCGACAGAAAGAGACAACAGTGTTGGTGAGCCATCAAGTCCAAGTTTGTGCAAGTTCAGGATGAGCAGGAAAAAAATACAATACAACACGACAACAACAACAAAACAGAAGTCCCAGCGCTTGACGCCAGCGGATCATTTGAAAACGGACTGAAACGTTGGGCACTCTGGGCTCTTCATTTTCTTCATGAACTTCTTGAACTCCTTGTTCTTCTTGTCCCACTTGTGGATGGCCGTCAGCAGGTACTGGGTCTTCACCTTGCGCCCCATGATGAGGAAGTGGTTGTTGAGGTTGTCCAGCTGGTGGCAAGGGCAGTCCGCCCCGTTCTTCAAGTACAGCACCAGCTTCTTGAGGTCCTTCTTCTTGATGGTGCCCAGCTTCAAGGGCTTCTTCTTCTTGGGGATGATCTTCTTGTCTCCGTTTTCTTTTTTCACCTCTTTGATCTTCATCTTTAAAGCTGGAAGTTGGAAGAGAGGACAGTCATGTTAGTCTCTCGTGAGGAAAATAGGTGACACACAGAGAACTACAGCTCAAGAACGAATGATGTTTTTGGAACTCCGTAACAGATCCAACACGGACCACTTATGATTTTTCCGAAATACTTTAGAATCAAAACGGGGGTCATGCGAATTTCGTTAAGACAAATGAAGCAGGGGTTTTTTTTTAGTCGTGCACACCCTTAATATGTTTTGGAAAGGCATAACCTTTGAGATCATAACCTTCTGGAAAAATGATGCCATAACCTTTTGGGAAATTGAAATCTCCATAACTGGGTTGTTGTAGGGTTTTTTTTTGGGCTATATGGCCATGTTCTAGAGGCATTCTCTCCTGACGTTTCGCCTGCATCTATGGCAAGCATCCTCAGAGGTAGTGAGGTCTGCTGGAACTAGGAAAATGGGTTTATATATCTGTGGAATGAACACGGTGGGACAAAGAACTCTTGTCTGTTGGAGGGAGGTGTGAATGTTTCAGCTAACCACCTTGATTAGCATTTGATGGCCTGGCAGTTGTTTGGTGTGGCTTGTTGGTGCCTGGGGAAATCTTTTGTTGAGATGTGATTAGATTAGATTAGATTAGAAAAGATTGCCCCAGGCAGCAACAAGCCGCACCAAACAACTGCCAGGCCATCAAATGCTAATCAAGGTGGTCAGTTGAAACATTTACACCTAGGTCCAACAGACAAGAGTTCTTTGTCCCACCCTGTGAAGCTGGCGGGGCCGAGAGCAGGGCCTCCCCGGACGATCTTAATCTACGGGGTGGAATGTAGAGGGAGATACATTCGCACAAGTAAGCTGGGCCGGAACCGTATAGGGCTTTATAGGCCAAGACCAGCACTCTGAATTGTGCTTGGGTGTGCTGCTCATCTCCATTTTTAAGCCAAAGAGCAAGTGTTTTCCTTAGACACCTCCAAGGTCATGTGGCCGGCATGACTGTATGGAGCGCCGTTACCTCCCCGCTGGAGCCTAACTATTAAGCTACTCACATCTGCATGTTTTCGAACTGCTAGGTTGGCAGAAGCTGAGGCTAACAGCGGGAGCTCATGCCGCTCCCCGGATTCAAACCTGCAACCTTTTGGTAAGCAAGTTCAGCAGCTCAGCGGTTTAATTCACTGCTCCACATACAAATGGCATAATAAAATAGTGTCCTTTTTATGAACTACTACCTATTGGACTACTCACATCTGCATGTTTTCGAACTGCTAGGTTGGCAGAAGCTGGGGCTAACAGCGGGAGTTCATGCCGCTCCCCGGATTCAAACCTGCAACCTTTTGATAAGCAAGTTCAGCAGCTCAGCGGTTTAATCCACTGCTCCACATACAAATGGCATAATAACATAGTGTCCTTTTTATGAAGTGGTGAAATCAAAGTTTGGTTTTTGGAATATATATATATATATATATATATATATATATATATATATATTCAAGCTGTGGATGGTTGAACTACTACCTATTGAACTACTCACATCATGTTTTCGAACTGCTAGGTTGGCAGAAGCTGGGGCTAACAGCGGGAGCTCATGCCGCTCCCCGGATTCAAACCTGCAACCTTTTGGGAAGCAAGTTCCGCAAATGGCATAATAAAATAGTGTCCTTTTTATGAAGTGGTGAAACCTATGTTTGGTTTTTGGAATATATATATATTCAAGCTGTGGATGGTTGAACTACTACCTATTGAACTTCTCACATCTGCATGTTTTCGAACTGCTAGGTTGGCAGAAGCTGGGGCTAACAGCGGGAGTTCATGCCGCTCCCCGGATTCYAACCTGCAACCTTTTGYTAAGCAAGTTCAGCAGCTCAGCGGTTTAATCCACTGCTCCACATACAAATGGCATAATAAKATAGTGTCCTTTTTATGAAGTGGTGAAATCAAAGTTTGGTTTTTGGAATATATATATATATATATATATATATATATATATATKTATATTCAAGCTGTGGATGGTTGAACTACTACCTATTGAACTACTCACATCATGTTTTCGAACTGCTAGGTTGGCAGAAGCTGGGGCTAACAGCGGGAGCTCATGCCGCTCCCCGGATTCGAACCTGCAACCTTTTGGGAAGCAAGTTCAGCAAATGGCATAATAAAATAGTGTCCTTTTTATGTTTGGTTTTTGGAATATATATATATATATTCAAGCTGTGGATGGTTGAACTACTACCTATTGAACTTCTCACATCTGCATGTTTTCGAACTGCTTGGTTGGCAGAAGCTGGGACTAACAGCGGGAGCTCATGCTGCTCCCCGGATTCGAACCTGAAACCTTTTGGTAAGCAAGTTCAGCAGCTCAGCGGTTCAATCCACTGCTCCACATACAAATGGCATAATAAAATAGTATCCTTTTTATGAACTACTACCTATTGAACTACTCACATCTGCATGTTTTCGAACTGCTAGGTTGGCAGAAGCTGGGGCTAACAGCAGGAGCTCACCCCACTTTGAACCTGTGACCCTTCCGTCAGCAAGATCGGCATCTCAATTATTATTTTATTATTATTTAGAGGTTTTCTATACCGGCCTTCTCAACCTCAACGAGGGACTCAAGTTGGTTTACAGCATATATAAAATACAATCATATAAAAGAACAACAAGTACAAATCATTACATATTAAAATAGTACAATACAGTACAGTAAAAACATCATCATTACAGTTTCCTAAGCCCCAATCGTCAGTCCAGTCCTGGTCATAGTCATGCTCGTAGTCACAGTTCATCATAATTCATCACAGGGAAAGGTTCGAGGTTCAGTCCTCGAATGCCGCCTTCCAGAGCCAGGTTTTTAGCAATTTCCTGAACGTCAGGAGGGAGGGGGCAGATCTGACCTCTAGTGGGAGGGAGTTCCAAAGCCGGGGAGCCACCATCGAGAAGGCCCTGTCTCTCATCCCCACCGACCGTGATTGTGAGGGTGGTGGGACCGAGAGCAGCCCCCCCCCCCCAGAAGATCTTAATAGCCTTGATGGTTCATAGGGGAGAATCCGTTCGGACAGGTAGACTGGGCCAGAGCCGTTTAGGGCTTTATAGGTCAGAACCAGCACTTTGAATTGTGCACAGAAGCTGATCGGCAGCCAGTGGAGCTGGCGTAACAGAGGGGTCGTGTGGTCTCTGTACCCAGCCTCCGTTAGCAATCTGGCTGCCGCACGTTGGACTGATTGAAGCTTCCGGCCAGTCTTCAGAGGCAACCCCACGTAGAGAGCGTTGCAGTAGTCTTAACAGGATGTAACCAGAGTGTGGACTACCGTGGCCAAGTCAGACTTCCCAAGGTACGGGCGCAGCTGGCGCACAAGTTTTAATAGTGCAAAAGCTCCCCTGACCACCGCCGAGACCTGGGGTTCCAGGCTAAGCGATGAGTCCAGGGTCACTCCCAAGCTGCGAACCTGCGCCTTCAGGCCGCTGCGCCACCATGGGCTCCCATGCAAATATATGTCTATGCAAATTTTTGGTATCCCAAAATCCAAAACACTTCCGGTCCCAAGAATTTGGGACAAGGGATACTCAACCTGCATCACTGAATGCTTGAAAAAAGAATAATCCATGCCTGATTTTTTTCCACTGTCTATGTATGGCTCTGAAAGGAAAAGAGGGAGGCCGTACTACAAGCAGATTGATTCAATCGAGGCAGCCACGGCCCTGAGTTTGCAAGGCCGTGGCGATCTCTCCTTTGCAGGGTCACCCGAAAACGAAGCCAATCCGATGACAAATCAAAAGGAACAACAGTAAACAAGGAAAGGGCAACTGTGCCTGTGGAGCTCCTGCGGGCCAAGAAGCCGGGAAACATCAGCCCCCGAGGGCCATCTGGGCTTGATCAACACAAGGAGCCAAGTGGCAGTGAAAGGACCTTTTCCCCAAAAAATAAAAATGTGCAACACATTGTCGTCATCTCGACCCCACAAAGTGAATTTCACCACAAAGGAAGGGAAAGCTGCAATCAATAACCCTGAGAAGAAGACAGGGGATATTTTCCATTTCTGTCACTTCGGATTAGTTTTCCAGACCCATGAAGGACCGGCCACGGAATTGTTCCCAATGCTTCTCTTTCGGGAGAGGAAGAGACCCAATGGGAGGTGCCCGGCACAACTTTGCCAACATCGGCATACAAAGTGCCACAGCATGTCATCATCTGTGCACATTCAGAAGATCTACAAGCCGACCAAGGGCAAGATGGATGGATGGCGTCCTTGAGGTGACTGGACTGACCTTGAAGGAGCTGGGGGTGGTGACGGACGACAGGGAGCTCTGGCGTGAGCTGGTCCATGAGGTCACGAAGAGTCGGAGACGACTGAATGAATCAACAACAACAACAAGCCACTCTAAACACCTTTGCAGAAGCATATGAGAAGCTCGACCTGTCATTGAATATTAAGAAAACCAAAGTGCTCTTCCAGCAGTCATCAACCAACCCCTCTCCAATGCCAGAGATACAGCTTCGTGGTGTCACCTTAGAAAATGTGGACCATTTCCACTCCCTTGGCAGACACCTCTCCACAAAATTCAACATCGACACCGAAATACAACACCGCCTGAGCTCTGTGAGTGCAGCATTTTTCCGAATGAAGCAGAGAGTGTTTGAGGACCGGGACATCCGTAGGGAGACCAAGGGGCTTGTCTATAAAGCTATTGTCCTCCCAACCCTGCTCTATGCCTGTGAAACGTGGACTGTCTACAGGCATCACATGCAACTCCTGGAACCATTCCATCAGCGCTGCCTCTGGAAAATCCTACAAATCTCTTGGGAAGACAAGCAGACAAACGTCAGCGTGCTGGAAGAAGCAAAGACCACCAGCATTGAAGCGATGTTCATCCGGCATCAACTCCGCTGGACCGGCCACATTGTCCGCATGCCCGGGCACCATCCCCCAAAGCAGTTGCTCTACTCCGAACTCAAGAACAGAAAACGGAATGTTGGTGGGCAGGAAAAGAGATTGAAAGATGGGCTCAAAGCCAACCTCAGAAACTGTGGCATAGACACTGAGAACTGGGAAGCCCTGGCCCTTGAGCGCTCCAGCTGGAGGTCAGCTGTGACTAGCAGTGCTGTAGAATTTGAAGAGGCACAAATGGAGGTTGAAAGAGAGAAATGTGCCAAGAGGAAGGAGAGTCAAGCCAACCCTAACCGAGACCGCCTTCCACCTGGAAATCGATGCCCTCACTGCGGGAGAAGATGCAGATCAAGAATAGGGCTCCACAGTCACCTACGAACTCACTCCCAGGACACTGAACTTGGACGACCATCATCCTCGCACTACAAGGGATCGCCTAAGTAAGTAAATACAAAGTGCCACAAAGCACCTTAAAGTCGAATGCATTTTATCATTGCCTAAGCTTTCTCCGGTCCAAATCTCACAAGACGCCTGGAGAATATCACCCACAGCTTGGTCCTTAAGGATTGCAGGAGGCTAACATTAGGCAGAAAGTGATGTGGCCTCATGCCTTGGCTTGGAGAGGCTGTGTGTGATGGGAGGATGGGACGTCCAGTTCTCCATCCATGACTTAGATGCACAATGCATTAGTGCATGCTTATTTGCCAACTCAGTGGCAATTTTTTTTTTTAAAAAAATTCTCTTTAAAGAAATTTAATAATAATAATCTATATAAATAAAAATGTAATGTTCGCTTTTATTTATGGGATTAACAGAACTCAAAAGCCACTGGACGAATTGACACGAAATTTGGACACTACACCCTAACAGACCAACGAGTGATCATGACTCATAACCCCCCCCCAAAAAAAAACAGTGGAAAGGACTCCCCGCCCCCCAAAAAAAGCTAAATGATGAAAAGCTAAATGACAATACCGAAAAAAGGGAAGGAAACGGGAGGGAAGGAAGGGGAGAAAGAGAATAAGAAAAAGAGAGAGAAAGAGGGAGGGAAAGAAAGAAGGAAAGAGAAGGAAGGAAGGAAAGAGGTAAAGAAGAAAGGAGAAGGAAAAGAAAAAGGGGGAAGAAAGGAAAAAGGTAGAGAAGGAAGGAAGGAGAGAAGGAAAGAAAATAAGGGAAGGAAGGAAAGAGGGAGCGAAGGAAGGAGGGAAAGAAGGAAAGAAAGAGGAGAGAAGGAAAGAGAAAGAAGGAAGAAAAGAGGTAGAGAAGGAAGAAAGGAGAGGAAAAAGGGAAAGAAAAAGGGAGGGGAAGGAAGGAAAGAGGTAGCGAAGGAAGGAAGGAGAGAAAAAAAGAAAAAAGGGAAGGAAGGAGAGAAAGAAAGAAGAGAAAGTGGGAGGGAACATTGGCCACACCCACGTGTGGTGGGTACAGCTAGTCTATATAAATAAAAATGTAATGTTCGTTTGTGGGATTCACAGAACTCGAAAACCACTGGGGGAATTGACACCAAATTTGGACACAAGACACCTAACAACCTAATGTATCTCTTTCACTCATAAAAACACAGAAAAACATAGCAGAAGGGACTTTAAAAGCCCCAAACAGCTAAATTGCGAAAAGGTAAATGACAATATGGAAAAAGGGAAGAATTAGGGAGTGAAAGGGAGAAAAAGAAAGAAAGAAAGAAAAGAAAGAAAGAAAGAAAAGAAAGAGGGAGGAAAAGAAAGAAGGAAAGGGAGAAGGAAGCATGGAAGCAAAGAGGAAGGAAGGAAAGAGGTAGAGAAGGAAGAAAGGAGAGAAAGAGGGAGGGAAAGAAAAAGGGGGAAGGAAGGAAAGTTAGAGAAGGAAGGAAGGAGTGAAGGAAAGAAAAAGGGAAAGAAGGAAGGAAAGAGGAAGGAATGGGGGAAGATGTAGAGAAAGAGGGAGAGAAGGAAAAGAAAAGAGACAGAAGAAGAGAAAGAAAAAGGGAAGAGAAAGAAAAAGAGGGAAGGAAGGAAAGAGATATACAAGGAAGGAAAAAGAGAAGGAAAGACGGAAGGAAGGAAGGGAAGGAAGGAAGGAAGGAAGGAAGGAAGGAAGGAAGGAAGGAAGGAAAGAGGGAGTGAAGGAAGGAAAGAGGGAAACAAGGAGAGAAAGAGGGAAGGTTGGCCACAGCAACACGTGCTGGGTACAGCTAGTCTATATAAATAAAAATGTAATGTTCGTTTGTGAGATTAACAGAACTCAAAAACCACTGGGGGAACTGACACCAAATTTGGACACAAGACACCTAACAACCCAATGTATGTCCTTCACTCATAAAAACACTGAAAAACACAGCAGAAGGGACTTAAAAAGCCCCCAAAAAGCTAAATGACGAAAAGGTAAATGACAATACAGAAAAAAGGGAAGAAAGAAGGAAAGGGAAAGAAAGAAAGAAAGAAAGAAAGAAAGAAAGAAAGAAAGAAAGAAAGAAAGAAAGAAAGAAAGAAAGAAAGAAAAGAAAGAGAAGGAAGGAAGGAAGGAAGGAAGGAAGGAAGGAAGGAAGGAAGGAAGGAAGGAAGGAAGGAAGGAGGGAAAGAAAGAAGGAAAGGGAGAAGGAAGCATGGAAGCAAAGAGAGAAGGAAGGAAGGAAAGAGGTAGAGAAGGAAGAAAGGAGAGAAAGAGGGAGGGAAAGAAAAAGGGGGATGGAAGGAAAGTTAGAGAAGGAGGGAAGGAGTGAAGGAAAGAAAAAGGGAAAGAAGGAAGGAAAGAGGGAGCAAAGGAAAGGGGAAGATGTAGAGAAAGAGGGAAGGAAGGAAAGCAAGAAAGAGAGAAGGAAGAAAAGAGAAACCGATGCCCTCCCTGCAGGAGAACATACAGATCGAGAATTGGGCTTCACAGTCACCTACGGACCAACCGACAGAACACCGACCTTGGAGGACCATCATCCTCAGACTACGAGGGATTGCCTAAGTAAGTAAGTATGAGGTTTCATTGGACAGGAGGCTAGTAAAGACCCTGTGAAACTACATCTCCTGTGATTCCACAGCCCTGAGCTATGGCGATCAAAGTACTGTCAAACTACGTTAATTGTATACACCCCTCGTCATCGTGATGAACGATTCTGCCATCAACAGAGACCATGAAGCAATCTATCGGAGGAGGACTCTGGTCTTGGAAATCCGTGGAAACACGCCATCCCCTCTCAGTCCCATTTCACATCACACAAGTGATGGAGCGGTCTTTAACTCCAGCCACTTTTCAGCTCCGACGGGATCTTGGCGATCGCTCTCTTGTGGGTCGGCCAAAGCAAACATCTTCCCTTTGTTGGAACCTCCACTTTCTCATCGGCTTGGCACGCTCTTGCGCCTCCTCTCCCAAACGAGGTTCCCAAGAGCATCCATGATTAGGAAGTTTGGAACCTAACCAAATCTATTGGGATTTTGTTATCCCCTCCACTTGACCCCAACCATCATGGTCACCCCCACCATGGTTCATTATTCACCCAGAATAAAGTTCTGCACAATCCAAACAATGCACAGCAAGTCTCCAAAGGGATGTCGTCAGCATGAGAAGAAGACAAAGGGAGGATGTGGGGAAGTGAGGGGTACGGTACAGAAAATGGAGCCATAGACCTGCTTGTGTTTTGCAATCTTCTGACCACTAGCTTTCAGTTCAGTCTCAAGATTTTGGAACAGTTCTTTCAGTTGGTTCCTGCTATGGCTTTTGACTTTGGAAGCAAGACTTTGGCATCGCCGTGATCAACCAGCCCAGAAACACACAAGGATCCAGCTCAGGAGGGTAGGAACATGTGGTATCTTCAAGGGAGAGTAGCTATGGAGACATACATCTACATACATCTACAATCTTGGAGATGGAAAGGGATACAGAAGCCATCTAACTCAAGCTTCTGCCATCTAGGAAGACGTGACTAAAGCATTCCTGAAAGATGCACATCCAACCTCGAGTTAAGAGGTCGTCGCTTTCAAGACAATCTATCGCAAACAGTTCTTACAGGCAACAAGTTCTTCCCAACATTGAGGTGGGATCTCATTACTTGCCATATGCATCCTCTGGTTTGCCTTCTCTGGAGCAGCAGAAAACAAGCTTACTCCATCATCTTCTCTAACTGGGGGGTCGGGACCCCTGGGGGGGTCACAAGGGGGTGTCAGTGGGGTCACCAAAGGCCATCAGAAAACACAGTATTTTCTGTTGGTCAGGAGGGTTCTGTGTGCCAAGTTTGGTTCAGTTCCATCATTTGTGGAGGTCAGAATGCTCTTTGATTGTAGGTGAACTATAAATCTCAGCAACAACAACTCCCAAAAGTCAAGGCCTATTTTCCCCTACTTTCACTAGTGTTCACATTTGGGTATATTGAGGATTCATGCCAAGTTTGGTCCAGATCCATCATTGTTTGAGTCCACAGTTCTCTCTGGATGTAGGTGGGCTACAATTCCAAAACTCAAGGTCAATGCCCACCAAACCCTTCCAGTGTTTTCTGTTGGTCGTGGAAGTCCTGTGTGCCAAGTTTGGTTCAATTCCATCATTAGTGGAGTTCAGAATGCTCTTTAATTGTAGGTGAACTATAAATCCCAGCAACTCCAACTCCCAAATGACAAACTCAGAAAGTGCACGCGAATGACTACAGCCGAGTGCCTTCAAATGAAGCAGAGAGTGTTTTGAGGACCGGGACATCCGCAGGGAAACCAAGGGGCTTGTTTATAGAGCTATTCCCCTCCCAACCCTGCTATATGCCTGTGAGACGTGGACTGTCTACAGACGTCACATGCAACTCCTGGAACGATTCCATCACGCTGCCTCCAGAAAATCCTGCAAATCTCTTAGGAAGACAGGCGGACAAACGTCAGCGTGCTGG
This sequence comes from Anolis sagrei ordinatus, assembly GCF_025583915.1. Lineage (NCBI taxonomy): Eukaryota > Metazoa > Chordata > Lepidosauria > Squamata > Anolidae > Anolis > Anolis sagrei. The sequence continues at coordinate 3,918,313 of NW_026847882.1, forward strand.
AAGAAGCAAAGACCACCAGCACTGAAGCAATGGTCCTCCTCTATCAACTCTGATGGACCGGCCACATTGTCCAGATACCCGACCACTGTCTCCCAAAGCAGTTGCTCTACTCCGAACTCAAGAACGGAAAACGGAATGTCGGTGGACAGGAAAAGAGATTGAAAGATGGGCTCAAAGCCAACCTTAAAAACTCTTTCATAGACACTGAGAACTGGGAAGCCCTGGCCCGTGGCCGCTCCAGCTGGAGGTCAGCTGTGACCAGCAGTGCTGCAGAATTTGAAGAGGCATGAATGGAGGGCGAAAGGGAGAAGTGTGCCAAGAGGAAGGCGCGTCAAGCCAACCCCAACCGGGACCGCCTTCCACCTGGAAACCAATGCCCTCACTGCGGAAGAAGATGCAGAGCAAGAATAGGGCTCTACAGTCGCATACGGACCCACAAGAACACTGGAAGACAATCATCCTTGGAAAGCGAGGGATCGCCTAAGTAAGTAAGTTCCATTTTACAGGAACGTAGTTTGCATTACCTTTTAGCTGCATGGGATAGCATTCCTTTGCATTTCCCCAGGGTTGCTACAGACCCAGAGTCTGGAAAGCCAGACTGCAGGCTCTCTGCAGTTATTGGTTTAGAAAAGTATCTCTTTGGGTTTGGAGTCCGCCCTTTTTCCTGGGGTTGAGATCTCCATTTTGGAATCTCCCCTGCCTCCTTCAGTAGAGAAGAAAGCTTCAGATGTGCTGTTGGTCAGGCAGGTAACTTTGAAAAAACCATTGTAAGAACAATTGAGTAATATTGGGTCTGATTGAGATATAGATTGAGATTGAGAAATAGATAGTTAGAGATTGAGATACTATAGATAGTGATTGAGACATAGATACTGATTGAGATATAGATAGTAATTGAGTTACAGATAGAAAGATAGATTGAGTTATATAGATAAAGAAGTTTATTGAGTTGTAGATAGATATTGAGTATTATTGAGCATTACTTCATCTCCAAAGCTAACCTTGATCTATAGATATGGAAAAAACCTTTTTTTTTTCTAACCATAGCAGCTCAGGGTTAGGGTGAAAAGATCCCAGGATTTTTTTCCTGCCATTTGGGGAAAAGTTACCTCATTAACTGAAGGAAAGGAAAGAAAGATTATCTCTATGGTTTCACCAATTGACTGTTTTGTTTGTAACTTTGACAAGCTGTGCCAAGTCTGCAAGGACTTTGAGAAATAAATATTCTGTTTTGGTGTTCAAAACCTGTAGTAGCCTCAGTTGCTGGGAATCTCAAGCTTCTAAAGAAAGACCCTTGCGGTCTGCCCAGACAAAGAGAGAAGCACATCTTAGTTTTATTTTTATAGAGTCTGGGTGTGATGGCACAGGTTCAACCAGCCTGTTTATGTCGGATAAGCCAAACTCGACTGTAAATAGTGGAACTGATTCCATACAAACCATGTGCTCTTCCTATGGAAAGGAAGCCAAGCTTGGAAAAGTTCCTTTTGGGACTACAATTCCCACTATCCTGAGTTAATCATTGCTAATAATAGTACTTTTTAGACTAGGCACTTTCCATCTCTACAAATACCCTCAAATGGATAATGCTTATTTTTGGCGCTTGGAGAATCCCTAGGCAGCAGTGTGCCGGTTCAATGTAGCCTTACTTTTCATGGTTGGTGGATTCTGGGAGAGTTAGTGAGGGGAAATAGCATTTTTCTCCCCAAACTGTGGCAATAGGCACTCTTTTATTAAAGCCAGCTTTCTCACAAAGGACAAGAGACCCTCTGCTTGACCCATAAGGAACGGAGGAAGCCGGGGAGGGGAGGAAGAAGGGATCCTCAGTCCAACTTTGCTATTCTTTCTCCCAAAAATAAGGGGAAGGGGGGGAGAAGGAAACCTGCCAGAAGGCCCATTAGATATGTAAGACTAGAAGTCTGCAGGCAATGACCTGCCAGTCAAGAGGGGCAAGAAAACAAAACCACGTATTGATTTTACTCCAGTTTCCATTGCAACGTGAGACAGAATCCCACCGCTGAATGGCAGCAGCCAAATGAAAAGGTATCTTTCTCTCTCTCTCTCCAAGGAAGGCAAAGGGCACGAGGAATTCGTTCTGCAAAGCGGAGAGAAGAGGTGAGAGAAATCAGGGGAATTCGCCTTGCAAACCATTCCCGAGAAAGAGGAAGCCACTCCAGATGGCATTGGCAACCCGTTCCTTGGGAATTCCCAGTCCTCAACCTCCAGCCTTTTCCACCTCGAACAAAGACAAGATTCTGCCGCATGAATAATCCTTCAAGGGTAAATAAATACAGCAAAAGAGAAAGGAGAGCAAAACACGCACAAACATATAGGTACAGAGGTACACTTTCCAGAAATGTTCAAGTTGGAGGAAAGGGAGTTTGTTGGTTTTCTGATTTTCTCCACACAAAGAATCTGATGGTAAGGACAAGGCGAACTTCAGGATTCAGTAAGATATCTTGACACTTTGGCACCTTGTCCAGTTCCTTCATAGTTGTCTTTCGGAGTATGCGGATGCATCTACACCAGGCAGGGGCAAACTTCGGCCCAGGGGCTGCATGCAGCCTGTTGGAATCTTTACTCAGGCCCTCTTCTCTCTCACCATCCTATCCTAGCCTTCCTTCTGTCTTTCCTTCCTCCCTCCCTCCCTACCTTTCTCCTTCCCTTCCACCCTTTCATCCCTCCCTCCAGTTTCTCTTTTTTTCCTTATCTCTTTCATTCTTCCTTCCCTTCCCTCTTTCCTTCCTTCCTTCCTTCCTTCCTCCCTTCCTTCTCTCTTTCCTTCCTCCTTCCCTCCCTCTCCTTCCTTCCTGTTTTCCTCCTTTCTCCTTCCCTTCCACCCTTTCATCGGTCCTTCCTTCCTCTCTTTCCATCCTCCATCCCTCCATCCCTCCCTTCCCTCCTTCTTTCTCCCTCCCTCCTTCCTTCCCTTGCACCCTTTTGTCCTTCCT
>NW_026847882.1:3921360-3970239 GCF_025583915.1 Anolis sagrei ordinatus
TCATGCGGGGACATGAGAGAAGCCTCCCACAAGGATGATAAAAACATCAAATCATCCAGGCGTCCTCTGGGCCTTTCCAAATGTGAATGTGGTAGGCGGAGTTGTTGGTTCTGCCCCACAGTCACACAATGTGGAGGATTCTCTAGGTCTGTGGTTCTTAACTTGTGGGTCCCCAGGTGTTTTGGCCTATAACTCCCAGAAATCCCAGCCAGTTTGCCAAGGTGGCCAATTGCTACATTCACCCCTACCTCCAACAGACAGAGTTCTTTCTCCCACCCTGGACATCATTCCACAGATACATCAACCCCACTTGCTTAGTTTCCAACAGACCTCACAACTTCTGAGGATGCTGCCATAGATGCAGGCGAAACATCAGGAGAGAATGCTTCTGGAACATGGTCAGGCAGCCCGGAAAACAAACAACAACCCAGTGATTCCAGCTATGAAAGCCTTCAACATCTAATTGTTTTCAATTCAAAAGCTAAGCTATATCTGCTCTGTTCTTTACACGCTGCAGATCGTGGGTGGCCGAAACAGAAGGAAACATCTTGTTTTTGATTGTTTTTCTGCTCATCCTCTCTTTGTCGTTAATTTCTAATGAAGTTACATATTTGAAATGGCATTTCCTAAGTATTTCATGCTGCCTTGGAAAGATGTCACATTGGGAAAAGCTGCTCATCAGTTTGTCAAGGGAGTCAATGAATATTGTTGTCTTGCTGGAGAAGAGGTGGGGACTAAGTTTGGCTCTCAGCTGGAAAATCTGACCCTTCAAAACTGTGTTATGTTTAGATTAGTGTTTCTTAACCTTCCTAATGCTGCGACCCCGTAACACAGTTCCTCATGTTGTGGTGACCCCCAACCATAAAAAGCAGCGTGATTTCTCCAGTGTTGTGGGCATATACATCCTGTGATAATGTGGCATGCGTGTTCAGCAGCAAAGTAGCAAAGCAAAAGGGCAGATGCCGTCACTGTGTCTAGTTGTGATCCCCAGGTTGTGCCAGTCAACTTTTGTAGGATATTATTTCTAGTACCCACTTTTTGCTTGATAGACAAACAATACTTCTTGTAGGTCAGAGCACGGTCCAGAGTAACTCCCAGGTATTTGGGTGTACTGCAATGCTCCAGTGGGATTCCTTCCCAGATAATCCTCAGAGCTCAAGATGCTTGTCTGTTCTTAAGATAAAAAGTAAATCTCTACATTTTAGATGGATTTAGGGTCAGCTGGTTTTCCCTGTAATAGGCAGTAAGAGCACCTAAAGCTTCAGAGAGCTTCTGTTCAACCTTCTCAAAGCTCCCTGCTTGGGCGGTGATGGCACGATCGTCAGCATAGATGAAACTTTCTGTCCCTTCTGGCAGTGGACGATCATTTGTGTAAATGTTAAACATTGATGGACCAAGCAAACTCCCCTAAGGCAGGCCATTTTTCTGTTTTCCCCAAAATAGATTAGGAATCAGCTGGTTTTCCCTGTAATAGGCAGTAAGATCACCTAAAGTGTTGTGACTCAGCTGGAACCACAGACACAGAGTGATAGTGTTGTGACTCAGATGGGGTCTCAGAGTCATTCTGACGAGGATGATGGGATTCAGGTTCACAATCAGGTTCAAAATGTCCCTGTTGTCAACAATGAGGTGTGCAAGTTGAGTTTCCCACAGCAGGGAATGATGTTTCTGATACTGAAACTAGCCAGGTGCAAATGGACTCAGAAAAGGAGGACAGTTCTCAGCCTGATAGTAAGCAGGAAGGCAACCAGGCTGACACTAACGAGCAACCTGACCTTGATGAAACGGGAATCTTAGATCAGGCTATGTGACAGCGCGAGTGGCACCACCTATGTGTAGAACCGTTAGTTGCAAGATTTAATCTGTTGTATCATGCTTAATCCTGCCTTTTTACCCTGCTTATGTATAGTTGTATGGACTGGTTACTTGTAGCTGTCAATCAGTACTGTCTGGCTCCACCTCTTCCTGCAGGAGGGGAGTGCTTCCTTTCTTTTCATTCTGCCATCAGAGTTCCTACCATATGGACGTGAGTAAGAGACTTGACTCTAAAAGACCCTGATTTAAGTTACCTCTTAGCACCAGTTCTGAGGTTTTTTACCCTTGAGACTTGTGCTTCATGTTCAGACCAACCTGAACGACGTTGGAAGTCTCAAGCGCCTTCAAACTGGTTCTTTTGGCACCAAAGGAAGATCCTGAGTCTTCAAACATAGGCCATCTGAACTGGGGTTGTGGTTTGCTCCGGCATTCACAGCCATTGAGGAAAGAGGAAACTTGGTGAGGCTTCTCAGCTTCAAATCCCTTGGACCCAGGACTAACTGAGACTGTAATGTATGTTTTCCTTCACCCCTCTGAAGTTTCCAGCTCATTGCTTTAAAGAAATAACTCTTTGTGATCAATAAAACTTATTTTGAGTTATTTACAGCATTTTGGGTTTTTGAGAGTTCCAGTTTCCTATAGGAGGGCAAGAAGCAATCCCCTGGGGGAAAGATGCCACGTCCATCCCTCCTTCATTAAGAATAATAGCCCTCAGGCGCGACGGCACAGGCTGACTGTTTGGAATTCAGAATTCGAAGGAGTATGAGAATAGCCAACAAGAAGGAGGTCAGAGGCCAAATAAATGCTTTCATGTGTTGCAAACGGTATTAAGCAGTGTGTTTGAAAACAAACCTTTGTCAGAGCAACTCAACCAAGCAGCTTGTGCTCATTTGCTGCTGCATTTGGGGGTCCCTATGGAGACTTCTTATCCACAGCTTCATGGTATATGGTAGACTTCTACTGAGCTTAGAACAGCGGTTCTCAACCTGGGGGTCGCGACAGCTTGGGGGGTCGTTTGGCCATTTTCTGGGGGTCGCGAAGCCGCATTGGCTGGCCACGCCCCCTCCAAAATGGCAGCCGACCCCCTGAGCCACTGGCACTCCCACAGAAGGAGGTGAGGGATGGGCGAGTGGCTCCTTGGGTGCCCCTCGCTTCTGTTGCTCTCCCGCCGGCAGGCAGGGGTGCGGAGCAGGCGGGGGGCTTTGGCACAAGGCCTTGCGCCAGGTGCCCTCGCCTGCTTTGTTGTCCCGCCGGCCGGCAGGCAGGGGTGCGGAGCAGGCCAAGGCTCTTCGTTGCAGGTGAACTATTAATCCCAGCAACTGCATCTCTCAAATGTCAAGGTCTATTTTCCCCAAACTTCACCAGTGTTCACATTGGGGCATACTGAATATCTGTGCCAAGTGTGGGCCAGACCCATCATTGTTTGAGTCTGCAATGCTCTCTGGATGCAGGTGAACTACAACTCCCAAACTCAAGGTCAGTGCTCACCAAACCCTTCCAGTATTTTTCGTTGCTTGTGGGAGTTCCGTGTGCCAAGTTTGGTCCAATTCCATCATTGGTGGAGTTCAAAATGCTCTTTAATTGTAGGTGAACTATAAATCCCAGCAACTACAACTCCCAAATGACATAATCAATTTTCCCTCCAACCCCACCAGTATTCAAATTTGGGCATATTGGGTAACGTAAGGTAAAAGTTTTCCCCTGACATTAAGTCCAGTCGTGTCCAACTCTGGGAGTTGGTGCTCAATTTCTAGGCCAAAGAGCCGGTGTTGTCCATAGACACCTCCAAGGTCATGTGGCTGACATGACGGCATGGAGCGCTGTTGTTGGGTATTTGTGCCAAATTTGGTCCAGTGAATGAAAATACATCCTGCATTTCAGATTTTTACATTATGATTCATAACAGTAACACAATTACAATTAGGAAGTAGCAATAATAATAATTTTATGGTTGGGGGTCACCACAACGTGAGGCACTGTATTAAGGGGTCGCGGCATTACAAAGGTTGAGAACCACTAGCTTAGAAGATCCCTCTTGTCCTTTGCGAAACGGAGCATTTGTTGGATTTTCTTAGAGGGGCTGGAGATAGTTTATATGATGTGTTTCCTCATCACACACGCACAGGCCACTCGCTTTCCCCATAACATGGTTAGCTTTCATTGCGCAGACCTGGCTTTCTCCCCAGAAAGCGTTACCTGCCAGCGAACAATGTTTATCTTTGCGAAAAGTCATGAGAATTTTTTTGCATCCGAGCAGATTAGAACTTCTGTTCCCTGCCAAGCAGAAAGCTCTGCCTGATAAGGCTCCCAATGGGAAATGCAGCACCTCCAGAAAAAAGAGAGCACAAAAGGGCTAGCCAGAGTTTTTGTGGGGTGGGAGGCGCTTTCCAAATGGGGGACCCCAGCGGCTGATAAAAATTGGGACAGAGAGAGGTTCAATGTGGAGAACAATGGCCCTGGGAGGACTCTTCCCCTCTTTCTTGACAATCTGGAAGGGGGAACCTTTGTGCGTGGGTGTTAAAGTACATTACAGAGCAGGTTTCCCAACATTTGGTTACATGAAGCACTTCTCAGCCATTGCTCTTGAACTTGCTTTCAGACTCTTCTTCACAACACATCAGTACTGATTTACTTCCATGAGAAACTACCATAGTTAACAGCCTTTCCAAATGTGATATCTTTTCCAAAGCAGCCTAAAATACATAGCAAATGACATTTGTTTTGGGCACATCCACTTGCTTTGGGTGCATCCACAGTATAGGATTAAAGCAGTTTAATACCACTTCAACTGCCATGAATTAGTGCTATGGAATCATGGGAGCTGCAGTTTTACAACAGTGGTTCCCAACATGTGGTCTGTGGCACATGACAGTATTAATGCACTTGGATACCACTTCAACTGCCATGGATTAGTGCTATGGAATCATGGGAGCTGTAGTTTTACAACAGTGGTTCCCAACATGTGGTCTGTGGCACATGACAGTATTAACGCACTTGGATACCACTTCAACTGCCATGGATTAGTGCTATGGAATCATGGGAGCTGTAGTTTTACAACAGTGGTTCCCAACATGTGGTCTGTGGCACATGACAGTATTAATGCACTTGGATACCACTTCAACTGCCATGGATTAGTGCTATGGAATCATGGGAGCTGTAGTTTTACAACAGTGGTTCCCAACATGTGGTCTGTGGCACATGACAGTATTAATGCACTTGGATACCACTTCAACTGCCATGAATTAGTGCTATGGAATCATGGGAGCTGTAGTTTTACAACAGTGGTTCCCAACATGTGGTCTGTGGCACATGACAGTATTAATGCACTTGGATACCACTTCAACTGCCATGGATTAGTGCTATGGAATCATGGGAGCTGCAGTTTTACAACAGTGGTTCCCAACATGTGGTCTGTGGCACATGACAGTATTAATGCACTTGGATACCACTTCAACTGCCATGGATTAGTGCTATGGAATCATGGGAGCTGTAGTTTTACAACAGTGGTTCCCAACATGTGGTCTGTGGCACATGACAGTATTAACGCACTTGGATACCACTTCAACTGCCATGGATTAGTGCTATGGAATCATGGGAGCTGTAGTTTTACAACAGTGGTTCCCAACATGTGGTCTGTGGCACATGACAGTATTAACGCACTTGGATACCACTTCAACTGCCATGGATTAGTGCTATGGAATCATGGGAGCTGTAGTTTTACAACAGTGGTTCCCAACATGTGGTCTGTGGCACATGACAGTATTAATGCACTTGGATACCACTTCAACTGCCATGGATTAGTGCTATGGAATCATGGGAGCTGTAGTTTTACAACAGTGGTTCCCAACATGTGGTCTGTGGCACATGACAGTATTAATGCACTTGGATACCACTTCAACTGCCATGGATTAGTGCTATGGAATCATGGGAGCTGTAGTTTTACAACAGTGGTTCCCAACATGTGGTCTGTGGCACATGACAGTATTAATGCACTTGGATACCACTTCAAATGCCATGGATTAGTGCTATGGAATCATGGGAGCTGTAGTTTTACAACAGTGGTTCCCAACACGTGGTCTGTGGCACATGACAGTATTAATGCACTTGGATACCACTTCAACTGCCATGGATTAGTGCTATGGAATCATGGGAGCTGTAGTTTTACAACAGTGGTTCCCAACATGTGGTCTGTGGCACATGACAGTATTAATGCACTTGGATACCACTTCAACTGCCATGGATTAGTGCTATGGAATCATGGGAGCTGTAGTTTTACAACAGTGGTTCCCAACATGTGGTCTGTGGCACATGACAGTATTAATCGCACTTGGATACCACTTCAACTGCCATGGATTAGTGCTATGGAATCATGGGAGCTGTAGTTTTACAACAGTGGTTCCCAACATGTGGTCTGTGGCACATGACAGTATTAATGCACTTGGATACCACTTCAACTGCCATGGATTAGTGCTATGGAATCATGGGAGCTGTAGTTTTACAACAGTGGTTCCCAACATGTGGTCTGTGGCACATGACAGTATTAATGCACTTGGATACCACTTCAACTGCCATGGATTAGTGCTATGGAATCATGGGAGCTGTAGTTTTACAACAGTGGTTCCCAACATGTGGTCTGTGGCACATGACAGTATTAACGCACTTGGATACTACTTCAACTGCCATGGATTAGTGCTATGGAATCATGGGAGCTGTAGTTTTACAACAGTGGTTCCCAACATGTGGTCTGTGGCACATGACAGTATTAATGCACTTGGATACCACTTCAACTGCCATGGATTAGTGCTATGGAATCATGGGAGCTGTAGTTTTACAACAGTGGTTCCCAACATGTGGTCTGTGGCACATGACAGTATTAATGCACTTGGATACCACTTCAACTGCCATGGATTAGTGCTATGGAATCATGGGAGCTGTAGTTTTACAACAGTGGTTCCCAACATGTGGTCTGTGGCACATGACAGTATTAACGCACTTGGATACCACTTCAACTGCCATGGATTAGTGCTATGGAATCATGGGAGCTGTAGTTTTACAACAGTGGTTCCCAACATGTGGTCTGTGGCACATGACAGTATTAATGCACTTGGATACCACTTCAACTGCCATGGATTAGTGCTATGGAATCATGGGAGCTGTAGTTTTACAACAGTGGTTCCCAACATGTGGTCTGTGGCACATGACAGTATTAATGCACTTGGATACCACTTCAACTGCCATGGATTAGTGCTATGGAATCATGGGAGCTGTAGTTTTACAACAGTGGTTCCCAACATGTGGTCTGTGGCACATGACAGTATTAATGCACTTGGATACCACTTCAACTGCCATGGATTAGTGCTATGGAATCATGGGAGCTGTAGTTTTACAACAGTGGTTCCCAACATGTGGTCTGTGGCACATGACAGTATTAATGCACTTGGATACCACTTCAACTGCCATGGATTAGTGCTATGGAATCATGGGAGCTGTAGTTTTACAACAGTGGTTCCCAACATGTGGTCTGTGGCACATGACAGTATTAATGCACTTGGATACCACTTCAACTGCCATGGATTAGTGCTATGGAATCATGGGAGCTGTAGTTTTACAACAGTGGTTCCCAACATGTGGTCTGTGGCACATGACAGTATTAATGCACTTGGATACCACTTCAACTGCCATGGATTAGTGCTATGGAATCATGGGAGCTGTAGTTTTACAACAGTGGTTCCCAACATGTGGTCTGTGGCACATGACAGTATTAATGCACTTGGATACCACTTCAACTGCCATGGATTAGTGCTATGGAATCATGGGAGCTGTAGTTTTACAACAGTGGTTCCCAACATGTGGTCTGTGGCACATGACAGTATTAATGCACTTGGATACCACTTCAACTGCCATGGATTAGTGCTATGGAATCATGGGAGCTGTAGTTTTACAACAGTGGTTCCCAACATGTGGTCTGTGGCACATGACAGTATTAATGCACTTGGATACCACTTCAACTGCCATGGATTAGTGCTATGGAATCATGGGAGCTGTAGTTTTACAACAGTGGTTCCCAACATGTGGTCTGTGGCACATGACAGTATTAATGCACTTGGATACCACTTCAACTGCCATGGATTAGTGCTATGGAATCATGGGAGCTGTAGTTTTACAACAGTGGTTCCCAACATGTGGTCTGTGGCACATGACAGTATTAATGCACTTGGATACCACTTCAACTGCCATGGATTAGTGCTATGGAATCATGGGAGCTGTAGTTTTACAACAGTGGTTCCCAACATGTGGTCTGTGGCACATGACAGTATTAACGCACTTGGATACCACTTCAACTGCCATGGATTAGTGCTATGGAATCATGGGAGCTGTAGTTTTACAACAGTGGTTCCCAACATGTGGTCTGTGGAACAAAAATATGATCCACGGACTCACCATTACTAGACTGTTGCCTCGAAACCATGTGGCAACAAGAGTGACTGATCTCGCGAAACCTTATAGTACCAGTACAACGGGGATGTCGGGAGGGAAAAGGCTGACTACCCACGAAAGATTACTACTACCACGTCAGCTCGAGATTATTAAATATAGTTTTTGCGGGCAAACAGATGGCGACTACTGGATGGCATAAGTTCTGTATCAGAAACTAGAGCTGATGTGGTCTACCCAATGCAATGTTCTGAATCAGCGCCCCAAATAACCAAACTGAATCTAAAGTTGAACAAAAACCGATTTGTAACCCTTTTGGTACTAATGTTGGAGAGCGGTCTCATGTCAAAGTGGTCCCTGGTCAAGTGGTCGCTGGTCAAAGTGATCCCCGGTCAAAGTGGGCCCTGGTCAAGTGGTCCCTAGCCAAGTGGGCCCTGGTCAAAGTGGTCCCTGGTCAAAGTGGTCCTGGTCAAAGTGGGCCCTGGTCAAAGTGGTCCCTGGTCAAAGTGGGCCCTGGTCAAGTGTCCTGGTCAAAGTGGTCCCTGGTCAAGTGGTCCCTGGTCAAAGTGGTCCCTGGTCAAATGGTCCCTGGTCAAAGTGGTCCTTGGTCAAGTGGTCCCTGGTCAAATGGTCCCTGGTCAAAGTGATCCCTGGTCAAAGTGGGCCCTGGTCAAGTGGTCCCTAGTCAAGTGGTCCCTGGTCAAAGTGGTCCTTGGTCAAAGGGCCCTGGTCAAAGTGGTCCCTGGTCAAAGTGGCTGGTCAAAGTGGTCCGTCCCTGGTCAAGTTATCCCTGGTCAAAGTGGTCCCTGGTCAAGTGGTCCTGGTAGTGGTCCCTGGTCAAAGTGGAACCTGGTCAAGTGGTCCCTGGTCAAAGTGGTCCCTGACCAAGTGGTACCTGGTCAAAGTGGTACCTGGTCAAATGGTCCCTGGTCAAAGTGGTCCCTGGTCAAATGGGCCCTGGTCAAAGTGGTCCCTGACCAAGTGGTTCCTGACCAAGTAGTACCTGGTCAAATGGTCCCTGGTCAAAGTTGGCTCTGGTCAAGTGGGCCCTGTTAAAGTGGGCCCTGGTCACAGTGGTCCCTAGCCAAGTGGACCCTAGCCAAGTGGTCCATGGTCAAAGTGGCACCTGGTCAAAGTGTGCCCTGGTCAAGTGGTCCCTGACCAAATGGTACCTGATCAAAGTGGTACCTGTTCTAAGTTGGCTCTGGTCAAGTGGTCCCTGGTCAAGAGGTCCCTGGTCAAATTGGTCCCCTGGTCAAAGTTGGCTCTGGTCAAAAAAGGTTGGGAACCACTGTTTTACAATGTCTTTAGCCTTAGAGTGCCTCACCAAGCTAGAAATCCCAGGACTCCATAGTATTCCTGTGGATACGATGGGTCAACTGTATCTCTAAATCAAACTGGAAAAGGAATTTATCTTCAGCTTGGCCTCAGTCAGCAAAATATGGTGGGCCACTCCTGGGAGGGCATCAGTACATATTGACACGACCAAATCCACTGGCTTGACTTCCCTCTGCTTTGCCAGTAGCAATGGCGGCAGCCCAGTGTTCTCCAGAAAGGTCGCCTGTTGCATCTCTTCATGAGTCTCCCGTTAGGAGACATGTTGGGGCTTTCTGCTTTGTGGCTCTGAAAAGCTTTCTGCTGCATGGCCACGAAAAGCCAAGTCTGTTTCCCATTTTAAAGTGCAGGAAAAGTCCCTCTCGGCACTAGAAGAGGCTTGGGAGCCATCAACAAAGGACTTTCTGACCCTCCAATTAACTGCCTGTACTTTACAATCTGGAATCTGGCATCCCTCTCCCAGGATTACAAACTAGCAAGTTTGGATACCTTAAATTAATTAAACAAGCGTTTCCGGATTTGCAGTCACATGCTGGGTTTTTGGCAAGTCGAAGGCTAGCAAAGATTTCTGGCCAGAGAGAGAGAGAAGGGGAGAGGGAGAGAGAAACACGGTGGGGAGGAAAACCCAATTTTCTGGGGCACCGCTTGGCGGGGGTCTCCCGTTTCCCCTTTCCAAAAAAATCAATAGAAGCTGCTATCAAAAGGAAAACAAGGAGCAGGATTGCCAAATCATTCCTAACAGCCCTGTCTGGAAAAGGCCTCGGCCAAGAGCAATTAGGAGCCGAAGACAAGGAGAAGCACCGCACACGGCGCTGCCAAACTGACAGTCATCCTCTGGCAGAGAACCAGTGAGGAAATTACTCTGGAGTAAATTGCTCCTCGGGCACTGCATCCATAGCCACGCTTCCTAAACGTTGCAACTATCCCCAATGAAAAGAGGAAAGGGAGATTTGGTTGAGCTGGAGGGAGATCTCTTTGGAATATCATTCCCCAGCCGTGTCAGGAAATGTTGGCCAGGAAATCTGAGAATAATCAGTAACTTTTCCAAGCTCTCATTGGTCTCGATCAGTCATTGGCAAGTCTCATAATCCATCCCTGGCCAAACCACACCAGGACGTAAAGTGGGTCATGAGAGATCTATATGCCAAGTTTGGTATTGATCAGTCATTGGCGAGGGTCTCAGTGGTCTCAGGAAGTGAGTGAAGTGACTGCAAGTCCCATCATCCATTGTCAAATTCTTCCAAACCGCACCAGGATGTAGAGTGGGTTGTGCGGACTCTCTGTGTAAATTGTAAATTGTGGTCCTGATCCATCATTGTTGGCAGTTGTAATGGTCTTAGGAAGGGAGTGCAGATATTGCAAGTCCCATCGTTCATAGTGCATCCTCCTCCAAACTGCACCAGGATGTAGAGTGTGTCATGGAGACTTTGGTCTTTATCGGTAATTGGATGTGGGTTGCAGTGGTCTCAGGAATTGAGCAAAGGTACTGCAAGTCCCATAATCCATGGTCCATCCCCGGCCAAACCACACCAGGATGTAAAGTGGGTCATGAGAGGTCTATGTGGCAAGTTTGGTCCTGATCAGTCATTGGATGAGGTTAACAGCGGTCTCAGAATGTGAGTGATGGTACTGCAAGTCCCATCATCCATGGTTCATCCTCCTCCAAACTGCAGTAGGATGTAGAGTGGGTCATGGGGGCTCTGTGTGCCAAGTTTGGTCTGTATTGGTAATTTTCAATGTTTATTGTTTCAAAAAGCAGCCAGAAGAAGAGATGGTTTGGATCAAGGGCCGGGCTATAGCACAGCTGGTCAATCACCAGCCGCAATAGATCTTAAGGTTGGCAGTTCGAAGCCCAGGTTGGGGTGTCATGCATCATGTCCCGCAGCTGCTGATGGTGGTTAGTGTGGCAGACCTAGCAGTTGGTGATGGAAGCGTTAATGGAAGTCTTAGTTCTAAAGGACTGAGTAATCTGTAAGTAAGAGTTTATGGGTGTACGAACCCACACGATCTCTTAATTCATCTGGAGAGGTCCTGCTCATGATCCCACCTCCATCGCAAGTGCGATTGGTGGGGACGAGGGAGAGGGCCTTCTCGGTGGTGGCCCCTAGACTCTGGAACTCGCTCCCCAAGGACATTAGGCATGCCCCAAAGACACTGCCAGTCTTTAAGGGGAGCCTGAAAACGTGGTTGTTCTAGTGTGCCTTCCCAGAATAAGGAAACCCTAAGCAACATGTCCCCAATCGCACTTTACTAATGATCTAGGATTGTCTGCTCGCTCCATCTTTCTCCAAATACCTATCCTAGTTATATGTCACCTTGTCGTGCCCAGTATTTTTAAAATTTTAATTATTACGTTTGGCCCTGCCACAGGTTTTTAATGCATCGTGGTGTTACTGTTATTGTTTATTGCTTTGTTTATGAGTTTATTTATTGTTTGTATTGCTGTGTTGTTTTATTGATGTATTTGGGCTCGGCCTCTTGTACGCCGCACCGAGTCCTCCGGGAGATTCTAGTGGGGTATAAATAAATTATTATTATTATTATTATTATTATTAAGGGCGGAGGCATGCAAGGGATAGGTTGCAGCTGGGTGTTGCTGCATTTAAGGAGCTAACCTTGGGGCTGATCTTTGGGAGAAAAAGATTTGTGTTATCTTGGTGGTAGATGCTGCTGGTTTTCCCCCAGGTTTGTGGATTTTCAGTGTCCTGACCTGTCTCCTGAACTCTTGGAACCCTGCGCCCGTACCTTGGGAAATCTGACTTGACCACAGTAGTCCACACTCTGGTTACATCCCATATAGACTACTGCAACACTCTCTACATGGGGTTGCCTTTGAAGACTGTCCGGAAGCTTCAAATGGTCCGTTTTTAAATCTCTGCGTGCATAGGTTTTTAAATCTCTGCGTGTTATTGTTTATATGTGAGTTATATTAATTGTATTGTTTTATTGGCTTATTACTTGTTGTTTTTATTGATGTGTTGTTGGACTTGGCCTCATGTAAGCCGCTCCAAGTCTGCTTGGGGAGATGGTGGCGGGGTATAAATAAAATTTTATTATTATTATTTATTATAACATACTAACAGGAGTGGCGCTCAGGGAGCATACAACTCCTCTGCTGCGCCAGCTCTGCTGGCTGCCAGTTTGCTACCGGGCACAATTCAAAGTGCTGGCTTTAGCCTATAAAGCCCTAAACGGTTCCGGCCCAATTTACCTGTCCGAACGCATCTCCTCCTATGAACCAGTTAGGACATTAAGATCATCCGGGGAGGCCCTGCTCTTGGTCCCGCCTGCATCACAAGTACGTCTGGCAGGGACAAGAAATAGGGCCTTCTCAGTGGTGGCCCCTCGGCTGTAATGTCCTTCCTACAGAAATTAGATTAGCCCCCTACCTGTTAGCATTTCGGAGGAAAGTGAAGACCTGGTTGTTCGAGCAGGCATTTGAATAGGCAGTGTAACCAACATAGGAATATGGAACAATTGGATGATGAGACTGGATCTTGATTTTAACTATGAGACAATAATGAGATGCTATATGATGATTAATTGATTGTTTATCATGCTATTGTTTTAATTGTTTTTAACTGTTTTATGATGTTTTAAGCATTGAATTTTGCTATTATGAACCGTTCTGAGTCGTCCGAGGGCTGAGAAGAGTGGTATACAAATATAGTAAATAAATAAATCAATCAATAAATAAAATATTTGGACTGGCTTTTGACTACGATATAGACTCTTGATCCCTGGACTTTGCTCATTGAACTCTCGCTGTTTGACCACTGGACTGGACCCTTTGACTACAGTGTAGCGCTTGCTGTCAGTTTTTGTTTTATATTCTGTAGCTGAGTGATATCTTTATGTTTTATATTTTGGACTATTAAAACAGCCAGAAAGTAAACTGGTTTGGTTCACCTCTGCCTGAATACTGGCAGAGCCCTGGCATCGTGATAGTGAGCACCCGACCTTCAGCCCAGTTTACTGTCCACCTAAGCAGGCTGAAAACAACTGTGAGCTGTGAGTAGAGAAATTAGGCATCACTTAAACGGGAAGGTATTTAATGGCACCACATAGGAAATACCAGAAAAATGCTGGCAATCAAAGGAAGGAGGAAGTCTGTGATCAAGGCTCTTCGTTATAGAGCAGTGTTTCTCAACCTTCCCAATGCTGCGACCCCTTAATACAGTTCCTCCTGTTGTGGTGACCCCCAAACATAACATTATTTTCCTTTTTACTTCACAGCTGTAATTTTACTACTGTTATGTATCATAATATAAATATCTGGTATGTAAGATGTATTTTCATTCACTGGACCAAATTTGGCACAAATACCCAATAAGCCCAAATTTGAATACTGGTGGGGTTGGAAGGGATTGATTTTGTCATTTAGGAGTTGTAGTTGCTGGGATTTATAGTTCACCTACAATTCAAAGAGCATTCTGAACTCCACCAACTTGGAACTGAACCAATCTTGGCACACAGAACTCCCATGACCGACAGAAAATACTAGAAGGGTTTGGTGGGCATTGACCTTGAGTTTTGGAGTTGTAGTTCACTTACATCCAGAGAGCACTGTGGACTCCAACAATGATGGATCTGGACCAAACTTGGCATGGATACTCAATATGTCCAAATGAGAACACTGGTGGAGTGTGGGGAAAATAGACTTTGACATTTGGGAGTTGTATTTACTGGGATGTATAGTTCACCTACAATCAAAAGCATTCTGAACCCCACCAGCAATAGAATTAAGCCAACCTTCCCACACAGAACCCCCATGACAAACAGAAAATACTGTGTTTTCTGATGGTCTTTGGCGACCCCTTTGACACCCCCTCATGACCCCCCCCCAGGAATCCTGACCCCCATGTTGAGAAACGCTGTTATAGAGAATGGAGCAACAGCACCCCCCTGTGGTCAATATCAAGTACAACCTCCAGGACACCGAAGTTGGGAAAAATGCCGACATAATACCTCTATCTGTTGTCTGTCCTGGAGTTTGGGAGTTGTAGTTGCTGGGATTTATACTTCACTTACAATCAAAGAGCATTCTGAACCCCCATTGTATTCTCAATTCACTTCTGATATGATCTATATAAATAAAAATGTAATGTTCATTTGTGGGATTACCAGAACTCAAAACCCACTGGACGAATTGATACCATATTTGCACACAAGAGACCTAACAACCCAATGTATGTCCGTCACTCAAAAAAATGATTTTGTCATTTGGGAGTTGTAGTTGCTGGGATTTATAGTTCCCCTACAATCAAAGAGCATTCTGAACCCCACCAACGACGGAACTGGGGCAAACTTGGCACAGAGCTCTCCCATGACCAACAGAAAATACTGGAAGGGTTTGGTGGGCAGAGTCCTTTGATTTTGGAGTTGTAGTTCACCTACATCCAGAGATCACTATGGACTCAAACAATGATGGATCTGGACCAAACTCTACACGAATACTCAATATGCCTAAATGTGAACACTGGTAGAATTTGGGGGAAATACACTCTTGACATTTGGGAGTTGTAGTTGCTGGGATTTATAGTTCACCTACAATCACAGAGCATTCTGAACCCCACCAACGACGGAACTGGGGCAAACTTGGCACACAGTTCTCCCATGACCAACAGAAAATACTGGAAGGGTTTGGTGGACAGAGTCCTTTGATTTTGGAGTTGTAGTTCACCTACATCCAGAGATCACTATGGACTCAAACAATGATGGATGTGGACCAAACTCTACACGAATACTCAATATGCCCAAATGTGAACACTATTCAAGTTTGGGGAAAATAGACTCTTGACATTTGAGAGTTGTAGTTGCTGGGATTTATAGTTCACCTACAATCACAGAGCATTCTGAACCCCACCAACGTTAGAATTGGCCCAAACCTCCCACACAGGAAAGCCATGTGGGCCACAGCAACGCGTGGCAGGGGACGGCTAGTATATAAATAAATACCATCAACATCTAACTTCAACAATTCAGAATCTGTGCACACATTCGATTCGGTTCTCCGTGAAGCAGATGGCCAATTTGAATGCGAAACTTGTGTTCGGTTCCTCCCAACGATTCCTCTCTCCAAACCAGGAATGCTCCAAAGAAGCCAAGATGTGGGTGGGGCTGCTTATATCGATGTATTGGTACAAAAGAAAAGCATGTCCCAAATATCCATTCTCTGGAAATGTTTGGCAAAAGGGCTCATGGGGGAAGAGTCAAGAATGTGTTACGAGAAAGGAAAGGCCCACTTTGCGCTTCGGAGGAAGGCACACCTTGCTCACAAGGCCTTTCATGCTCTTCCAGGAAAGTTGCATTGGCCAAGAAGGTGTAAACAGGGCTTGTTTCAATTAAGAGTTGCCCTGGACAGCTGCCCGAAAATGGGCATTTTGGACGGATCTCCATTGTTAACGCTCCAACGCGGCCATTTCCTCCGACCGCAAACTCCCTTCCTGAGGGCAAACCCGGGCAACGCGAAAATTTCATTCTTCTCCGGAACTATTCTTGCCAACTGGGCAAACAACAAAGCTAGCTGAACTGGAGCTTGCTGTTGTTTTCATTTTCCAAACAGTTGCTGGAATCATAGAATCCTAGAGTTGGAAGAGACCTCATGGGCCATCCAGTCCAACCCCATTTGGCCAAGAAGCGGGAAAATCACATTCAAAGCACCTCTGACAGATGGCCACCCAGCCTCTGCTTCAAAGCCTCCAAAGAAGGAGCCTCTACCACACTCTGGGGCAGAGAGTTCCACTGCTGAACAGCTCTCACAGCCAGGAAGTTTTCCCTAATATTCAGGTGTTGAAGTTGCTGGGATTTATAGTTCACCTACAATCAAAGAGCATTCTGAACCCCACCAGCAATTAAGCCAAACTTCCCACACAGAACCCCCATACTAACAGAAAATACTGTGTTTTCTGATGGTCTTTGGCGACCCCTTTGACACCGCCTCACGATCCCCCCAGGGATCCTGACCCCCAGGTTGAGAAATGCTGTTACATCAACGATGGAATTGAACCAAACTTGGCACACAGACCTCCCAAGTATTTGGTAGGCTTTGACCTTGAGTTTAGGAGTTGTAGTTCACCTACATCCAGAGAGCACTGTGGACTCAAACAATGATAGATCCGATAGGACCAAACTTGGCATGAATACTCAATATTGGGTTGTTGTAGGTTTTTTCGGGCTATATGGCCATGGTCCAGAGGCATTCTCTCCTGACGTTTCGCCTGCATCTATGGCAAGCATCCTCAGAGGTAGTGATACTCAATATTTATTTATTTAGACCGTTTCTACCCTGCCCTTCTCACCCCCGAGGGGGGACTCAGGGCGGCTAACACAGGCAACTATTCAATGTCAACAGTATCAAAAAAACAATATAAAACAGCAATATAAAATCCATTACATAACAATTAAGCAGTGATATTAATTAAAATTACATAACCACATAGAACAGATCACAGAATCACAGGTCATAAAGCCAATCACAGCGGAGGAGGGCTTTTGGTGGGAGGATTCCCATCCGTTTCCAAAACGTTTCCAAAACGGAAGAGAAGGACAGGCGGAGAGATCTTCAGCCTTCTCTGCCAAAGAGGTTCCTAAGACCATCAGAAATATATGTTTTCTGATGGTCTTTGGTGACCCCTAATTACGTCTCCCTAAACTACAAATCCCATGGTCCCACAGGATGAAACCATGTCGAAAATAGAATCAAATGTTATGATTGTGACCTAGAATAATAGAAATCCCCAAGGCTTCAAGGGATACCAAGGGGCTTGTTTATAAAGCTATTGTCCTCCCAACTCTGCTCTACGCCTGCAAAATGTGGACTGTCTACAGCAGGGGTCTTCAAACTTTTTAAACCGGGGGCCAGTTCACTGTCCCTCAGACCGTTGGAGGGCCGGACTGTAGTTTTTTTTTAAAAAAAAACAATAAAAAAATCCCTCTGCACATTGCACCTATCTGATTTGGCTGTGTGGAAGGGCCCTTAGAGGGAGGGGGTTCTTTCTCGCCCTCTTTAGGCAGTAATTCCAGGAGCAGAGAATGGGAAATCTTCCTCTTTCTAGTCTGAACAAAATCTGGCTACCAGTATTAACAAAAACTCTAAAATTATAACTGTAAATAAAGAACAACACTCAAACACAGGGGAACTCCAGACAAGAAACAATCAGGGCCAGCTAATCACCTCTCAACAAAGGATTCTCCCTAAAAACTGTCAGGCTATGAAATGGTAATCAAGGTGGCCAATTGAAACATTCATACCTACCTCCGACAGACAAGAGTTCTTTCTCCCACCCTGGATCTTCCACAATTTTCCTAGTTAAAGGTTTTCCTCTGACATGAAGTCCAGTCGTGTCTGACTCTGAGGTGTGGTGCTCATCTGCATTTCTAAGTTGAAGAGCCCGTGTTATCCGTAGACACCTCCAAGGTCATGTGGCCAGCATGGCTGCATGGAGCGCCGGGGCAGCATCCCTTGGCTGGCTCACGCTGCTCATCAGGCCTGACGGATAGCGTGAGCCTGCCAAGGGAGGAGCAGCCCCGCGCGGCCTACTTGCGTGTAAAGCACCTCACGAGGTGCTTTATGCACGAGTAGGCCACGCGAAGCAGCTGCCCTTGGCTGGCTCACGCTGCCCATTGGGCCTGACGGATAGCGTGAGCCAGCCAACGGAGGGGCACTGTGTGTGGGGGGCGCTCTTCCTCCGTGGGCCAGATAAGTGCCCTTGGCGGGCCGGAAGTGGCCCGCGGGCCGTAGTTTGAGGACCCCTGTTCTACAGACATCACATGCAACTCCTGGAACGATTCCACCAGCGCTGCCTCCGGAAATCCTGCAAATCTCTTGGGAAGACAAGCGGACAAGTGTCATCGTGCTGGAAGAAGCAAAGACCACCAGCATTGAAGCGATGGTCCTCTGCCATCAACTCCGCTGGAGTAGCCATGTCGTCTGGATGCCTGACCACCGTCTCGCAAAGCAGTTGCTCTACTCTGAAAAGAGTGAACGAGTAGAGAAAAAGGGATTGGAGAGAAGAGAAAAAAGTAAGGAATGAATGGAAAGAGGAAACCTGGTGATAGATGAGAGGAAATAGAAGAACCTGAGCCTGGGGAAGGAGTAGGAAGAGTGGAGATGTAAGGAACACATGAACTCCTGGAGGCCATTGTCAGATGCCCGACCACCGTCTCCCAAAGCAGTTGCTCTACTCCGAACTCAAGAAGGAACTGAATGTTGGAGGACAGGAAAAGAGATTAAAGATGGGCTCAAAGCCAACCTTAAAAACTCTGGTAGACACTGAGAACTAAGAAGCCCTGGCCCTTGAGGGCTCCATCTGGAGGTCAGCTGTGACCAGCAATGCTGTAGAATTTGAAGAGGCACAAATGGAAGGCGAAAGAGAGAAACGTGCCAAGAGGAAGGTGCATCAAACCAACCCCGACCGGGACCGCCTTCCACCTGGAAACCAATGCCCTCACTGTGGGAGATGATGCGGGTTAAGAATAGGGTTCCACAGTCACCTATGGACCCACCCTGGAGGATTATCCTACTCGGACAATGAGGGATCGCCTAAGTAAGAAGTAAGTATGAACCTATGAACCATCAAGGTTGTTAAGATCTGAAGGGGCCCTGCTCTCGGTCCCACCGCCTTCGCAATTGCGTTTGGTGGGGATGAGGGACAGGGCCTTTTCGGTGGTGCCCCCTCGGCTTTGGAACTCCCTCCCGATGGAGATTAGATCTGCCTCTTCCCTCCTGATGTTTAGAAAGCAGGTAAAAACATGGCTTTGGGATACTGCATTCGCAGAATGATGACTGAGTTAATAACTGCTGACCTTTCTAGCGGATGGCGATGAATTTGTGATTCTTTTGGACGAACTGATTTTTGCTGTGATTTGTATGAATTGTATGAAGTGTATTTTAATGTATTTTATATTGATGATCTATAATGTTTTTCTTATTGTATTGAATTTTATGTTGTTAGCCGGCCTGAGTCCCTCCCCAGAGATGAGAAGACTAATAATAATAATAATAATAATAATAATAATAATAATAAATAATAGATAATAAAATAAAAATAATAGATATCCCTAAGGCTTCAAGGCTGAGATTGGTAACCAAAAAGTAATGGTTACGAAACGGCCTCTTCTGGTTATTATGGGCACAAAGGAGACACAGAAGAACCCCAACACAACGATGCATTGTTTTACCATCTACAAAAGCATCCCCTAAATGCAGCAATGAGTTTTTACCATCCAGAGAAATGGCCAAACATGAGCAAAAGGGTCTCTTAATTTCGAAGTCTGATCATTCAAGAAGTTCTTGAGGTCCTACAGCCAAGGGCAATTCCCAAAAATACAATACAATTGTTCAGGGCATTAAATAAGGAAAAGGGAAGCGCTCCTTACCAAATTCACTGGCACAGAGGTGGTCGAGGATGGCATCCGCCTTCATCTCGTTGTCGCAAGGCGGGCACACGGCCGTACCTGGCAAGAGAAGAGAAACAGCCGAGTGGGAAGGAAACCAACAACCGTGGCCAAGTCAGGCAACAGAGTGTGGAGGGAAAACATAAGTCATGCAACGTATGCTTGGCACAGATGAGGAGGGCATTCTGCACTTGCAGACAACAATGAAGTTTCCCAATAATAATAATAAATAATAATAATAATGCCACATATACAATCTGCCTGCGACAAAGAACTGGTGGGATCACAACCAGAAAAAGTTACAGAGAATGAACATGTCAAACTCCTCTGGGACTTCTGGATTCAGACAAACAGAGTTTTGGAGCACAATACTCCTGACCTCACAATAGTGTTAAAAAACAAAATATGGATCGTTGATGTTGCAATCCCAGGTGACAGCAGGATTGCAGAGAAACAATTGGAAAAGCTGACACGATATGAGGATTTAAAGATAGAATTATTATTATTATTATTATTAACTTTATTTGTACCCCGCTAGCATCTCCCGCAGGACTCGATGCGGCTTACATAGGCCAAAGCCTCAAACACAATATAATAAAACATAACACAATAATAAGCAAAACAAATCAGACAATTAAGCAGAATAACAACAATAACTACATCAAGACACTGATTAAAACTGGTTCGGCCGGCGCAATGGGGTACAGGGGTTAAAGTGCTGAAATGGCAGGAGGAACATAGGATTAGAGGTATGGTGTGCAGTAACATCGGTTGTACTAAAGTGCTTCTAGGACTTGGGATGGGGGATTCCTAATCTGAAAAGGCACATCGGAACAGCCAGGTTTTTAGGTTCCTTCTGAAAACTGCCAGAGTAGGGGCCTGTCGGAGATCTTTTAGAAGAGCATTCCAAAGTCAGGGGGCCGCCACAGAGAAGGCCCTGTCCCGTGTCCCCACCAAGCGCGCTTGCGACGTGGGTGGAATCACGAGCAGGGCCTGCAAAGACGAGCAGAACTGCAAAGACTCTGGCACAAACCAATCAAGGGGGTCCCAGTGGTGATTGGCACACTGGGTACAGTGCCTCAAGACCTTGGCCTGCACTTAAACACAATTGGCGCTGACAAAATTACCACCTGCCAGCTGCAGAAGGCCACCTTACTGGGATCTGCACACATTATTCGCCAATACATCACACAGTCCTAGACACTTGGGAAGTGTCCGACGTGTGATCCAATTCAACAGCCAGCAGAGTGTCTGCTGTGAACTCATCTTGTTGTGTTAATAATAATAATAATAATAATAATAATAATAATAATAATAATAGAATTTTTCCTATAACAACAACAACACTGTATTTGGGTTGTTGTAGGTTTTTTCGGGCTATATGGCCATGGTATAGAGGCATTCTCTCCTGACGTTTCGCCTGCATCTATGGCAAGCATGCTCAGAGGTTGTGAGGTCTGCTGGAACTAGGAAAATGGGTTTATATATCTGTGGAATGACCAGGGTGGGACAAAGAACTCTTGTCTGCTGGAGCTAGGTGTGAATGTTTCAACTCATCACCTTGATTAGCATATAATGGCCTGACAGTGCCTGGGGCAAACTTTTGTTGAGAGGTGATTAGATGTCCTTGTTTGTTTCCTCTCTACTGTGTACCATGCAGCTGTGGACAAGTCTACATAGGGACCACCAAACGCAGCGTTGCCCAAACGCGAATCAAGGAACATGGAAGGCACTGCAGACATAGCAGAGCACCAGATGAACCAATCTGGACACAGCATATTATTTGAGAACACAGAGATGCTGGACCACTCTCACAACCACCATGTCAGACTACACAGAGAAGCCATTGAAATCCACAAGAAGCACGTGGACAATTTCAACAGAAAGGAAGAGACCATGAAAATGAACAAAATCTGGCTACCAGTATTAAAGAACTCTAAAATTGCAACAGCTAAACAGCAGAGAGGAAACAAACAAGGACATCTAATCACCTCTCAACAAAAGATTGCTCCAGGAACTGTCAGACCATTGTATGCTAATCAAGGTGGTCAGTTGAAACATTCACACCTAGCTCCATCAGACAAGAGTCCTTTGTCCCACCCTCGTCATTCCACAGATATACAAACCCTTTTTCCTAGTTCCAACAGACCTCACTACCTCTGAGGATGCTTACCATAGATGCAGGCGAAACATCAGGAGAGAATGCCGCTAGACCATGGCCATATAGGACTCTGTTTGGTAAGGACCACTCATGGCAGCCATAACGCAATTTGGACCGGGTGTAGGGGCCTAGATTGCCCTAAAAAGCCTACAACAACCCAGTGATTCTGGCCATGAAAGCCTTCGACAAAACACTATTTATATTCTGCTCTATCTCCCCAAACAGGACTCAGAGCAGATTACAAGGTCCACAGATAGACAAACATTTAGTGCCTTTAATACAGTAGAATAACAACAACATACACAGAACAAAGGTAAAAGCTTCCCCTTTCATCTCCGGCTTCTGGAGGTGGTGCTCAACTCCAAACATGGGGAGGTGCTCTTGTTCCATTTCCAAGCCAAGGCACCTATTGTCTATAGACACCTCCTGGTTGTGTTGTCGGAATGGCTGCTCGGCCGCCTTTGTTACCTTCCCACCAAAGCGATACCTATTCATCTACTCACATTTGCACATTTAGATTGGCAGGAGTTAGGGCTAACAACTGGAGTTCACCTGACCCATGACTTCAAACTGCCAACCTTTAGGTCAGCAGATTCAACCGTTTAGTGGCTTAACCTGTTGCACCACTAGTGTGCTGTCACGCGCTGGGCCTGTGAAAGAGTCTGTAGACAGGACGTGTTTTCTGAATGCTCAACGGGACGCCGGGGATGCCTCGGCTGAGAGGCCTTTCGGATTTCCCCACACAAAATTCTTTTAAAGACTTAGAAAGTTCAACAAAGTTTTTATTGTTGCTTAAATCTCCAATAAATCAAACAGATACTTCAAGGCTTTGAATCAACTGGTGGCTTGCTTAATCTTGTCCACAAGGGACAGGCAACTTTCTTCATAAACTGTTTCTTCCTCCTACGAGGGAAATCCTTGACTCCTCCCTGGGCAATCTAGGCCCCTACACCCGGTCCAAATTGCATTATGGCTGCCGCGAGTGCTCCTTACCAAACAGAGTCCATTAGTAGATTTCCAAGAGGAAAGAAGGCTTTCAATTCCCAGTGAAGGCTGGCTGTAGAGTGGTGGAACTATATTCCCCAACAAAGGCTCTGCTGTAGTTCTCTGTAGAGCTGTGGGACTGGATCCCCCCAGCAAAGCTGGAAAAGGCGAAGCTTTCTACAGGTGGAACTGATTCACGTCCTGTACGAAAGGCTTCTCTGTGTGAAATGAACGAGAGGTCCCCTTTTCCCCTCCTTAACCCAGAAAAAGGGGCGGAACTAAAGAACATAATGATAATCGATGGGTCATTGGCCCTATGAATGCAAGCAAAGGGAAGCCACCTTATTGCAAAATGCAGGGAACTTTGGAATACATGCAAACACTCAATAGAAAGGGAAAGAAGTTGGAGTTCCTGCACATACCAGCATACTGCACATACCAGCACAACTAGTGTTGTAAGTCAGCCTGTTCAACAACCTGTGATTGTGTCTGATGTTCATTATAGGAATGAGGATAATGTTCCTGATGGTGGGCCTGAGTCTGTTGGTAATGGGGATGAGGGTTTGCCTGGTCTTGCATTAAGCTCAGACAAGAGGCTTGCCTCGGGAAGATTCACAAGGCCACATTCCTGGGAGAGACCCTTCGCAGCCTTTCTCAGAGCAACTGTCTGAAGATGATTTTTCAGGTGCAAAAGTTAATGAAGGAATTATGCACCACACTCTGATCCTAGACAACAAATAGATTTGGGACGAATATGCTGAATGCGTGTCTACCAAGAAAGGAAGCTTGGGAACGTATTTACCAACAGTAAGGATTCCCCATTTAAACCAGCTAAACAACAGATGGCTGCCATAAAGTCAACAATTTTTTTTCTTCAGTATTTTTATGGACTCTAGCACCCAGCCTTGGAGAGCTATTAGGTTAAAACACATCACACATCCCTCCAATATTATATATCATATGTGCCTTCAAGTCACCTCTTGACTTATGGTGACTGGAAGTGGTGTCAAACTGCATTACTTCTGAAATGTAGATGCACCCAGGGAGCCCCAGGTGGCGCAGTAGGTGAAAGGACTGAGCTGCTGAGCTTGTTGACCGAAAGGTCACAGATTCGAATCCGGGGAGCGACATGAGCTTCCGCTGTCAGCTCCAGCTTCTGCCAACCTAGCAGTTCGAAAACATGCAAATGTGAGTAGATCTATAGGTGCCGCTCCAGCGGGAAGGTAATGGCGCTCCATGCAGTCATGCCGGCCACATGACCTTGGAGATGTCTATGGACAACGCCGGCTCTTCAGCTTAAAAATGGAGATGAGCACCACACCCCAGAGTCGGACACAACTGGACTTAATGTCAGGGGAAAACCTTTACTTTTACTTTACCTTAGATACACCCAGACTACAAAGACACCACAGTAAACAAGAGCAGTTTCTCCCCACCTGGCAACCTCCAGATGTTTCAGGCTACAACCCCCATCATCCCCAACCAAAATGGAACAATCTAGTTTGGAGCCGGGGGTCTTTGGATAGAATCTGTGGGCAAAGAGACCGGCTCTTCAACAACGTCATTGCAATGGCGGGGCATAGGGCAGGTCACCAGCTCGCATTCCCACTCCCACGTCCGGCCCGGGCCAGAGCAAGAACACAAAAGGCTTTGTTGGCTCAGAACAAGCCTTTCCTGCAATGCTGCCGACGGCACCCGCGTATAGAAAGCCTCGCTAAGCCTGAGAAATATTGCTGAAAGAAAAGAACATCTTGATCTCGGAAAGAAAAACAGAATCGGATGATGACCCCAAGCAAGAGGAGCAATTCAGAATTGTGGATATGGGTGTTATAGTCATTGTTGCTCCTGATGCTGCAGCCAATCAGTATGGCCACAGGGCATAATAGCCGGACTATTCCAGAAAGTAACTTTTCCAACAATAATTTCTACAATAATTAATGCAGTTTGGCCCTACCATGGCTCAAGGCTGTGGAATACTGGGAGTTATATTTTTACAAAGTCTTTAGCCTCCTCTTTTGAAGACTCACCAAACTACAACTCCCAGGACTGCATTGCATTTTCTGTTGGTCATGGGGTTCTGTGTGGGAAGTTTGGCCCAGTTCTATCGTTGGTGGGGTTCAGAATGCGCTTTGATTGTAGGTGAACTATAAATCCCAGCAGCTACACCTCTCAAATATCTAGGACTATTTTTCCCAAACTCCACCAATATTTACATTTGGGAATATTGAGTATTTGTGCCAAGTTTGGTCCAGATCCATTGTTAGTTCAGTCCACAGTGCTCTCTGGATATAGGTGAACTATAACTTCCAAACTCAAGGTCAATGCCCACCAAACCCTTCCAGTATTTTCTGTTGGTCATAGGAGTTGTGTGTGTCAAGTTTGGTCCAATTCCATCATTGGTGGAGTTCAAAATACTCTTTGATTGGAGGTGAACTATATATCCCAGCAACTACAACTCCCAAATAATAATATCAATTCCTCCAACCCCATTATTATTCAAACTTGAATATATTGGGAGTTCTGTGTGTCAAGTTTGGTCCAATTCCATTGCTGGTGGAATCCTCTTTGATTGCAGGTGAACGATATATCCCAGCAACTACAACTCCCAAATTATAATATCAATCCCTCCAACCCCTCCAGTATTCAAACTTGAAGATATTGGGAGTTCTGTGTGCCAAGTTTGGTCCAATTCCATTGCTGGTGGAGTTTAGAATCCTCTTTGATTGCAGGTGAACTATATATCCCAGCAACTACAACTCCCAAATGATAATATCAATCCCTCCAACCCCACCAGTATTTAGATTTGAGTGTATTGGGAGTTCTGTGTGCCACGTTTGGTCCAATTCCATTGTTGGTAGAGTTCAGAATGCTCTTTGATTACAGGTGAACTATATATCCCAGCAACTACAACTCCCAAATTATAATATCAATCCCTCCAACCCCACCAGTATTCAAACTTGAAGATATTGGGAGTTCTGTGTGCCAAGTTTGGTCCAATTCCATTGCTGGTGGAGTTTAGAATCCTCTTTGATTGCAGGTGAACTATATATCCCAGCAACTACAACTCCCAAATTATAATATCAATCCTCCAGCCCCACCAGTATTCAAATTTGGATGTATTGGGTCTTTGTGCCAAATTTTATCCAGTGAATGAAAATACATCCTGCCTATCAGATATTGACATGACAAGAAAAGCACAACAAAAATACATAAGAGTGAAACAAATATTTTGGGAGTCAGATCTGCTGAGACAAGCTAAGCAACCAAAATAAATCTTTAGACTTTAAACTTTGGAGCAACTCTGGAAATAATCCCTTGCGAGAGATTAGCCTCCTTTTCCCTCCTTTTCGTTCGTTCTTTCTTTCCTTCCTTCTTTCTTTCTCCCTCTTCTCCTCCCCCTTGGACTAAGCACCTCAATCCGATCATTACATGTATGCGTCCCTGGGCATTCCTTCTCTAACAAGAATAGGGGACATGGGGCAGAAACTGCATGGAAAGAACAGGGTTGGGTTTGTACATCACATACAAAAGAACAGTTTAACATGTCTCTGTGCGCATCTACATTGGAGAATTAATGCAGTCTGATGCCACGTCTATTTTATTTTATTTATCGTGTCAGGGGCAACCAGACCATTGTATTACATTTCTAACATAACAAAGCAAACAAACAGACAAAATACAAAATGTGTGAGTTTGGTAGTTGATTAACTGTCCTTTGACCATTCTCTGTCCCCTTGGAGTGCCTCTGGTGTTGCCGCAAGGAGGTCCTCCCTTGTGCATGTGGCTGGGCTCAGGTTGCATTGCAGCAGGTGGTCAGTGGTTTGCTCTTCTCCGCACTCGCATGTCGTGGACTCCACTGTGTGGCCCCATTTCTTGAGCTTGGCTCTGCATCTCGTGGTGCCAGAGCGCAGTCTGTTCAGCGCCTTCCAAGTCGTCCCGTCTTCTAACTGTCCCTTGACCAGTATCTGGCCCCTTGGAGTGCCTCTGGTGTTGCCGCAAGGACGTCCTCCATTGTGCATCATGTGGCAGGGCTCAGGGTGCATTGCAGCAGGTGGTCAGTGGTTTGCTCTTCTCCACACTCGCATGTCGTGGACTCCACTGTGTGGCCCCATTTCTTGAGCTTGGCTCTGCATCTCGTGGTGCCAGAGCGCAGTCTGTTCAGCGCCTTCCAAGTCGTCCCGTCTTCTAACTGTCCCTTGACCAGTATCTGGCCCCTTGGAGTGCCTCTGGTGTTGCCGCAAGGACGTCCTCCATTGTGCATCATGTGGCAGGGCTCAGGGTGCATTGCAGCAGGTGGTCAGTGGTTTGCTCTTCTCCACACTCGCATGTCGTGGACTCCACTGTGTGGCCCCATTTCTTGAGGTTGGCTCTGCATCTCGTGGTGCCAGAGCGCAGTCTGTTCAGCGCCTTCCAAGTCGTCCCGTCTTCTAACTGTCCCTTGACCAGTATCTGGCCCCTTGGAGTGCCTCTGGTGTTGCCGCAAGGAGGTCCTCCATTGTGCATCATGTGGCAGGGCTCAGGGTGCATTGCAGCAGGTGGTCAGTGGTTTGCTCTTCTCCACACTCGCATGTCATGGACTCCACTGTGTGGCCCCATTTCTTGAGCTTGGCTCTGCATCTCGTGGTGCCAGAGCGCAGTCTGTTCAGCGCCTTCCAAGTCGTCCCGTCTTCTAACTGTCCCTTGACCAGTATCTGGCCCCTTGGAGTGCCTCTGGTGTTGCCGCAAGGAGGTCCTCCCTTGTGCATGTGGCAGGGCTCAGGTTGCATTGCAGCAGGTGGTCTGTAGTTTGCTCTTCTCCGCACTCGCATGTCGTGGACTCCACCGTGTGGCCCCATTTCTTGAGGTTGGCTCTGCATCTCGTGGTGCCAGAGCGCAGTCTGTTCAGCGCCTTCCAAGTCGCCCCGTCTTCTGTGTGCCCAAGGGGGAGTCTCTCATTGGGTATCAGCCATGGTTTGAGCCTGCCACTTTTGGACTCTCGCTTGCTGGGGTGTTCCAGCGAGTGTCTCTGTAGATCTTAGAAAACTATGTCTGGATTTAAGTCGTTGACGTGCTGGCTGATACCCAAACAGGGGATGAGCTGGAGATGTCACTGCCTTGGTCCTTTCACTATTGGTTGCTACTTCCTGGCGGATGTCAGGTGGTGCAATACCGGCTAAGCAGTGTAATTTCTCCAGTGGTGTAGGGCGCAGACAACCCGTGATAATGCGGCATTTCTCATTAAGAGCCACATCCACTGTTTTAGCGTGGTGAGATGTGTTCCACACTGGGCATGCATACTCAGCAGCAGAGAAGCATAGCGCAAGGGCAGATGTCTTCACTGTATCTGGTTAACTCAATTGAGTGGAGCCCCGGTGGCACAGTGGGTTAAACCCCTGTGCTGGCAGGACTGAAGACCGACAGGGAGAGGTGGATGAGCTCCCTCTATCAGCTCCACCTCCTCATGCGGGGACATGAAGAAGCCTCCCACAAGGATGACAAAAACATCAAATCATCCGGGCGTCCCCTGGGCAACGTCCTTGCAGACGACCAATTCTCTCACACCAGAAGCGACTTGCAGTTTCTCAAGTCGCTCCTGGCACTACAACAAAAAAACTCAATTGAGTTATGAAGTTTGTAGTTTAGTGAGGCACCTGCATTCTCTGACAGAGAAGACTAAAGACCTTGCAAAGCTGCAACTCCTGTGACTCCAGAGCAGTGTTTCTAAACCTTCCTAATTCCGCGACCACTTAATACAGTTCCTCATGTTGTGGTGACCCCCAACCATCACATTATTTTTGTTGCTACTTCACAACTGTAATTTTGCTCCTGTTCTGAATTGTCATGTAAATATCGGATATGCAGGGTGTATTCTCATCCACTAGACCAAATTTGGCACAAATACCCAATACGCCCAAATTTGAATACGGGTGGGGTTGGGGGGGGGGGGTTAATTTTGTCATTTGGGACTTGTAGTTGCTGGGATTTGTAGTTCACCTGCAATCTAAGACCATTCTGAACTCCACCAACAATGGAATTCAACCAAACTTGGTACACAAAACTCCCATGACCAACAGAAAATATTGGAAGGGTTTGATGGGCATTGACCTTGAGTTTGGGAGTTGTAGTTTACCTTTATCCAGAGACTCAAACAATGATAGATCTGGACCAAACTTGGCACAAATACTCAATATTCCCAAATATGAACACTGGTGGAGTTTGGGGAAAATAGACCTTGACATTTGGGAGTTGTAGTTGCTGGGATTTATAGTTCACCTACAATCAAAGAGCACTCTGAACTCCACCACTGATGTACCTGAACCAAACTTGGCACACAGAACCCTCAAAGGTAGTGAGGTCTTGTCGAAGGCTTTCATGGCCAGAATCACTGGGTTGTTGTAGGTTTTTTCGGGCTATATGGCCATGGTCTAGAGGCATTCTCTCCTGACGTTTCACCTGCATCCTCAGAGGATGCTTGCCATAGATGCAGGTGAAACGTCAGGAGAGAATGCCTCTAGACCATGGCCATATAATCCGAAAAAACCTACAACAACCCAGTTGTGAGGTCCGTTGGAAACTAGGCAATTGAGGTCTATATATCTGTGGAATGATGTCCAGAGTGGGAAAAAGAACTCTTGTCTGTTGGAGGCAAGTGTGAATGTTGCCACTGGCCATCTTAGCATTGAATAGCCTTGCAGCTTCAAAGCCTGGCTGCTCCCCGCCTGGGGGACTTATTTGTTAGAGACTGTTGGCCGGCCCTGATTGTTTCCTGGATACCCACAAATATATAAACCCCACTTGCCTATTTTCCAACAAACCTCACTATCTCTGAGCATGCTTGCCAAAGATGTGGGTGAAACGTCAGGAGAGAATGCTTCTGGAACATGGCCAGGCAGCCCGGAAAACTCACAGCAACCCAGTAGTTCCAGACATGAAAGACATCAACAACGCAATGACAAAGGAGCTCAACAGCCTTCCCCGAATGGGTTCTGTGCAGATATCTGGGGAATATAACTCCCACCAGCCCCAGGTATCATGGCAATAGAGCAGTGGTTCTCAACCTTCCGAATGCCGTGACCCCTTAATACAGTTCCTTATGTTGTGGTGACCCCCAACCATAACATTATTTTCATTGCTACTTCACAACTATAATTTTGCTCCTGTTATGAATCATCTTGTAAATATCCGGTATGCAGGATGTATTTTCATTCATTTGGCACAAATACTCAATACGCCCCAATTTAAATACTGGTGGGATTGAGGGGAGGATTGATTTTGTCATTTGGGTTATTTGGGGTCATTTGGGAGTTGTAATTGCTGGGATTTATAGTTCACTTACAATATCAAAGAGCATTCTGAACTCCGCCAATGATGGAATTGAACCAAACTTTGGACACAGAGCTCCCTTGACCAACAGAAAATACCAGAAGTATTTGGTGGGCATTGACCTTGGGTTTTGGAGTTGTCATTTACCCACATCCAGAGAACTCCGATGCATCTGGACCAAGCTTGGCATGAATACTCAATATGCCCAAGTGTGGACACTGGTGCGGTTTGGGGAAGATAGACCTTGACATTTGGGAGTTGTAGTGGCTGGGATTTGTATAATCAAAGAGCATTCTAAACTCCACCAACGATGGAATTGAACCAAACTTTGGACACAGAGCTTCCATGACCAACAGAAAATACTAGAAGTTTTTGGTGGGCATTGACCTTGGGTTTTGGAGTTGTAGTTTACCCACATCCAGAGAACTCCGATGCATCTGGACCAAGCTTGGCATGAATACTCAATATGCCCAAGTGTGGACACTGGTGCGGTTTGGGGAAGATAGACCTTGACATTTGGGAGTTGTAGTTGCTGGGATTTATAGTTCACCTACAATAACAGAGCATTCTGAACTCCACCAATGATGGAACTGAACCAAACTTAGCACACAGAACTCCCATGACTAACAGAAAATACTGGAAGGGTTTGGTGGGCATTGACCTTGAGTTTTGGAGTTGTAGTTCACCTCCATCCAGAGTCCATTGTTGTGGACTCAAACAATGATGGATCTGGATGAAACTTGGTACGAATACTCAATATGCCCAAATGTGAACACTGGTGCGGTTTGGGAAAGATAGACCTTGACATTTGGGAGTTGTAGTGGCTGGGATTTATAGTTCACCTACAATCAAAGAGCATTTTGAACTCCACCAATGATAGAACTGGGCAAAACTCAGCACAAGGAACCCCCACGACCAATGGAAAATACTGTGTTTTCTCATTGTCTTTGGCGACCCCTCTGACACCCCCTCGTGACCCCCCCCCAGGGGTCCCGACCCCTAGGTTGAGAAACACTGCAATAGAGGGAAGGTCTGGCATTCCACGCTTGCATGAATGGCAGTCTGTCTCATGATCCATTCCCTCTTGCAAGAACATTGCCAGATTTGCTTATCAGCAGCAGCTCTCTCCCATGAGCAAAACCAGAACTTGACTCGATTACTTTTTTGTATGAAGATCATTTGAGTTCCAACTCCTTCATGCTCTCTGGAGGATTCTGGGAATTGTCATCCAAAAGTAAATATCTGAACTGTGGGACCATCCAGTGAGAATTAATCTAAACCTGGACTTGTCTACCTGGGCATAGGGCCCTTACACACTGCCCATATAATCCAGATTCTCAAAGCAGGTAATTCAAATGATCTGAGTTGACCTGGATTATTTGAGTCTACACTGCAATATAATCCAGTTCAAAGCAGATAATCTGGATTTTATAAGGAAGTGTAGAAGGGACCTTAGGAAACGTTCCCTAGGATTTCACACTGGGCTCCTTCAACTAATAAATAATACTACTAATAATAATAATAATAAATAAACTATTTGTACCCCGCTACCATCTCCCCAAGGGACTCGGTGCGGCTTACATGAGGCCAAGCCCACAATACATCAAACAAAACATCAATAAACACAACATCATAGAATCATACAATCAAGAGTTGGAAGAGACCTCCTGGGCCATCCAGTCCAACCCCATTCTGCCAAGAAGCAGGAATATTGCATTCAAATCACCTCTGACAGATGGCCATCCAGCCTCTGTTTAAAAGCTTCCAAAGAAGGAGCCTCCAAAACACTACAGGGTAGAGAGTTCCACTGCTGAACAGCTCTCATAGTCATAGAATCATAGAGTCCTAGAGTTGGAAGAGACCTCATGGGCCATCCAGTCCAACCCCATTCTGCCAAGAAGCAGGAATGTTGCATTCAAAGTACCACTGACAGATGGCCATCCAGCCTCTGTTTCAAAGCTTCCAAAGAAGGAGCCTCCACCACACTCCGGGGCAGAGAGTTCCACTGCTGAACAGCTCTCACAGTCAGGAAGTTCTTGCTCATGTTCAGATGGAATCTCCTTTCTTGTAGTTTGAAGACATTGTTCCTTGTCCTAATCTCCAGGACCAGCAGTGCTGTGGAATTCGAAGAGGCATGAGTGGGGAGCAAAACGGAGAAGTGTGCCAAGAGGAAGGCATGTCAAGCCAACCGTGACCAGGACTGCCTTCCACCTGGAAACCGATGTCTCCACTGCGGAAAAACATGCAGATCAAGACAATGGGATCTTGGCCTGCAACAAGAGGAGTCTAGTGTCTAGATCCAGGGAAGTCATGCTTCCCATGCTCTATTCTGACTTGGTCAGAACACATGTGGAATCCCACGGTGGCCAATTCTGGGTACCACAATTTAAGGAAGAAGATGATTCTAAGCAGGAATGTGTCCAGAGTAGGGTGACTAAAATGATCAAGGGTCTGGAGAACAAGCCCTATGAGGAGCGGCTTAAAAAGCTGTGCATGTTTAGCCTGCAGTAGAGAAGGCTGAGAGGAGACATTATGAGAGCCAAGTATGAAGGGAAGTCCTCAGGAGGAGGGAGCAAGCTTGTTTTGTGCTTCCTTGGAGACTAGGACGCAGAGCAATGGCTTCAAACTACAAGAAAGGAGATTCCACCTGAATGTGAGGAAGAACTTCCTGACTGTGAGAGCTGTTCAGCAGTGGAACTCTCTGCCTTGCAGTATGGTGGAGGCTCCTCCTTTGGAGGCTTTGAAACAGAGGCAGGATGGTCATCTGTCAGGGGTGCTTTGAACGCAAATTTCCCTGCTTCTTGGCAGAATAGGGTTGGACTGGATGGTCCATGAGGTCTCTTCCAACTCTAGGATTCTAGGATTCTAAGACTAGGTCTCCGCAGCCACCAACGGACCCACCGCCAAGGCCCTACACTTGGAAGGCCATCATCCTCGGAAAATGAAGGATCGCCTAAATAGGTAAGTACTACTAGGAGAAGGTTACTTTTCACGTTGGGACATCTCATCTCTTGGGATCTCCTGGCCCGCAACGGTTCCCCAAGCTCCCATGAAAAGGCCACTCACCTTGCGGTTTGGACGCCTCGGTGGCATTGGGTGCCGTCATGGCGATGCAGACGTCATCCTGCGGGAACTGGTCGCACTTGAGCATCTCGGGCCAGTAGAAGCCGAAGAACTGCATGACGGGCTCGCAAGAGTCCCGCACGGCCTCGCAGAGCCATCGGCACGGGTAGATGGGCCGGTCCAGGCAGACGGGGGCAAAGAGGGAGCAGAGGAAGACCTGGGTGCCGATGTGGCAGTTCTTGTTCAGCAAGGGCACCCAGCTGCTGGCTTGCTGCTTGACCTCGGCCATGGTCTCGTGGTCCAGGAGGTTGGGCAGGACCATCTTGTCATAGCCCACACTGTGGCACAGGCGGAGGTCGGCCGGGATGGCAACACACTGGGGCGGCTTGGTGTAGAAGCGGCCCGTCTGGTAGGCGCCGATGTCCGACTGGAAGCTCACGTAGTCATACTCGTTGGCCACGGCGGGGCCTAGGAAGATGAGGAAGGAGATGGCCACCATCGCCATGAAGAAGTTGGCCCATGGCATCCTTTCAGCAGCATCCCTTGCGTGGAGAGAGGTGCCCATTGCGAGAGAGAGTCCAACCAAAGAGTTTTAGAAGTTGGCTTCAGAGTCCGAGTTGACCTTTTCCTGCTTTGCAAGAAGAAAAAAGAGAAGACAATGACAAGAGTGTCCAACCCAAGGCATGCCCACCCCAATTGCTCAGAAAGGACCAGATTCTGGAGAAGAAGATAGAAAGAACTTGGGAAAGAAGTTCTCAAGCTCCAGTTGGAGAAGATTCAGAAGGCAGCTTGAAAGGTTTGGAGATGACTCTTGAGAACTCTTGAGAGCTGCAGAACCAAACCTCACCTGCTTTAGGGAAGTTTGCAAGAAACAAGGAGAAGACAAAAACAAGAGTATCCAACCCAAGATGTGCTCACCCCACTTGCCCAGAAAGGACCAGATCTTGGAGAAGATCAAAACAACTGGGGAAAGAAGTTCCCAAGCTCCAGTTGGAGAAGGTTCAGAAAGCAGCTTGAAAGGTTTGAAGATGACTCTTGAGAACCCTTGGGAGCTACAGAAGCATTTGAAATAGCAAACCTTACCAGCTTTGGGGAAGTTTGCAAGAAGAACAAGGAGAAGACAATGACAAGAGTGTCCAACCCCAGGTGTGCCCACCCCAATTACCCAGAAAGGATCAGATCCTGGAGAAGATGATAGAAAGAACTGGGGAAAGAAGGTCCCAAGCTCAAGTTGGAAAAGGTTCAGAAAGCAGCTTGAAAGGTTTGGAGATGACTCTTGAGAACTCCAGAAGCATTTGCAATAGCAAACCATACCTGCTTTGGGGGATTTTACAAGAAGAACAAGGAGAAGACAATGACAAGAGTGTCCTACCCAAGATGTGCCCTCCCCATTTGCCCAGATCCTGGAGAAGAAGATAGAAAGAACTTGGGAAAGAAGTTCTCTAGCTCCAGTTGGAAAAGGTTCAGAAAGCAGCTTGAAAGGTTTGGAGATTACTCTTGAGAACTCTTGAGAACCACAGAAGAATTACCTGCAAGAAGAACAAGGAGAAGACAATGTAAGGGTGTCCTACCCAAGGCGTGTCCATCCCACTTACCCAGAAGGGACCAGATCCTGGAGAAGAAGATGAAAACAACTTGGAAAAGAAGTTGCAGAAGTTTCAGAAAGCAGCTTGAAAAGTTTGGAGATGAGTCTTGAGAACGATAGAAGCAAATGCTTACCTGCTTTGGGGAAGATTGCAAGAAGAACAAGGAGAAGACAATGACAAGAGTGTCCAACTCAAGGTGTGCCCACCCCACTTGCCCAGAAAGGACCAGATCCTGGAGAAGAAGGTAGAAAGAACTTGGGAAAGAAGTTCTCAAGCTCCAGTTGGAGAAGGTTCAGAAAGCAGCTTGAAGAGTTAGGAGATCAGTCTTGAGAACTCTTGAGAACTAAAGAAGCAAATGCTTACCTGCTTTGGGGAAGCTGGCAAGAAGAACAAGGAGGAGACAATGACAAGAGTGTCCAACTCAAGACGTGCCCACCCTATTTGCCCAGAAAGGACCAGATCCTGGAGAAGATCAAAACAACTTGGAAAAGAAGTTGGAGGTGGTTCAGAAAGCAGCTCATAAAGTTTGGAGATGAGCCTTGAGAACGATAGAAGCAAATGCTTACCTGCTTTGGTGAAGTTGGCAAGAAGAACAAGGAGAAGACAATGTAAGAGTGTCCTACCCAAGGCGTGTCCATCCCACATGCCCAGAAAGAACCAGATCCTGGAGAAGAAGCTCAAAACAACTTGGAAAAGAAATTGCAGAAGATTCAGAAAGCAGCTTGAAAAGTTTGGAGATAAGTCTTGAGAACTCTTGAGAACGATAGAAGCAAATGCTTACCTGCTTTGGGGAAGATTGCAAGAAGAACAAGGAGAAGACAATGACAAGAGTGTCCAACTCAAGGTGTGCCCACCCCACCTGCCCAGAAAGGACCAGATCCTGAAGAAGAAGGTAGAAAGAATTTGGGAAAGAAGTTCTCAAGCTCCAGTTGGAGAAGGTTCAGAAAGCAGCTTGAAAAGTTTGGAGATGACTTGAGAGCCCTTGAGGGCTCCAGGAGCATCTGCAATAGCCAGCCTTACACCTACTTCTCTCCCTCCTTTCTCCTTCCTTGGGACCCCCGACTCAAGCGGTTGCCCACCTCCAGAGAAGCAAGAGCCGGACCCGAAAGTGAACTGACCACCAAAGAGGAGCAGGACTGGTCCCAGAGTTGGAAGAATAGTCCCCCCTCCATCAGGACACGCCCCCCGCTTGCCAGGGCAGCCAATCAGCGTGAAGCTCCCACCCCTCCTCTAGGTTGTCCCCCCTCTCTCCTATCCCCCCTCCCCTCCATCCCAGATGTCACTCACAGTCCTCCAATAGCCAATGGAAGAGGGAGGCTGGGGTTTCCAAGGCGAGGCTGGCTCCCGCCTCTCTGGATGGAGCCTGGCCAAGAGACTCGCCTCCTCTGAAGCCAAGAAGGGAAGCCTCCAAGTGGAGGGGTCCTGCTGCCCCCAAAGCAAGAAAGCAAGCAGATAAGCAAGCAGGAACCCCCCGCCACTACTGTTGGGTTGCATTGGGTGGCTGTCTCACAAAGGGGGTGCGTTTGGGGGGCCAGGAAACCCCTATAACGCATCTACACCAGGAATGGCCCAACTTGGCCCCTCTCCCTCCCACCAGGTGTTTTGGACTCCAACTCCCACCATTCCCACAGCCTCAGACCCCTTCCATTTCCCCCTCATTCACTTAAGCGTTGTTGTTGTTATTATTACTATTATTATTACAAAGTCTGGATGGCCATCTGTTTGGGATGCTTTGATTGTGCCTTTCCTGAATGGCAGAAGGGGGTTGGACTGAATGGCCCCTGTGGTTGCTCCTATTATTATTATTATTATTATTATTATTATTATTATTATTATTATTACAAAGGCTGGATGGCCATCTGTTGGGGATGCTTTGATTGTGCTTTTCCTCCATGGCAGGGGGTTGGACTGAATGGCCCCTGTGGTTGCTCCTATTATTATTATTATTATTATTATTATTATTATTATTATTACAAAGGCTGGATGGCCATCTGTTGGGGATGCTTTGATTGTGCTTTTCCTCCATGGCAGGAGTTTTTTGGACTAGATGGCCCCTGTGGGTGGTGGGGTCTAGGTGTAAAAGTAATCTACATATACTTATTATTATTACTCTAACAAAGGCTGGAGATGGCCAATGCTGGTTTAGGAATAGCTGTCTGCATAGTTGTCGTATGACATGTTTTATCGTGGTTGTGTGTGCGAACAGGTGTGGTATGGTGTGAAATAATTGTGTGGAAGTGTGATATGGGTTGCCTTTGTGGTGTTTGGTGTCGGTGACACGGGGGGGATAGTTGATGTTACAATATAAAAGTATAGTGTCATGTAGTATAAGGGTGTCTGTAAGTACATATTGTTGTAGAGTGGTGGATGTGACTAATTAGAATTGGGTACTTACAATAACGGGAATGAGGTGCATGAGACAAATAAAGATAAAACCATGGGGAGCTGGGTAATATGTAAGGTGCGGTGTGTGTGAATGGGTGTAGCTCATAGGGGTGTGGTCCCTCCCATGGCGCAAGCTGGGAGTACTCGAGTGAATGAAGTGTTGCGGTTCCGAGACCTGTTGGTGTGAGGTCTTGGTCTAAATGTGGCATTTTCATTGCTTAATTGATATAAAATTAGTTAATGTAGGTGTAGCGATTGGGACTAGTACATGGAGGAGGACAGAGACGGCGTGGAGGGGTGCCATGCGTGGGGTGAGTGTTCGGGAGTGGGTGCTTGGCTTTTCCGCCGTACAGAGGGGGATTGTGGACATAGAGTGCGCGCCTGTGTTGCTCCTATTAGTGTGGGATGTTTTGGTGTAGTGTTATTATGAGTGGTGTGCAAAGGCTGGTGACCAGCGTTGGGGGGAGCTGCCGAGTGCTTTAGTGTCAGTGCTACATGTGCTGGGCCTCCATGGAGAGGTGGTGGTTTGGAAAAACGAAGGGCCCCTGGGTCCGCTCCGAGTAGATGAGTACAAGTTATTGTGGGATTATTAGAGTATTATTATTTCAAAGGTTGATGGCCATCTGTTGGGGGTGTTTGATTGTGCTTTTCTGCATGGCAGAAGGGGTTGGACTGAATAGCCCCTAGGGTTGCTGTTGTTGTTGTTGTTGTATTATTATTATTACAAAAGCTGGATGGCCATCTGTTGGTGATGCTTTGATTGTGCCTTTCCTGAATGGCAGAAGGGGGTTGGACTGAATGGCCCCTGTGGTTGCTCCTTATTATTATTATTATTATTATTATTATTATTATTATTACAAAGGCTGGATGGCCATCTGTTGGGGATGCTTTGATTGTGCTTTTCCTCCATGGCAGGAGTTTTTTGGACTAGATGGCCCCTGTG
Source organism: Anolis sagrei ordinatus (assembly GCF_025583915.1). Taxonomy (NCBI): domain Eukaryota; kingdom Metazoa; phylum Chordata; class Lepidosauria; order Squamata; family Anolidae; genus Anolis; species Anolis sagrei. Next base: position 3,959,768 of record NW_026847882.1, read on the forward strand.
GTTGCTCCTATTATTATTATTATTATTACTATTACTATTAAGATTATTATTATTACAAAGGCTGGATGGCATCTGTTGGGGATGCTTTGATTGTGCTTTTCCTGAATGACAGAAGGAGGTTGGACTGGATGGTCCCTGTGGTTGCTCCTGTTGTTGTTGTTGTTACAATGGCTAGGTGGCCATCTGTTGAGGATGCTTTGATTGTGCTTTTCCTCCATGGCATGGGGGATTGGACTAGATGGCCGCTGTGGTTGCTCCTATTGTTGTTGTTGCTGCTGTTGTTGTTGTTACAAAGGCTGGATGGCCATTTGCGGGGGATGTCCATGCCTGATATATATACATTATATATAATACTAGCCATCCCCTGCCACGTGTTGCTGTGGCCCAGTCTGTGTATATGTGTTTTGTGTGTGTATATATGCATATATGTGTGTGTATATATTTGTTTATTTGTGTATATATTTGTGTATTTGTGTATATATGTGTTTTGTGTATATATGTGGTTGTGCACATGCATTGTAATGTAATTTTTTGGTTTTTGGCTTTTTAAGTCTCTTGTGTTGTGTTTTTCACTGTTTTTATGAGTGATGGTCACTCGTTAGGGTTATGTTAATCCCACAAACGAACATTACATTTTTATTTATATAGATAATATATAATACTAGCCATCCCCTGCCACACGTTGCTGTGGCCCAGTCTATATATATGTGCTTTGTGTGTGTTTATATATGTGTGTATATTTGTGTATCTGTATATATGTGTTTTGTGTGTGTGTATATCTATATCAATAGATCGATAGATCAATAGATCGATAGATCGATCAATTGATCGATCGATAGATAGATAGATATGTGTGTGAGGGGGGTATGTATGAGTGTATATATGTAGATGTGTATATATGTGTATATATTTGTGCGTTTATAAGTGCATATATATATTGTATATATGTGTGTACTTGTCTTTATGCATATTTGTGTTTATATATGTGTATGTATGTGTGCATGTGTATATGTATATATGTTTGTATGTAGATGTATGTGTGTGTATATTTATGTGTGCTTGGGTATATATATACGTATGTGTATGTATGTATGTGTGCATGGGTATATGTATATGAGTGTGTGTGTGTGTGTGTGTGTGTGTGTGTGTGTATATGGTGTTTTTTTGGGGGGGGGGTTAAGTCCATTCTGCTGAAGTTTTTTGTATTTTTAGGGATGATGAACAGTCATTGGACTGTTAGGTGTATTGTGCCAAAATTTCGTGTCAATTCGTCCAGTGATTTCTGAGTTATGTTAATCCCACAAACGAACACTACATTTTTATTTATATAGATAATATTAGCTGTCCCCTGCCAGGCATTGCTGTGGCCCAGTCTGGCGATCTGGAAATAAAGTAATTAGAAAGTGTTGGTTTCTAATATATGTAATGTCTTTCTGCTTTTGGGTAAACAGTATTTCTTGCTGTTTCTTTGTCAGTGTTGATGTGGAGATTGCCTGGTTTGCCTACTCTGGAACTTGCAACATATAATTGTCCTTCTTGGGGTCCCTTTCAAATCTAGGATACTATATCTGTGTGTGTGTGAATCATATCTATCTCTCTATATCTATGGCTGGATGGCTCTTTGTCAGGAGGGCTTTGATTACGTTTTCTTGCCCTGGTGGGTTGGATGGCCTTAAGTATTTTCTGTTGGCCATGGGGGTTCTGTGTGGGAAGTTTGCCCCGATTCTGTCGTTCGTGGGGTTCAGAATGCTCTTTGTAGGTGAACTGTGAATCCCAGTGACTACAACTCCCAAATGTCAAGGTCTATTTCCCCCAAACTCCATCTGTGTTCATATTTGGGCGTATTGAGTGCTTGTGCCAAGTTTGGTCCAGATCCATCATTGTTTGAGTCCACAGTGCTCTCTGGATGTAGGTGAACTACAACTCCCAAACTCAAGGTCAATGCCCACCAAACCCTTCCAGTATTTTCTGTTGGTCATGGGAGTTCTGTGTGCCAAGTTTGGTTCAATTCCATTGTTGATGGAGTTCAAAATGCTCTTTGATTGTAGGTGAACTATAAATTCCAGCAACTACAACTCCCAAATGACAAAATTTTTGAGTGAAGGACATACATTGGGTTGTTAGGTGTCTTTGTGTCCAAATCTGGCGTCAACCCGCCCAGTGCTTTTTGAGTTCTGATTGTAGGTGAACTATAAATCCCAGCAAGTACAACTCCCAAACAACAAAATCATAATTTTTTGAGTGATTGCCACTCCTTGTGTTGTGAAACATTTTGTTGCCAAATTTGGTGTGAGTTCGTTCATTGGTTCTTTTGTTTTTAAGATACTCATTATGCACAGAGCATTTTTATATATATAGATTGCAACACATAATAATGTAAAATAATCATAGAATCCTAGAGTTGGAAGAGACCTCCTGGGCCATCCAGTCCAACCCCATTCTGCCAAGAAGCAGGAATATTGCATTCAACTCACCCCTGACAGATGGCCATCCAGCCTCTGCTTAAAAGCTTCCAAAGAAGGAGCCTCCACCACACTCCAGGGCAGAGAGTTCCACTGCTGAACGGCTCTCACAGTCAGGAAGTTCTTCCTCATGTTCAGATGGAATCTCCTCTCTTGTAGTTTGAAGCCATTGTTCCATTGCGTCCTAGTCTCCAAGGAAGCAGAAAACAAGCTTGCTCCCTCCTCCCTGTGGCTTCCTCTCACATATTTATACATGGCTATCATATCTCCTCTCAGCCTTCTCTTCTTCAGGCTAAACATGCCCAGCTCCTTAAGCCACTCCTCATAGGGCTTGTTCTCCAGACCCTTGATCATTTTAGTCGCCCTCCTCTGGACACATTCCAGCTTAGAGTCAATATCTCTCTTGAATTGTGGTGCCCAGAATTGGACACAATATTCCAGGTGTGGTCTAACCAAGGCAGAATAGAGCATGGGGAGCATGACTTCCTTAGATCTAGACACTATGCTCCTATTGATGCAGGCCAAAATCCCATTGGCTTTTTTTGCCGCCACATCACATTGTTGGCTCATGTTTAACTTGTTGTCCACGATGACTCCAAGATCTTTTTCACACGTACTGCTCTCGAGCCAGGCGTCACCCATTCTGTATCTTTGCATTTGTATCTTTGCATGAGAAACCTTTGCTTCAAAAAGGGCTCCACAGCTGAAAAAGTTTGAGACCCCCTGTGTTAATCTATGATCAGGATCCCTTTCAGTCCATATCTGTTGGGGACATATTTGGGGAGAAAGCAGCATGCAGCCTGGCTTTGGAGAAAAGAGAATCCCTTTCCAGATCTGCAGGTTTCCCTGAACCTCTGTGAGGTCTTGTAACACAGCCAGGCTAAGCATCATTACAAGCAGGTCTCTTGGGAGGCCTCCCTCTGCCCATCTCCACTCCCAAATTTCTGCACTGCTCCCGCTTTGGAGCACAAATATCGGATGCAGCTGTAGAATTTGGCTTGCATGGATGCACATCTGAAAGAACGCAGCTTTGGCTCCGGAGAACGCAGGCTGTTCTGCTTGGGCTGAAATCTGGTCTTCATAAAAACAGACCTTCCGAGGTTCTACATCTGCAACTACACCATAAAGTTAATGCAGATAATAATAATAATAATAATAATGCTCCGTTCAGCAAAGGACAAGAGGTATCCTCTCACCTCTGCAGGAGTCTACCGTATACCATGCAGCTGTGGACAAGTCTACATAGGGACCACCAAACGCAGCGCCCAACAAATCAAGGAACATGAAAGGCACTGCAGACTACTTCAACCAGAGAAGTCAGCCATAGCAGAGCACCTGATGAACCAGCCTGGACACAGCATATTATTTGAGAACACAGAGATGCTGGACCACACCAACAACCACCATGTCAGACTACACAGAGAAGCCATTGAAATCCACAAGCATGTGGACAATTTCAACAGAAAGGAAGAGACCATGAAAATGAACAAAATCTGGCTACCAGTAGTAAAAAAAACTCTAAAATTACAACAGCACAACAGAGAGGAAACAACCAGGCACAGATTAACACCTCCCAGCAAGAGACTTTCCCAGGCTCAGGCAGGCCTTCAAATGCTAATGAAGGTGATCAGCTAAACATTCACACCTAACTGCAGCAGGGAAGAGCTCCTTGCCCCACCCCAGCCATTCCACAGATATATAAACCCATTTTTCCTACTTCCAACAGACCTCACAACCTCTGAGGATGCTTGCCATAGATGCAGGCGAAACGTCAGGAGAAATGCCTCTAGAACATGGCTCTATAGCCCGAAAAAACCCACAAGAACCTAGTGATTCCAGCCATGAAAGCCTTCGACAATAGATTTAATAATAATATAATAATAATAATAATAACACTTTATTTGTACCCCGCTACCATCTCCCCAAGGGACTCGGTGCGGCTTACATGAGGCCGAGCCCAAATACAACAATACAAGCAATAATAACAACAATACAAGCAATTAAAATTAAAAAAACATGGACAATAAGATATGCAACATTAACAATAAGACAACACACAATTAAAACTGTGGGGAGGCCAAATGTAAAATTAAAATTGGAAATAATGCTGGAGCATGGGCGAAAAGGTGGTAGTGGCGTTTGTGGAAACATACAAGCAGACCTAAAATGTAAAGTGCTTTGGAGGACAAAGTGCTATGGGATCATTATTCTGGGAAGGCACACTGGAACAACCACGTCTTCAAGCTCCTCCTAAAGACTGCCAGAGTTGGGGCCTACCTGATGTCCCTAGGGAGTGAGTTCCAGAGTCGAGGGGCCACCACCGAAAAGACCCACTCTCTCCTCCCCAGCAATCGCACCTGCGATGCTGGTGGGATCGAGAGCAGGGCCTCTCCAGATGATCAAAGAGATCGTGTGGGTTCATATACAGAGATGCGGTCACGCAGGTAGGCGGGTCCCAAACCGTTCATGGCTTTGTAGGTAAGAACCTGCACCTTGAATTGGGTCCGGATGTTGGGGTTCAGCCTGATCTGTGTTAACCTGACCCTGATCTGTGTGAACTTGATTCTCTGATAGTATTTCCACCTGAGCAAGCTACTGAACAAGTAGTTTTCCCTGACAATGTGGAAACTGGTGTTGATAGGGAAAACGAAACTGAACAGCCGGATGAAAATGTTTTGGAATCCAGCCGTGATAGCTCTCCACCTGGGTTTTTTTTAATGAGAACCGAAGGGAACAGATAACGAGAGACAGGAGTGATTCACAGCTCCTACGAAGGTCAAGTAGATTACAGGAGAGACAGGCTTCAAAGTCAAGGGGCGTTTCAGGGAATAGTTTCTTTGGTATAAGGGGCCGCCTGCCGGGTGCCTCCTTAGATCAAGCAACGTTTGGGACTGTGGCTGTGCCTTGGCAGAATTCCTGTGTTCCATGGTCGGTAATCCCAGAGGCTTCTAGTTTTCAAGTACATGGTTAGCGAGAGGCTAACAGGTTCCTGGTTCTTGTATTGTGGTTTTTGGAATTTTGCTCAAGTTCAGAGATTTTCCTGACTGCTGGCTTTTTGACTTTGCATTTAACCTTCTTTTGTAACCAATTTTTCATCAATAAAAGAGGATTGTTTTTCCTACAGCCCAGTGTGATGGATTTAATCTTATGGCCTCGTTTCTTGATCTGGGATGCAACACCGGAAAATGAATGGCAGCCAGTGGAGCTCCTTGAACAGGAGGGTTGACCGCTCCCTGAAAGAAGCACCAGTTAACAACCTGGCTGCTGCCCGTTGGATCATCTGAAATTTCCGAGCCGTTTTCAAGGGCAGCCCCACGTAGAGTGCATTGCAGTAATCCAGTCTAGAGGTGACTAAGGCATGGACCACCCTAGCCAGATCCTCCTTCCCGAGGTACGGTCGCAGTTGGCGCACAAGTCTTAATTGTGCAAAGGCCCTCTCGGCCACCACCGACGCCTGAGCCGCAAGCGTAAGTGAAGAATCCAGGAGGACACCCAATGCCACTTTAAGACTGCGACTCAGTGCTATGGACATCCTCTGGGAGTTGTAGTTTGGAGATGCTCCAACGCTCAGGCAGAGCAGCGAAAGACCTTTCAAAACTACAACTCTCATTCATTCGTAGTACTGAGCCATGGCCGTTCAAATGGTGTCAAACTGCATCCGTTCCACTGTGTAGATGCACCCCAAGCTATTGCATTATCTGAAAATAGTCTAATTTTTTTAAAAAAATCCAAAATACAGAACCCATTCTAGTTTCGAGCATTTTGGATAAGCAGGACTCATTTTGTATCTTGGTTGCAAATGACAATTACAAAGTTGCTGTATTGTGGTTCCACTTTAATTCTACAAGAGATACATAACTCCAACAAAGGACAGGAGGGGAAATAGTTGAGCCAAACAAAGAAGTGAACGTAAATACTAGTGTAAGGTATTGAATGTAAATAGTAATATTATGAAAGTAATTATAAGCTAACCAAAACAACCACTCCATAGGAAAACAATGTAACTGAAGCCCATGCTGTGTGCAACAATACAGTTGTCTCATGAAACCGCAGTATACACTATTGCAAAGGCAGACAATGATTACTAAATTGAAAGTAAGTGAAAGGATTAAGGTCCATAGTGTTTCCCAGAATTATGGAAAAAATAGACCTATTTATGATCCCTCAGCCAGCTGGTTTCAGGAAAGGGAAAAGCTGAACCTGACTCAGCACATAGAAGATGGTTTTGAAAGACAGCAGATTCCAGGAGCTGTCTTCACAGACCTGTCAGCAGCTTATGATACTATAAATCATTGGCTCCCCTGGAAAAAAAGTGTACAATATCACAAAGGATTACCATCTCACCCATTTCATAGGAAATCTGCTACAAAACAGGAGCTTTTTTGTTGAGTTCTAGGGCTAGAGAAGCAGGTGGCGAAAACAGAAGAACGGCCTGCCTCCGAAGAGCGTGCTTGCTCCATCCATGTTTAACATTTACACAAATGATCGGCCACTGCCAGAAGGGACAGAGTGTTTCATATATGCTGATGATCGTGCTATCACCGCTCAAACAGGGAGCTTTGAAATGGTTGAACAGAAGCTCTCCAAAGCTTTAGGTGCTGTTGGGACTCAGCCTGTGTTTGACCCTGAATCTGTTATAGTGTTTCTGTTGGGTTTCAGCCCTGACTGCACAAATCTCCAGCTCTCAATGAGTAGTTAGGCTAGATAGACTTATTTATTTATTTATTTTACAGCTTTTATATTCCGCCCTTCTCCTCACCCCGCAGGGGACTCAGGGCGGATTACAGTGTACACATTTATGGCAAACATTCAATACCAATTTTTGACATACATATACAGACATGCACAGAGGCTATTTTAACTTTTTCTGGCCGCCAGGGGAGCTGTCGCTTTCATCGTCCATCTGCAACGCTGATGAAGCACTTCTGCATTCCCCGCATGCTTCCCCGCTGGAATGCTTTTGCTGGAGTCTTCTTTATAGCCTCATAAATCAGTTAATTTAGCCTCCCCACACCTTTTAAGGTGATACTTAATTTTCCTACTTGACAGATGCAACTGTCTTTCTGGTTGCAAAGGTCGACAACAGGCTACACACAATTGGTTGGAAACCCATTCCAACCCGGGCTGGATTCGAACTCATGACTTTTTGGTCAGAGTGATCTTAATGCAGCTGACACTCAGCCAGCTGCGCCACAATCCCGGTGCAGGGATTCCTCCCCAATTTCCTTTATTCTAGGTTGGTTAAGAAGGGATTAAAAGGGGGAATTGTCTCAGTGATCTTTGCATGGTACTATCTCCTCCCCATTTGAATACCTATGAATGTAATCCTATAGGGAAACGTAACTTCTTCTTTTAAAGGTATTTTTATTGCCCTTGGCTGGCCATGTTGTCTGTCTCCATTTTTGGTGGAATCACCCCCAGAGAGGGTTATTTTTGAGCCTAACAGCTCTTGATTCCCAACAGTTTTCCCCTTCTAATGTTTCTGAGTCTGACTTGGATGTCGATGAGGATGAGGTGCAAAATGGAAACACTTTGGACAATAAGGTTTCTACAGACTCTGATCGGGAAGGGTCAAGGGAAAGGCTAAGTTCTCATGAGAAAATTCCAGGCTCAAGTTTGCAGCAAAGTTCACTCCCTTCTCCAGGCTCAAGTCTGCAAGATAGTTTCACACCTGCAGTTAATGAGGAGATAGATAAGACCAGTCGCCATCTGGAAATCAGCCAGAACCATAGAGAGACCCAATGTTTACGCAGGTTAGAAAGACTTCAGCAGTTAAGGTCAAAGACTGGGGGGAGTAGAAATCAGTTTCTGGGACTTAAATTGAGCTCTTAGGGAATTTCCTTCAGACCAGGCATCGTTTGGTTTCAAGTCAAGTCTTTTGGATATTCCTGTGGCCTCGTCTCTAAGGTTTCCTGGCTTTTCAAGCGGATTAGCAGTGGCTATGTTCATGGTTTTTATTGAAGGCATTTGATATTTCATTGCACCTGGATTATTACAGCAAGCTTTTGAAACTTTGTTATTTTTCCTATGTTCGGACACTGTTTATGTTACTGCTTTTTTGGCTTTTTGCTTTTGGACTTTTATCAATTTTATATTCGTCTCTTTTATTGGCTGCAATTATTCTTCAAATAATTGGCCACGGTAGTACACGCTCTGGTCACATCCCGCCTTGACTACTGCAACGCTCTCTACGTGGGGCTGCCCTTGAAGACGGCCCGGAAGCTTCAGCTAGTCCAGCGCGCGGCAGCCATGTTACTAACAGGAGCGGGATGCAGGGAGCACACAACGCCCTTGTTGTTCCAGCTCCACTGGCTGCCGATCTGCTACCGGGCCCAATTCAAGGTGCTGGTGTTGGCCTACAAAGCCCTAAACGGTTCCGGCCCAAAATACCTGTCTGACCGCATCTCGGCCTATGAGCCCACGAGGACTTTGAGATCGTCTGGGGAGGCCCTTCTCTCGATCCCGCCTGCCTCACAGGCACGCCTGGCGGGGACGAGGGATAGGGCCTTCTCGGTGGTGGCCCCCCGGCTGTGGAACACCCTCCCTGTAGACATCAGACAGGCGCCCTCCCTTATGACATTCCGCAAGAGACTAAAGACGTGGTTGTTTGAGAAGGCGTTTGACTAAGTGCTACAACAATTGGCAATGATGATTGGAACGGAATATGGATAATGAGCTTGGATTGTGATTCTATAATGAGACGTCGCGAATGATTTAGTGTAATTGTATTATTGATAGTGATGTTGTTATTGTTGTTTGTGTAATTGCCTTATTGTAAATTGTTTTTATATGTTGTACACCGCCGTGAGTCGCCCTAGGGCTGAGAACGGCAGTCTACAAGTGCAGTAAATAAATAAATAAATAAATAAATAAAAATGACTCTTCTTTCACCCGAGGTGTGGAGTAATTAATGATTAGAGGGTCCTGTTCCTACTCTGGGGTGCAACGGGTGCTCTCACTGCCTATTATGGAGGAACCAGCTGATTCTTTTTCTAATTAAGAAAATTTTTATTGTATTGTTGAAGGCTTTCATGGCCGGAATCACTGGGTTGTTGTAGACCTCACAACCTCTGAGGATGCCTGCCATAGATGCAGGTGAAACGTCAGGAGAGAATGCTTCTAAAACATGGCTGGAGAGCCTGAAAACACTATAACAACCCAATATTTTTGTTGTTTCAACTTTACAATATTTATTTATTTATTTCAAACATTTCTACCCCGCCCTTCTCAACCCCCGAGGGAGGACTCAGAGCGGCTTACACTGGCAGCAATTTGATGCTGAAATGTAAAAAACAGATACAATAAATATAACAGAGTTAAACAGTAAAAGCAGTAAATTAAAATAATATAAAAACATTATTATCAAGCCAATTGTCACATCCAGTCCAATTACACATCCAAAGTGCTTTCATGCCTGCTGCCCAAAGGCCTGGTCCCAAAACCAAGATTTCAATTTCTTCCTAAACAAAAGGAGGGATGATACTGACCTAATCTCGCTGGAGAGCGAGTTCCACAGACGAGGGGTCACCAACGAGAAAGCCCTGTCCCTCGTCCTCGCCAAACACATTTGTGAAGCTGGCAGGGCCAAAAGCAGGGACGAACTGAAACTATGGGGTGGAACATAGAGGGAGATACGTTCGGAAAAGGAAGCTGAGCCAGAACCGTATAGGATTTTATAGGCCAAGACCAGCACTTTGGATTGTGCTCGGAAGTGGACTGGCAGCTAGTGAACTTCCAAGGTTATGTGGCCAGCATGGCTGCATGGAGTGCCGTTACCTTCCCACCAGAGCCATACCTATTGATCTACTCACATTTGCATGCTTTCGAACTGCTAGGTTGTGTTGTGGCTGAGCTGTTTTCTGATGATGAGGATGATGGGATTCAGATTCCTGATGGGATTCAGCTTCCTGGCTCTTTGTCTGTGCCTCATATCTCTGGGCCTGCTTCTGAGGCTCCCACAGACAGTGCAGTGTCAACACAGCCGTTCCCAGCAGAAAGGAATTTTAACGA
>NW_026847882.1:3973021-4069890 GCF_025583915.1 Anolis sagrei ordinatus
AAACATGACAATTTTTCTGCTTGGAACCAAACCTAAGTAACCAAACCTGTCATCCAAGGCCTCTTGTAATTCAAGTCCCCAAGGCCAGGGCTGAAATGGTAAGGGCATTTGGTACACCATTTTGGCCACATAGTGTGAAGCCTCCCCGTAGAGATAAGCCCCCCATCCACATGCTTCCTCCCTTTCCCGCTGCCAAGAAAGCTCTTAGGGGAGAAAAACACCCAATTTTTTTGTCCAGTCCATAATGTCAAAAGCAAAGGCTTCTAGGAAGCGCTTTAAATCATTGGGGGGGGGGGTGCTAAATAAATGCAAAGCGATTCTTCCTTGGGGACCCCTTTGCTCCATAATGTAATCTCATTTCCAAACATACAATTACCAGGGATTGGGAGAGAGGGGGGGATGAGGTGGGGGACAAAAAAGGAAGCAAGCAAAGAAAACGAGCCAAAGAAAAGAATAATTAATTTCTGCTTCCTCATGCAAATCCTTTGACCGATCATTTATGGATCAGGAGCGACTCAATCTCCTGGCGAAGGCCTTCTTGGAGAAGGAGAAGGAGAGGAGAATGGCTTGGCTTTTCTAAGGAGCAGCATTCACAAAGCCCCCCTTTTCCACGGCCATGCCGGTGCCTGGCTAGACAGGCCTTGCTGACAAGCTCCGAGGGGAGGGGGGGACATGGGTCACCCCCCTCCCCATTGAAAAGGGTCCCTCGCTCTTGACTGACAGGCAATCCAGCGGACAAATTGTTTCATTGTCCAGCCCTGTATAAGATAATTATGGCGAGGAGGGAAGCGAGGGGTCGGAGGTCAGAAGACACGTCTGACCCTGTTCTCTGAATGGCCTGAATGGAAACGGGGGTCCGTCTGTCCCCCACCTCGTTCTAATAATTATGGAAGACTAAAGAATAGAGAGAAAGAGAGGGACCCCCTTTTCTCCACTCCAGTTTTCCTGCCTGCCAGGTTGGGTGGAGTTTGGGTCTCATGGAAACCATGCATGGATTATCACAGAATCACAAAAGAGTTGGAAAAAACCCCAATGGCCATCCAGTCTGACCCTATTCTGCTAGGCAGGAAAACACCATCCAAGCCTTCCCGACAGATGGCCATCTAGCCTCTGTTAAGCATGAGAATCCAATGGGTTCAGAGGGAGCTTTGGTGCACCTAGTTCAGGGGTTCTCAACCTGGGGGTCGCGACCCCCCGGGGGGTCGTTTGGCCATTTTTGGGGGGTTGCGAAGCTGCCTTGGTTGGCCCCTGCCCCTTCCAAAATGGCTACCATGTGGGCAGCCTTTCCGGACGGCTCCTGGCATGGCCTGGTCATCCATGGATTGCCATGGCTGCCTGGCACTCACCCCCTGCAGAACCGGGAGGAGGGCTCCACATGGCCTGGCAGTCTGGGGAGCCTTTGCCACCAAGCCCTCACCCCCTGCCGAGCTCGGTCCAGATCCATTTGTGTTTGGGTTCACAGTGCTCTCTGGATGGAGGTCAACTACAACTTCAAATCAAGGTAAATTTCCCCTAAAGACCTTCAGTATTTTTTGCTGGCCATGGGGTTCTGTGTGCCAAGTTAAGTCCAATACCATGTTTGGTGGAGCTTTACTAATTGCAGGAGGAACTGTAACTCCTACATGTCTGAACATATTTTCCCCAAACTTCTCCAGTATTTTCTATTGATAATGGGAGTTCTGTATGCCAAGTTTGGTTCAATTCCATTGTTGTTGGAGTTCAGAATGCTCTTTGATGGCAGGGGAACTATACATCCCAGTAACTGCAACTCCTAAATGTCAAGATCTGTTTCCCTCAAATTCCACCAGTGTTCAAATTTGGGCATATTGAGTATTTGTGCCAAGTTGGGTCCAAATGCACAGTCGTTCACAGTGCTCTCCATTTGTAGGTGAACTACATCTCCTGTAAATCATTGTCAATTCATCCCAGCCCCATCCAGTATTTTCTGTTGATCATTGGGGTTCTGTGTGCCAAGTTTGTTCCAGGTCTATAATTTGTGGGGGTCTCAGTGGTCTGTGTAAGTCAGAGCTGAATCGGTTGAAGGTACTGCAAATCCCATCATCCATCGTCCATACTCCAAGATTCCAGCGTGCTTAAAACAAGCAATTATAAAACCGCTGTTGAAGAAACCATCATTGGACCCCACTAAATTTGACAACTTTCGGCCTGTTTCCAATCTCCCCTTTTTGGGCAAAGTCATGGAAAGCGTGGTGGCCTCACAACTCCAGGTATTCTTGAGAGACACGGATTATCTGGATTCGGCACAGTCTGGTTTCAGACCGGGACATGGTACCGAGACGGTCTTGGTCGCCTTAGTGGATGATCTGCGCCGGGAGCTAGACAGGGGGAGTGTGTCCCTGTTGGTGCTCCTGGACCTCTCAGCGGCCTTCGATACCGTCGACCACGGTATCCTTCTGGGGCGCCTTGCGGAAATGGGTCTTGGGGGCACTGCTCTGCAGTGGCTCCAGTCATTTCTGGAGGGTCGTACCCAGAAGGTGTTATTGGGGGACTGCTGTTCAACACCACAGCCTTTGACCTGTGGGGTTCCACAGGGTTCTATACTGTCCCCCATGCTGTTTAATATCTACATGAAGCCGCTGGGTGAGATCATCCGGAGTTTCGGGGTGCGGTGTCATCTGTACGCAGATGATGTCCAACTCTGTCACTCCTTCCCACCTGCTACTAAGGAGGCTGTCGAGGTCCTGAACCGGTGCCTGGCCGCTGTAATGGTCTGGATGAGGGCGAACAAACTGAAATTAAATCCAGACAAGACAGAGGTACTCCTGGTCAGTCGCAAGGCCGAACAGGGTATAGGGTTACAGCCTGTGCTGGACGGGGTCGCACTCCCCTTGAAGGCGCAGGTTCGCAGCTTGGGTGTGACCCTGGATTCATCTTTGAGCCTGGATCCCCAGGTTTCAGGGGTGACCAGGGGAGCATTTGCACAGCTTCGGCTCGTGCGCCAGCTGCGCCCGTATCTTGGGAAGTCTGACTTGGCCACGGTGGTACACGCTCTGGTCACATCCCGCCTTGACTACTGCAACACTCTCTACGTGGGGCTGCCCTTGAAGACGGCCCGGAAGCTTCAGCTAGTCCAGCGCGCGGCAGCCATGTTACTAACGGGAGCGGGACGCAGGGAGCACACAACGCCCTTGTTGTCCCAGCTCCACTGGCTGCCGATTTGCTACCGGGCCCAATTCAAGGTGCTGGTGTTATCCTACAAAGCCCTAAACGGTTCCGGCCCAAAATACCTTTCAGACCGCATCTCGGCCTATGAGCCCACGAGGGCCTTGAGATCATCTGGGGAGGCCCTTCTCTCGATCCCGCCCGCCTCTCAGGCACGTCTGGCGGGGACGAGAGAGAGGGCCTTCTCAGTGGTGGCCCCCCGGCTGTGGAACGCCCTCCCTGCTAACATCAGACAGGCGCCCTCCCTGATGGTGTTTCGTAAGAGCCTAAAGACCTGGCTATGCGAGAAGGCATTTAATTGAGCCATACGAATCTGGTAATGACATTTGGAACGGACTATGGATTATGAGACTGGCTATGATCTTATGTTGTGATGGCGCGGTTTTATTAGTGTAGTTTAGATTAATGTGTAATTTGGTTGTTGATATATTATATGTTTTGTAGACTGTTTTTTACATGTTGTACACCGCCGCGAGTCGCCCCAGGGCTGAGAGCGGTGGTCAACAAGTGAAGTAAATAAATACTCCCCGAGCATATTGTTTTTGTAATCAATCACTATGCTTTAATTATGTTCAATTTCTAACAATGAAAATACATCCTGCATATCACATGTTTCCATTATGATTCATAAGAGTAGCAAAATTACCATTATGAAATAGCAACGAAAATATGGTTGGGGGTCACCACAACATGAGGAACTTCATTTAGGGGTCACAGCATTAGAAAGGTTGAGAACCACTGCTCGAAGTAGCCAGCTGCATTGAATCACTACTGACCAGGAGGTCATGAATTCGAAGCCAGCCCTGGTTGGAGTAAGCTCCCGACTATTAATAGTCTAGCTTGCTGTTGACCTATGCATCCTGAAAGACAGTTGCATCTGTCAAGTAGGAAATTAGGTACCACTTTATGCAGGGAGGCTACTTTAACTAATTTACAATGCCATAAAACCTTCCAGTCCCACCTTGGACTTTCCACAGATATATAAATCCATTTTTCCTAGCTTCCAACAGACCTCACAACCTCTGAGGATGCTTGCCATAGATGCAGGCGAAACGTCAGGAGAGAATGCTTCTAGAACATGGCCATATAGTCCGAAAAACCTACAACAACCCAGTGATTCCAGCCATGAAAGCCTTTAACAATACAATAATAATAATAATAATAATAATCTATATAAATAAGAAAAAAGATCCAACCAGTCCATACTTCAAGAAATAAAGCCTGACTTGTCGGAACCCAGATGCCTCAGGAGTATGTCCAAAATAGTTTATTAATACAAATAGTAAAAAATATTAAAAAGAATAGTTTATTAATACAAAGCAAAAGAAACCCAGAGACACTTGCTTCAGTGTCTCTGGTCAAAAACTCAAAAGTAGCTGTATTTTTAGCTTGAAAAGCAAACTAAAGCAATAATCCGGATTATCCAGGAAAAAGATCCGGATTAAACTCAAGTACTTGCAAAATCCCGCAAAATCACACAGCAAACAAAGGACGATCAAACAAAGAGCTGTGAAGAAAGAGCCGTGGTAAAATGCAGTCCAAAGTCGAAGAAAGCCGAGTCCGAAGTTGCAAGGTTCTAAAGTCCACAAGGCAGCGTCGTCGTCGAAAGCAGTCTGAAGTCAAGGAAAGGGGAAATCCGCACTCCCGAGAATCTAAGCCAAGTTGTAACATAAATATGCCTTTCTCTTGTTTGAGTTTGGTTAAATACAGTAGAACCTTGCTTATCCAACCTTCATTCGTCAAGCGTTCTCTCTTATCCAATGCAGTCCAGATCCACAGCTGTTTCAATACATTGCGATGTTTTGGTGCTAAATTTGTAAATACAGCAATTACTACATAACGTTACCATGTATTGAACTGCTTGTTCTGTCAATTTGCTGTAAAATGTGGTCAATGCCCACCAAACCCTTCCCGTATTTCCTGATGGACATTGGAGTTCTGTGTAACAGGTTTGGTTCCATTCCATCGTTGGTGGAGTTCAGGATGCTCTTTGATTGTAGGTGAACTATGAATCCCAGCAGCAACTACAACTCCCAAATGACAAAATCAATCCCCCTCCAACCCCACCAGTATTCAAATTTGAGCATATCGGGTATTTGTGCCAAATTTGGTCCAGTGAATGAAAATACATCCTGCATATCGGATATTTACATGAAGATTCATAACAGTAGGAAAATTTTATTTATTTATTTGCTACATTTGTATACCGCCCCTCTCAGCTCGCAGCTCAAGGTGGTTCACAAGGCAACAATTCAATGTGAACAACATCATAAAAACATTAAAACATTAAAAAGCATTAACACATCAATTAAAACCATGACAGTAATAAAAACAATCATTTCGTCTCCTAGATAAAAACATAATCCAATCTCATAATCCAATTGTTCCATGATCCTATGTCTAATTACGCTGCCTTTTCAAAACACCTGCTCGAATAGCCAGGTTTTGACTTTTTTTTGGAAAGTCAAAAGGGACGGGGCTGATCTTATGTCCCTAGGAAAGGCGTTCCATAGCCGAGTGGCCACAACTGAGAAAGCCCTGTCTCTCATCCCCACCAAACATATTTGTGACGCAGACTGAACAAGAGATTGAGAACAACAACCTCCATGAACCCTTTACATCTACTGAATTGGACATGGCTCTCAATAAATGTAAGAATGGCAAAGCAGCTGGCTTGGATGATCTACAGATGGAACAAATCAAGAACTTTGATCCAAAAGCAAGGCGCTGGCTGCTGGAGCTGATGAACAACTGCACTGCATCCTGTCAGATCCCCAAAATCTGGAGGAAAGCAAGAGTCATCGCCATCTTGAAGCCAGGCAAAGACCGTAATGATCCAAAAAGCTACAGACCAATCTCCCTGTTGTGCCACCTCTACAAAGTTCTGGAGAGACTTATTTTGCATAGAATTATGGAAAAAATAGACCCCTGTCTGATTCCACAGCAAGCTGGCTTCAGGAAAGGCAAAAGCTGCACATCGCAAGTGCTGAACCTGACTCAGCACATAGAAGATGGCTTTGAAAGGCAGCAAATCACAGGAGCTGTCTTCATAGACCTGTCAGCAGCCTATGATACTGTGAACCACCACTGCCTCCTCCTGAGAAAAATGTATAATATCACAAAGGACTACCACCTCACCCGCCTCATAGGAAACCTGCTACAAAACAGGAGCTTTTTTGTTGAGTTCCAGGGCCAGAGAAGCAGATGGCGGAAACAGAAGAACGGCCTGCCTCAGGGGAGCATGCTTGCTCCATCCATGTTCAACATTTACACAAATGACCAGCCACTGCCAGAAGGGACAGAGAGTTTCATCTATGCTGATGATCGTGCCATCACCGCTCAAGCAAAGAGCTTTGAGATGGTAGAACAGAAGCTCTCTGAAGCTCTAGGTGCTCTTACTGCCTATTACAGGGAAAACCAGCTGATCCCTAACCCATCTAAAACACAGACATGTGCCTTTCACCTCTAGAACAGACAAGCATCCCGAGCTCTGAGGATCACCTGGGAAGGAATCCCACTGGAGCATTGCAGCGCACCCAAATACCTGGGAGTCACTCTGGACCGTGCTCATACCTACAAGAAGCACTGCCTGAATATCAAGCAAAAGATGGGCTCTAGAAACAATATCATACAAAAGCTGATATGACAACCTGGGGGTCACAACCAGACACAGTGAAGACATCTGCCTTTGCGCTATGCTACTCTGCTGCTGAGTATGCATGCCCAGTGTGGAACACATCTCACCACACTAAAACAGTGGATGTGGCTCTTAATGAGACATGCCGCATTATCACGGGGTGTCTGCGCCCTACACCACTGGAGAAATTACACTGCTTAGCCGGTATTGCACCACCTGACATCCACCGGGAAGTAGCAGCCAATAGTGAAAGGACCAAGGCAGAGACATCTCCAGCTCATCCCCTGTTTGGGTATCAGCCAGCACGTCAACGACTTAAATCAAGAAATAGTTTTCTAAGATCTACAGAGACACTTGCTGGAACACCCCAGCAAGCGAGAGTCCAAAAGTGGCAGGCTCAAACCCAGAACCTCAACCAATGGCTGATCCCAATGAGAGACTCCCCCCTGGGCACACAGAAGACTGGGCGACTTGGAAGGTGCTGAACAGACTGCGCTCTGGCACCACGAGATGCAGAGCCAACCTTCAGAAATGGGGCCACAAAGTGTAATCCACGACATGCGAGTGTGGAGAAGAGCAAACCACTGACCACCTGCTGCAATGCAACCTGAGCCCTGCCACATTCACAATGGAGGACCTCCTTGCAGCAACACCAGAGGCACTCCAAGTGGCCAGATACTGGTCAAAGGACATTTAATCAACTACCAAACTCACAAATTTTGTATTTTGTCTGTTTGTTTGTTTTGTTCTGTTAGAAATGTAATACAATTGACTGGTTGCCCTGACACGACAAAAAAAAGGGCCTCCCCAGACGATCTTAACGTCCTAGATGGTTCATCCACAGTTGTGAAGTAGCAATGAAAATAATGTTATGGTTGGGGGTCAACAAATGAGGAACTGTATTAAGGGGCCGCGGCATTAGGAAGGTTGAGAAGCACCGTCTTACTTGGCAAGTGACTGGAGCTAATAAGATGGGAAAGACTTGGGAAGATATTCTATTATAGCAATGATTTACTAGAAACGTGCAGACAACTGAAGCTTTGTAAACAAGTTGTAATGGCCGGTTGTAAATCTGAAGCAGGACCCCACGGCAACGCTGGCACAACACTGTCTTCCAAGAGCATAAATCACAGCACAAATATGTACATCGCGAAGGACTGTTTTGCAAAAAGTGGGGTTTGGAGTTGGTTGTGCTGCCCCTTTCTTGGTCCTGCCGCCCCCCACATTCCCTGCTGCTCCTTATCTTTGCGCAAGTTTGTCTCCAGGCCATGTGGGTTTCCATGTGAGTGCCCCTGACTGAAGTGGATGGCTGTGTTTTCACTGGGGGGCAACTGGAAGCGCCTTTTGTCAAGCACTGAAGCAGGGCATCATTAGCGAGAAGTCACACAAAGAAGAACTTGCCAAATTACTAATCAGCAAAAACCCTCATCCATCTTAATGAGACGGGGTTAAGAAAATAGCAACCTAAGCCGCACACAAAGGGGGCCTCGCCAGGCTGTTTATTTATTGTGTTGGAAAGTAGTTCAGAGCTCCCAAGGACGATGGGTCCCCAGTCAGGAGGAGCCTGCGGTGGGGGTCTCCCCATAAGCACCGTTTATGCTCTTGCAAGCAACAAGAATGGCCTGCCCACACAATGCCTACACCAGAGAGGCCAAAATCTGGGATTTGGAAGTGACCGGCAGATTTGGCTTCGGGTAGATTTAGGGAAAGGCTGCAAAACTGGGCATATCTCCGCCACCAGATGCATAATTATATGTTTGGCCTAACATTGTCATCCCATTTGCCTGCTTTTAAGGTGTCTCCGTTTCCGTATCCTTTTTCCTCATTCCTCCTTTGTCCTCAGCTTATTTCAATTGCTGCAAACAGAGCTCAAGGTTCAAAAGTAGTTTTCCCTCAATCAGCAGACAGAGAGTAAAAGAAAGGCAAAATGTTGCCCTTCCCGTTTGGTGAAAGCAAACTGCTGCACTCGCTCCAAGATGATATGTCCTCAATCATTAATATTTGCATCATTTTAATCCCATTCTACGTCAGGTATGGGCAAAACCACGCCCGGGGGCTTCATGCGGCCCCTTGGGCAATTTTCTTAGACCCTCCTCTCTCACACCATCCTATCCTTCCTTCTCTCTTGCCTTCCTCCTCTCCCTCTTCCCTTCCTTTCCACCCTTTTGTCCTTCCACCTTTCTTTCCTCACATACCTCCTTCCTTCCCCCTCCCTTCTTCCTCCCCTTCCACCCTTTTGTCCTTCCTCCCTTCCTTCCTTCCTTCCTTCCTTCCTTCCTTCCTTCCTTCCTTCCTTCCTTCTTTCCTTCTCTCCTTCCTTCCCTTCTACCTTTTCATCCTCCCTCCTCCTTCCCCCTTTCTTTCTTCTTACCTCCCTCTTTCTCCTTCCAACCTTCCCTTCCACTCTTTTATCCTTCCTTCCTTCTTCCTTCCCTCTTTCTTCTTCCATCCTTCCCTTCACCCTTTCTTCATCCTTCTTTCCTTCCTTCTCTTTCCTTCCTTCCTTCCTTCCTTCCTTCCTTCCTTCCCTTCCTTCCCTTTTGTCCTTCCTCCCTCCCTTCCCTCTTTCTCCTTCCCTTTTGTCTCTCCTTCCTTCCTTTGTCTTTCCTTCTTCTTTCCTCTCTTTCTCCTTCTTCCTTCCCTTCACCCTTTTGTCTTCCTTCCTCTTCTCCCTCTCTCCCTCTTTTCCCTTCCTCCTTTCCTTCCCCCTTCATCCTTCCTTCTTCCCTTCTCCTCCTCCTTTCCTTTCCATCCCTTCCTTTTCCTTCCTTCCTTCTCTCTTTCCTTCCTCCTTACCCGTTCCTTCCCTCTTTCTCCTTCCATCCTTCCCTTCCACCCTTTTGTCCTTCCTCCTTTCTTCCTTCCCTCCCTCCTCCTTTCTCCTTCTTTCCTTCCTTCCTCTTTCCTTTCTTCCTTTCTCCTTCTTCCCTCCCTCCTTTCCCTTCTTTCCTTCTTTCCTTCCTTCCCTTTTGTCCTTCCTTCTTCCTCCTCTCCCCCTCCTCTCCCTTTCCTTCCTCCCTCCCTTTTTCCTTCCCTCCCCTCTCTTTCCCTTCCTTCCTTCCTTCCCTCCCTTTCCTTCTTTCTTCCTTCCCTCTCTTTCTCCTTTCTTCCTCCTTCCTTCCCTCCCCCTCTCTCTTTCTCCTTCCTTCCTTCCTTCCTTCACTTTTTCCTTCCTTCCTCCCTCTCTCTTTCTCCTCCTTCCTTCCTTCCTTCCTTCCTTCCTTCCTTCCTTCCTTCCTTCCTTCCTTCCTTCTTTCCTTCCCTTTTGTCCTTCTTTCTTTCCTCCCTCCCTCCCTCCCTCCCTCCCTTTATCCTTCCTTCCTTCCTTCCTTCTTTCCTTTTTTCCTTCCTTCCCTCCCCCCTCCTTCTCCTTCCTTCCATGCATCCATCCATCACCAGGCAGGCAGTCCTCCTAGCAGGAATTGCTGCATGTAGCCCCCAAGTTGGAAAGTTTGCTCAAGCCTCTTCTAGCTCCATTAACACTGATTGCTTAACATGGGGCGAAAGCATCCCAAAATTATGGTGTTTTGATGACCGCCAATGTGTGCCTTGGGAGACAATTTGGGAGATTATGGGCTTGTGCCCAGGTACTTCCCAAGCTTTTGAGACCCTTCAGAGAGACGAGGGCCTTCTTTGCTTCCCGGGTCTGGAAGGGGCCTTCGGTTCCCATGGGAGCGGACCCCCTGCTCTGCGATGGCCAGGAGCCCGGCTTTTCTGCCCTTGGGATGGGGCAAAGGCCAAAGGGGAAAGGGCAAAGCCTATGGACAAAAGAGGGAGAGGCAGAGAATCCTTCCCGTCAAGCTGTTTTCGGGGGCACTCCCATCACGACAGAAGGACTTTGGAGGGAAGCAGCAGGGAGCAAGACCTTTGTGTTCCTTGCGAATTAGCATCTCCGTTTCTCTCTGAAAGCAGCCAAGGAAGGGAGCATTTACATTGCAAAACTGGTGTGGTTTGATATCACTCGGAACCCATCTACACTGCCATACAATGCAGTTTGAGTCTGCATTATACAGGTCAGTGTAGAGCAGGCATGGGCAAACCTGGGCCCTCCCTCCAGGTGTTTTGAACTCCAACTCCCACAATTCCTAACAGCCGGTAGGCTGTTAGGAATTGTAGGAGTCGGAGTCCAAAACACCTGGAGGGAGGGCCCAAGTTTGCCTATCCTACTGTAGACTCATATGATGTAATTTAACTGCATGACACGAGTGTACCTTGACCATATAATGCAGTTTCAAACCATTTCTACAGACGTCACATGCAACTCCTGGAACCCTATGAAATGTGGAAAGTCTACAAATGTCACATGCAACTCCAGGAACCCTATGAAATGTGGACTGTCTACAGATGTCACATGCAATTCCTGGAACCCTATGAAACGTGGACTGTCTACAGACGTCACATGCAATTCCTGGAACCCTATGAAATGTGGACTGTCTCCAGAAATCACATGCAACTCCTGGAACCCTATGAAAGGTGGACTGTCTACAGACTTCACATACAACTCCTGGAACCCTATGAAACGTGGAGTGTCTACAGACGTCACATGCAACTCCTGGAACCCTATGAAACATGGAGTGTCTACAGACATCACATGCAACTCCTGGAACCCTGTGAAATGTGGAGTGTCTACAGACGTCACATGCAACTCCTGGAACCCTATGAAAGTTGGACTGTCTACAGACGTCACATGCATCTTCTGGAACCCTATGAAACGTGGAGTGTCTACAGATGTCACATGCAACTCCTGGAACCCTATGAAACGTGGAGTGTCTACAGACGTCACATGCAACTCCTGGAACCCTATGAAACGTGGAGTGACTACAGATGTCACATGCAACTCCTGGAACCCTATGAAACGTGGAGTGTCTACAGATGTCACATGCAACTCCTGGAACCCTATGAAACTATTGTCCTCCCAACCCTGCTCTATGCCTGCGAAACGTGGACAGTCTACAGACGTCACATGCAACTCCTGGAACGATTCCATCAGCGCTACCTCCGGAAAATCCTGCAACTCTCTTGGGAAGACAAGTGGACAAATGTCAGCATGCTGCAAAGACCACCAGTACTGAAGCGATGGTCCTCCGCCATCAACTGCACTGCACCGGCCACGATGTCCGGATGCCCGACCACCATCTCCCAAAGCAGTTGCTGTACTCTGTACTCAAGAATGGAAAACGGAATTTGGTGGACAGGAAAAGAGATTGAAAGATGGGCTCCAAGCTAACCTTTAAAACTCTGGCATAGACACTGAGAACTGGGAAGCCCTGGTCCTTGAGAGCTCCAGCTGGAGGTCAGCTGTGACCAGCAGTGCTGCAGAATTTGAAGAGGCACGAATGGAGGGTGAAAGAGAGGAATGTGCCAAGAGGAAGGCGCGTCAAGCCATCTCCGACCGGACCGCCTTCCACCTGGAAACCAATGCCCTCACTGTGGGAGAAGATGCAGAGCAAGAATAGGGCTCCGCAGTCATCTACGGACCCCCCACCAGCACACCAACCTTAGAGGAGCATCATCCTCAGACTACGAGGGATCGCCTAAGTAAAAAGTAAGTACATGGCACTGTCGGTGAGCCTTAGATTGTCAAAGCTCACTGATACGGAATCCTGGGAGTTGTAGTTTTTCAAGCTTTACAAGAGGTACCCAGAAGGTGCCTTCCAGTCCAGGCGTATGGCATTAGCACATGCCAAAGAAGCTGTAGACAAAAACAATGCACCAAACCAACCCTTCCAAGCTGGCAATTAGTCCTTAAAATAGCTTCTCATTAACTCACATGCCAAGTGTGGAGATCCTGGCTCTGAATTGCGAGGGCACTCTGGGCCACGGAAAGCAAGGCAGAAGAAGGAAATGGACCTGATGACCGAGGGAAAGAATGGGCTTCCTCTGAGTTGTGTTGCAAGCAGCGAGACATCGCTGCCAAAGAGTGTGGCCTCGTATCACAAAACTACGCATTTAGTAGAGCAGCATTTCTCAACCTGGGGATCGGGACCCCTGGGGGGGTCATGAGGGGGTGTCAGAGGGGTCGCCAAAGACCATCAGAAAACACAGTGTTTTCTGTTGGTCATGGGGGTTCTTTGTGTGGATCATAATATATGTCCAATTCTGGGCACCACAATTCAAGAGAGAGATTGACAAGCTGGAATGTGTCCAGAGGAGGGCGACTAAAATGATCAAGGGTCTGGAGAACAAGCCCTATGAGGAGCGCTTAAGGAGCTGGGCATGTTTAGCCTGAAGAAGAGAAGGCTGAGAGGAGATATGATAGCCATGTATAAATATGTGAGAGGAAGCCACAGGGAGGAGGGAGCAAGCTTGTTTTCTGCTTCCTTGGAGACTAGGACGCAATGGAACAATGGCTTCAAACTACAAGAGAGGAGATTCCATCTAAACATGAGGAAGAACTTCCTGACTGTGAGAGCCATTCAGCAGTGGAACTCTCTGCCCCGGAGTGTGGTGGAGGCTCCTTCTTTGGAAGCTTTGAAACAGAGGCTGGATGGCCATCTGTCAGGGGTGATTTGAATGCAATATTCCTGCTTCTTGGCAGAATGGGGTTGGACTGGATGGCCCAGGAGGTCTCTTCCAACTCTTTGATTCTATGATTCTATGATTCTATGATATTGTGGCAAGTTCTTGGTGGTATGGGCATACCAAATGACCTTGTCTCTCTCCTGAAGAATCTGTCTAAGGACCAAGTAGCGACAGTCAGAACTGACCACGGAACAACAGATTGGTTCAAGATTGGGAAAGGCGTACGGCAGGGTTGTCTACTCTCCCCCAACCTATTCAACTTGTATGCAGAACACATCATGCAATGTGTGGGGCTTGACGAGGGCAAGGCTGGTGTTGAAATGTCTGGAAGAAACATCAACAACCTGAGATATGCAGATGACACCACTTTGATGTCTGAGAGCAAGGAGGAGCCAAGGAGCCTTCTAACCAAGGTGAAAGAAGAAAGGGCAAAAGCTGGGTTGGAGTGAAACATCAAAAAACCCAAGATTATGGCAACAAGAATGATTGACAACTGGGAAATAGAGGGAGAAAACATGGAGGCCGTGACAGGGTTTGTATTTCTAGGTGGGAAGATGACTGCAGATGCAGACTGTGGCCAGGAAATCAGGAGACGCTTCCTTCTTGGGAGGAGAGCAATGCCCAATCTCAATAAGATAGTGAAGAGTAGAGACATCACACTGGCAACGAAGATCTGCATAGTCAAAGCAATGGGATTCCCTGTAGTCACCTACAGATGTGAAAGCTGGACCAGAAGGAAGGCTGAGCGAAGGAAGAGAGATGCTTTTGAACTGTGGTGCTGGAGGAAAGTTCTGAGTGCCTTGGTCCACCAAAAGATCCAACCAGTCCATCCTCCAGGAAAGAAAGCCTTGGTCCACCAAAAGATCCAACCAGTCCATCCTCCAGGAAAGAAAGCCCGACTGCTCATTGGAGGGAAGGATAGTAAAAGCCAAGATGAAGTCCTTTGGCCACATCATGAGAAGACAGGAAAGCTTGGGGAAGACAATGATGCTGGGGGAAATGGAAGGAAAAAGGAAGAGGGGCCGACCAAGGGCAAGGTGGAGCGATGGGATCCTTGAAGTGACTGGACTGACCTTGAAGGAGCTGGGGGTGGTGATGGCCGACAGAGAGCTCTGGCGTGGGATGCTCCATGAGGTCACAAAGAGTCGGAAACGACTGAACGAATCAAGAACAACAACATATAGATATAGATATATATAGAAAAAAGGAAAGCTTAGAGAAGACAATGATGCTGGGGGAAATGGAAGGAAAAAGGAAGAGGGGCCGACCAAGGGCAAGGTGGATGGATGGCATCCTTAAAGAGACTGGCTGGACTCTGAAGGAGCTGGGGGAGGTGATGGCCGACAGGAAGCTCTGGCCTGGGCTGGTCCAGGAAGTCACGGAGAGTTGGAAGTGACTGATTGAATGAGCAACAACAACATGGGGGTTCTGTGTGGGAGGTTTGGCCCAATTCTTGTTGAAGCTGTTTGCAATTTATAATGTAGATTTCAAAGAATGTATGTATGTATGTATGTATATGTATGTTTAAAATGCAGTAGCTATGTGCCGAGTGTAATGTATTTCTGTGTGGAAAGAGTTAACTGAACCATGGAGGGAACGGCATTCTTAGAGAGGTCATAAATCAAGTGTATAGAACAAATGCATCACACGTCATACGTCACTCTGGAATGCAAGAGGTGTGGACTAGTGCTGATAACAGTTAGTGAGTTTGCAATGTTACAATTGATGGTAAAGAAGCAAGTTTACGATGTGCTGAGCGTTAAGTAGCTTCTAATGTATATAGCTGTAAAATAAAGTAGTTTATAGCCTAAGGTGGCTGTGATTGATCTGTTCCTGCCTTGCTGTGCTGCCGATAACACTGACAATTTTATCCTTGGTGGGATTCAGAATGCTCTTTGATTATAGGTGAACTATAAATCCCAGCAACCAGAACTCCCAAATGCCAAGATCTGTTTCCCTCAAACTCCATCAGTGTTCACATTTGGGCATATTGAATATCCATGCCAAGTGTGGTCCAGATCCATCATTGTTTGAGTCCACAGTGCTCTCTGGGTGTAGGTGAACTACAACTCCCAAACTCAAGGTCAATGCCCACCAAAGCCTTCCAGTATTTTCTGTTGGCCATGGCAGTTCTGTGTGCCAAGATTGGTTCCATTCCATCGTTGGTGGAGTTCAGAATGTTCTTTGATTATAGGTGAACTATAAATCCCAACAACTACAACTCCCAAATGTCAAGGTCTGTTTCCCTCAAACTCTATCAGTGTTCACATTTGAGCATATTGAGTATTTGTGTAGAGTTTGGTCCTGATCCATCATTGTTTGAGTCCACAGTGCTCTCAGGGTGTAGGTTAACTACAACTCCCAAACTCAAGGTCAGTGCCCACCAAAGCCTTCCAGTATTTTCTGTTGGCCATGGGAGTTCTGTGTGCCAAGATTGGTTCAATTCCATCATTGGTGGAGTTCAGAACGTTCTTTGATTATAGGTGAACTATAAATCCCAGCAACTACAACTCCCAAATAATCTCACCAGTGTATTGTTGAAGGCTTTCATGGCCGGAATCACTGAGTTGTTGTAGGTTTTTTTGGGCTATATGGCCATGGTCTAGAGGCATTCTCTCCTGACGTTTTGCCTGCATCTATGGCAAGCATCCTCAGAGGTCACTACCTCTGAGGATGCTTGCCATAGATGCAGGCGAAACGTCAGGAGAGAATGCCTCTAGACCATGGCCATATAGCCTGAAAAAACCTACAATAACCCTACCTCACCTGTATTCAAATTTGGGCGTATTGGGTAATTGTGCCAAATTTGGATCAGTGAATGGAGATACATCCTGCATATCTGATATTTACATGGTGATCCATAACAGTAGCAAAATTACAGTTATGGAAGTAGCAACGAAAATAATGTGATGGTTGGGGGTCAACACAACATGAGGAACTGCATTAAGGGGTCGTGGCATTAGGAAGATGGAGAAACCCTGGACTAAATGGATTATGATTGTTTTCAAATGGGAGGTGTGGGATAAGGTCCTTGGTTAAGTATGTCCTGGATGTCATCCGGTAGGTCATCCCCTGGTGACCAATGCCCGAGGGTCCTGCTCCTCTCCTGCCAGGGGTCACTTCAGCAACCTTTTCACAGGGAATATTCCCTCCAACCAGACGCTCAGACTCCAGCCGGACGAAGCTCCAGGGAAGGCCACGGAGCCGCTGCATTGGAGCGTAGTCTCATGTTACATCAGACAGTCTTTGGGAGGGAAAGAAGGGGTGGGTTTGCATTTCTTCCCAAAAGAACAGATACCCAAACACCACCGAGATCGGGCTTCTCTGCAAACTGGCACTATTTCGGGCGAGCTCTGGCCCAGGTTGGCTTTGCATAGTGTACTAAGTCTTCCCAGCATCCAATTTTGCAAGTTAAGTCCAAATGTTTGTTTGGTATCTGCTGAGGTTTGTTTCATCAATGGATATCCTAATCAATGAATGCTGCAGTCCCATTACACTATAGCAGCGTTTTTCAACCTGGGGGTCAGGACCCCTGAGGAGGTCACGAGGGGGTGTCAGAGGGTCGCCAAAGACCATCAGAAAACACAATATTTTCTGTTGGTCATGAGGGTTCTATGTGAGAAGTTTGGTTCAGTTCCATCATTGGTGTCGTTCATAATGGTCTTTGATTGCAGATGAACTATGAATCCCAGCAACTACAACTCCCAAATCTCAAGGTCTATTTTCCCCCAAACTCCACCAGTGTTCACATTGGGCCATACTGAGTATTCGTCCCAAGTTTGTTCCAGATCCATCATTGTTTGAGTCCACAGTGCTCTCTGTATGTAGGTGAACTACAACTCCAAAACTCAAGGTCAATTCCCACAAAACTCTTCCAGTATTTTCTATTGATCATGGGAGTTCTGTGTGCCAAGTTTGGCTCAATTCTATCGTTGGTGAGGTTCAGAATGCTCATTGATTGTAACTGAACTATAAATCCCAGCAACTACAACTCCCAAATGTCAGGATTCTATTTCCCCCAAACTCCACCAGTTTTCACATTTGGGCATATTGAGTATTCATGCCAAGTGTGGTCCAGATCCATCATTGTTTGAGTCCACAGTGCTCTCTGGATCTAGGTGAACTGCAACTCCAAAACTCAAGGTCAATGCCGAAAAAACCCTTCCTGTATTTGGTCATGGGAGTGCTCTCTATATGTTGGTGAACTACAACTCCAAAACTCAAGGTCAATGCCCAAAAAACCCTTCCTGTATTTGGTCATGGGAGTGCTCTCTATATGTTGGTGAACTACAACTCCAAAACTCAAGGTCAATGCTCACCAAACCCTTCCACGATTTACTGTTGGTCGTGGGAGTTCTGTGTGCCACGTTTGGTTCAATTCTATAATTGGTGGAGTTCAGAATGCTCTTTGACTGTAAGTGAACTATAAATCCCAGCAACTCCAACTCCCAAATGGTAAAAATCAATACCCCCAACCTCACTAGTATTCACATTTGGGCCTATTTGGTCCTTGTGCCAAATTAAGTCCAGTGAATGAAAATACATCCTGCATATCCAGTATTTACATGACGATTCATAACAGGAGCAAAATGACAGTGATGAAGTAGCAACGAAAATAATGTTATGTTTGGGGGTCACCACGACATGAGGAACTGTATTAAGGAGTCACGGCATTAGGAAGATTGAGAAACATTGTGTTATTGCTTAATTTAACCCAACCCAACAGGAGAGAAGTGGAAGGCAGAGAGCCATAAACCATTCTGTTTCTGGGAACCTTCCCCTCTGCCTCATCTCCGAGTTATTTGCTGGGTTTCGTTATTTGCGGCGTGCAAAACATAACCCTGGAAGCAACGTGTTTCTTGCCAGACTCTCTTGCAGCACAGCATCCCTTTTTTCTTACTTGATGATGGCATAAAGTAGAGCAAGAGGCAATGCGGTTGGCTCAGGGCAAAGGATATGCGTGTGTGTGTGCGTGCCTCTAATCCTGTTAAAATGATATAGGACCCAACGTAAGAGACAGACAAGTACGGTACTTAACACAGCTCAAGACGAATAGCTCTGTGCCTTGCATCAGCAAACATCCAGCTGCCACAACCTGCATTGCAGCATAAATCGACTTCCTTAATGCTCTGGTTGGGGTTGCACCCACAATGCAGAATTAAAGCACTTGAATACCCCTTTCACTGCCATAGGTTACTGCTATGGGGTCCTAGGAGTTTGGTCCAGATCCATCATTGTTGCAGTCTGGATGTAGGTGAACTACAACTCCCAACACTCAAGGTCAATGCCCACCAAACCTTTCCAGTATTTTCTGTTGGTCATGAGAGTTCGGTGTGCCAAATTTGGTTCAATTCAATCATTGGTGGAGTTCAGAATGCTCTTTGATTGTAGGTGAACTATAAATCCCAGCAACTACAACTCTCAACCTCCGTAGAGAGCTAGACAGGGGGAGTGTGACCTTGTTGGTTCTCTTGGACATCTCAGCGGCTTTCGATACCATCGATCATGGTATCCTTCTGGGCTGACTCTCCGGGATGGGTCTCGGGGGCACGGTTCTGTCGTGGCTCCGGTCCTTCCTGGAGGGTCGATCCCAGATGGTGAAGCTGGGAGACGCCTGCTCGGACTCCTGGCCTTTGACCTGTGGGGTCCCGCAAGGCTCTATTCTGTCTCCCATGCTTTTTAACATCTACATGAAACCGCTGGGAGAGGTCATCCGGAGTTTTGGAGTTAGGTGCCATCTCTACGCAGATGACACACAACTCTACTACTCCTTTCTACCTAATTCCAAGGAGGCCTCTCGGGTGCTGGACGAGTGCCTAGCCACTGTGTCTATCTGGATGAGGAGGAACAAGCTGAAGATCAATCCCGACAAGACAGAGGTCCTCCTGGTCGATCGTAAACCGATCGGGGTATAGGGTGGCAACCTGTGTTGGACGGGGTTACACTCCCCCTGAAGCCACAGGTCCGCAGTTTGGGAGTCCTCCTGGATTCATCGCTTACACTTGAGGCTCAGGCGTCGGCCGTGTCTGGGAGGGCTTTTGCACAATTGAGACTCGTGCGCCAACTGCAACCGTACCTCGTGAAGGCGGATTTGGCCAGGGTCGTCCATGCCTTAGTCACCTCCAGATTGGATTACTGTAATGCACTCGACGTGGGGCTACCCTTGAAAACGGCCCTGAAATTTCACTGGTCCAACGGACGGCAGCCAGGTTATTAACTGGTGCTCCTTACAGGGAGAGATCAATCCTCCTGTTTAAGGAGCTCCGTTGGCTGCCGTTCATTTTCCGGTCCCAATTCAAAGTGCAGGTGCTTACCTACAAAGCCCTAAACAGCTTGGGACCCATCTCTGTGTACGAACCCACACAATCTCTTCATTCATCTGGAGAGGCCCTACTCACAATCCCACCTCCACCGCAAGCACGATTGGTGGGAACGAGGGACAGGGCCTTCTCGGTGGTGGCCCCTCGACTCTGGAACTCGCTCCCCAAGGACATTAGGCATGCCCCAACTTTGGCAGTCTTTAACAGGAGCCTGAAAACGTGGTTGTTCCAGTGTTCTTTCCCAGAATAAGGAAACCCTAAGCAACATGTCCCCAGTCGCTCTTTACTAATGATCTAGGACTGTCTACTCGCTCCATGTCTCTCCAAATACCTATCCTAGTTATATGTCACCTGGTCATGCCCGGAATTTTTTAAATTTTAATTATTACATTTGGCCCTGCCATAGGTTTTTAATGCGTCGTGGTGTTATTGTTACTGTTCATTGCTTTGTCTATGAGTTTATTTATTGTCTATATTGCTGCTGTTGTTGCTTTTACTGATGTATTTGGGCTCGGCCTCTTGTAAGCCACACCGAGTCCTTCAGGAGATGGTAGTGGGGTATAAATAAAGGTTTATTATTATTATTATTATTATTATTATTGTTGTTGTTGTTGTTGTTGTTGTTGTTTGAATCCATAGTGCTCCCTGGATGTAGGCGAATTACAACTCCAAAACTCAAGTTCAGTTCCCACCAAACCCTTCCAGTATTTTCTGTTGATCATGGGAGTTCTGTGTGTGCCAAGTTTGGTTGAATTCCATCGTTGGTGGAGTTCAGATGGCTCTTTGATTGACGGTGAACAATAAATCCCAGCAACTACAACTCCCAAGTGTCAAAGTCTATTTCCCACAAACTCCACCAGTGTTCACATTTGGGCATATTGAGTATTCATGCCAAGTTTGTTCCACATCTATCATTGTTTGAGTCCATAGTGCTCCCTGGATGTAGGTGAACTACAACTCCAAAACTCAAATTCAGTGCCCACCAAACCCTTCCAGTATGTTCTGTTGGTCATGGGAGTTCCCAGCAGCTACAACTCCCAAATGTCAAGGTCTATTTTCCCCAAACTCCACCAGAGTTCACATTTGGGCATATTGAGTGTGCGCTAAGTTTGGTTGAATTCCATTGTTGGTGGAGTTCAGAATGCTCTTTAATTGTAGGTGAACTATACCCAACGACTACAAATCCCAAATAACAAAATCAATCCCCCCCCCCCCTCAACCCCACCAGTATTCAAATTTGGGCGTATCGGGTATTTGTGCCAAACTTGGTCTAGTGAATGAAAATACATTCTTCATATCAGATATTTACATTACGACTCATAACAGTAGCAAAATTACAATTATAAAGTAGCAATGAAAATAATGTTATGGTTGGGGGTCACCACAACATGAGGAACTGTATTAAGGGGTCACGGAAGGTTGAGAAACACTGTTCTACAGCATTTATGCATTTGCACACAGTCCCTCGGAGGCACACATCAAAACACGTTTCGGATTTTGTTTTTCCAAAACAGATGTATCGCAGGCTCCACTTAAGCAACGCATTCCGCTTCCAGTGGAGAGATGTTTCTTCTTGTCGAGCGGTTAGAGATGACCCTCCTTAGAAATTGCTTGCAGCTGGATGAATTATCACACCCGATTGTTTTTTCCGGTGCTCATTAGAACATTTCCGAACTCGAACGATATTGGACTGAAATATCGGCCCATTTGCATCCGAACGTGACCTATCCGTCTCCAAAGGGAATTTCGCCACAGGATTTTACTGCAACGACCCAAGGGATGCTTTAAAAAATATCCCCCCAACAGGCTCCTTGCCGTTGTTAGTGTGTGTTGGGTTTTAATGCTAGTAAAATCTTAATTGGACCAAATTTGGTATTCGAAAGCACATTTTTGCCGAATGTTTTATACGCTTGTAAAACTTCACAGGGAAAATGTTTCAGCTTATGGCCTTAACTGTTCGTGCTTTGGAACAAGTGAAAGGTTGGGGGGAAACTCCACGCAATTTCCTCAACACACACACACAGTCATACACTAGCGTGCTGTCACACGCTGGGCCTGTAGCAATTGTCTATTAACAGGACGTGGTCTCTATATGCCCACTGGGAAGCCCGGGGTGCCTCGGCTGAGAGGCCCTATGGATTTCCCTATACAAAGTCTTTAGAAGCTTAGAAAGTTTAACAAGGTTCTTTATTAATGCTTAAATCTTCAACAAATCAATCAAGTACTGTATATACTCGAGTATAAGCCTAGTTTTTCCATCCTTTTTTTAGGCTGAAAAAGTCTCCCCCAGCTTATACTCGAGTCAAGGTTATTTATTATTTTGCTTTGTTTTTGTTGTTGCTGTTATTATTATTACACTTATTATTTTATTTATTATTGTTATTGTTACATTTATTATTTTACTGTGTTGCTATTATTACATTTATTATTTTATTCTATTATTACTGTTATTATTACATTCCATTATTTTACTCTATTTATTATTATTGGAGGACATGTAAGCATACATTGAAGAAGGTTAGAATAATGGTTGAATCAGAGTTGGACAGTCTTATCTTGAATTACAGTTTTATGTAAATATTCAAAAACATTTAACCTACTGATGCCTCAATTAATATAATTTTATTGGTACCTATTTTTATTTTGAAATTTACCGGTAGCTGCTGCATTTCCCACCCTCGGCTTATATTCAAGTCAATTCATTTTCCCAGTTTTTTCTGGTAAAATTTGGTACCTCAGCTTATATTCGGGTTGGCTTATATTCGAGTATATACGGTACTTTAAAACTCTGGAAAACTGGTAGCTTTCTTAATCTGCCCACAAGGGACAGGCAACTTGCTTCAAGAACTGTTTCTTTCTTCTATAAAGGAAATCCTTGACCCTTCCTTGGGCAATCTGTTCTTAGGCTGGCGTGGGACCCTACTCCCGGTTCCAATTTGCTTTATGGGTAACCCAAGTAGACCTTACCAGCCAAGACTTTGTAGATTTTCCAGCTGGTGTCCTTTACCTTCCAGCAAAGCTGGCTGTATTTCTTAGTAAAGCTGTGCAACTGCTTTCCCCCAAAGTTTGTAAGAAACAAAGCTTTCTACAGGTGGGATACTCTCACACGTCCTGTTGGAACGGCTGTTGGAAAGGCATTCGTGGGGGGCGCAGTGGTCTCAGGAAGTGAGGGCAGGTACTGCAAGTCCCATCACAGGTGGCAAGCTTGGTCCAGATTCATCATCATGTGGTCCATTCTCTCCCAAACTACACCAGGATGTATAGATCCATCATAGTTTGAGTTCACAGTGCTCTCTGGATGTAGGGAAACTACAACTCCAAAACTCAAGGTCAATGTCCACCAAACCCTTCCAAGTATTTTCTGTTGGTCGTGGGAGTTCTGTGTGACAAGTTTGGTTCAATCCCATTGTTGGTGGAGTTGAGAATGCTATTAGATTGTAGGTGAACTATAAATCCCAGCAACCGCAACTCCCAAATGTCAAGGTCTATTTTCCTCAAACTCCACCAGTGTTCACATTTGGGCACATTGAGTAACCGTGGTCCATATTCATCACGGTTTGAGTCCACAGTGCTCTGGATGTAGGTGAACTACAATTCCAAAACTGGTCAATGCCCATTAAACCCTTTCAGTATTTTCTCTTGGTCATGGGAGTTCTGCGTGCCAAGTTTGGTTCAATTCCATTGTTGGTGGAGTTCAGAATGCTCTTTTATTGTAGGTGAACTATACATCCTAGCAACCGTAACTCCCAAACGTCAAGGTCTATTTTCCTCAAACTCTACCAGTGTCCACATTTAGGCACATTGAGTATCCGTGGTCCATATTCATCATGGTTTGAGTCCACAGTGCTCTTTGGATGTAGGTGAACTACCATTCCCAGCAACTACAACTCCCAAATGATAAAATCAACCCCCCCACCCCACCCCTCCAGTATTCAAATTTGGGCCTATTGGGTCTTTGTGCCAAATTGAGTCCAGTGAATGAAAATTGTTGTTGTTGTTGTTGTTCATTCATTCAGTCGTCTCCAACTCTTCGTGACCTCATGGACCAGTCCACGCCAGAGCTCCCTGTCGGCCGTCACCACCCCCAGCTCCTTCAAGGTCAGTCCAGTCGCTTCAAGGATGCCATCCATCCATCTTGCCCTTGGTCGGCCCCTCTTCCTTTTGCCTTCCACTTTTCCCAGCATAATTGTCTTCTCTAGGCTTTCCTGTCTCCTCATGATGTGGCCAAAGGACTTCCACTTTGTGAATGAAAATACATCCTGCATATTCAATATTTACAAGACGATTCATAACAGGAGCAAAATGACAGTGATGAAGTAGCAACGAAAATAATGTTATGTTTGGGGATCACCACAACATGAGGAACTGTATTCAGGGGTCGCAGCATTAGGAAGGTTGAGAAACACTGATCTACATTATAGAATTAATGCCGTTCAAATGCTTTATTCTGGTAACATAACTCTAAAAAGGAGGGGTTATTTAGGAAAGGAATAAAATGAATTCACCAGCTCCAGATCTCCGAAAACTTCTTGCAATGCCGCAGAGAGAGTGGACTGTGAAATAAGACTGTTGCATTCCCTATAAATATTGGATTTGGGAGGATTTGGGACTTCCAGCTCAGAGACCGATATCGACTGGCACATCAAATCGAAGCATTTGGTGGTGACAAAGTCAGTTTGGGAACCTCCGGCAACCCCTTCCAGCGTCTCCCCCAAGTGTCTGCAGGAACAGGTTGAACCAATTAGCCCTCTGGCATTTTGTAATGAAGGCTAATAAACACCTTGCTGGGCTTTATGAGCCAACAGGACCCATACACTCCATGGGAAATCCTCAGAGAGTCCAGGGCAGCCCATGGGGAGGAAATAGTTGCATCTCAAGCTATTTCTTTTCAGTCTCTGGCTGTAGAACGAATGCAGTTTGGTGCCACTTGAACTGCCCTAGCTCTTTGCTATGGAGTCCCGGGAGTTCTAGTTTGGGGAGGCACCCATCTTCTATGTCTAAGAAGGGTAAAGACTGCACAGAGGAAAGTCATGGCCAAACCACCTCTGAGGCCCCTTCTACACAGCTGTATAATCCAGATTATCAAAACAGATAATCCACATCTTCTGTTTTGAACTGGGTTATATGCAGAGGTGGCCCTAGGTAATTTTCAACGGTAAGCAAACAGTATTTTGGCACCCCCCCCCCCCCAACCAATCATTGATATATATTTTCTGTGTCATGGGAGTTCTGTGTGCCATATTTGGTTCAATTCCATCATTGGTGGAGTTCAGAATGCTCTTTGATTGTAGGTGAACTATACATCCCAGTAACTACACTTGCCGCACTTGCTCCCTTGCCTGGCCCGCTTTGGGTCCGGAGGCGTGCCTGAAGACCCCGGCGTGTGCCCCAAAAGTCACCTCTTCTCCTGACTTTCTCCTCAGCCATTGGGACCGAGAGAGAGAGAGAGAGAGAGAGAGAGGTGGAGATGCCCACCTTTCCTGAAGGTAGGCGCAAAAACAAAGGAGGGAGCGGAGGTGGGAGATACCTCCAGCCAGAGGGGCTCCCTCCCTCTCTCTCTCTCTCTTGGTCCCAATGGCTGAAGAGAAAGTCAGGAGAAGAGGCGACTTTTGGTGTGCACGCTGGGGTCTTCAGACACGCCTCCGGACCCGAAGCGGGCCAGGCACGGCGGCTCCGCCCCTTGACCCACCCGCGGATTGGGGAGAGCAGAGGAGGCGGGTGGAGCGCTGGGGGATTGGAAAAGGGAGCTGGTCATGGGGAAGGGATCAAACGCGGAGAACAATTGAGTGCCGGCTCTGCTCGCGCACCCGGTGGCTGGGTGGAGCAGGAACGAGAGGGGCTAGGCGAGGCTCAAGGACCCAGCCCCTTTGGGAAGAGGATCGCCCGGCAGCGAAGCAAGAAAGCCGAGGCTCCCCCCGGACTGCTAGGGCTGTGGTGAGCTGAGGGGGCGCTCCTCAAGTGGCAGTCGAGGGGCATCTACAGAGGCGCCTTTGCGCCCCTGGCAAAGAAAGTGTTCTGCGACCGCTTACTTCACATAATGGATGAGCCGCCCCTGATTATATGAGTCTACACTGCCATATAATCCGGTTTCTGAATGTAGATTAATTGTTCTGAACTGGATTATATGAGTATACAGTTCCATATAATCCAGTTTCTGAATACAGATGAATCGCTTTGAATGGGATGATATGAGTCTACACTGCCTTATAATCCAGTTTCTGAATGCAGACAAATTGTTTTGAATTGGATATGAGGTCCCTTCTACACTGCCATATAATCCAGTTCAAAGGAGATAATCTGGATTTTATTTGGCAGTGTAGAAGGGGTCTATGTCTACACTGCCATATAATCCAGTTTCTGAATGCAGATGAATTGCTTTGAACCAGATTATATGAGTCTACACTGCCATGTAATCTGGTTTCTGAATGCAGGTTAATTGCTTTGAACTGGATTATATGAATATACACTGCCATATAATCCAGTTTCTGAGTGGAGATTAATTGCTTTGAACTGGATTATATGAATCTACACTGCCATATAATCCAGTTTCTGATTGGAGATTAATTGCTTCGGAGTATATGAGTCTACAGCACCATATAATCCGGTTTCTGAATGCAGATGAATTGCTTTGAACTGGATTATATGAATCTACACTGCCATATAATCCAGTTTCTGATTGGAGATTAATTGGTTTGAAATGGATTATATGAGTCTACAGCACCATATAATCCAGTTTCTGAATGCAGATGAATTTCTTTGAACTGGATTATATGAATCTACACTGCCATATAATTCAGTTTCTGATTGGAGATTAATTGCTTTGGATTATATGAGTCTACAGCACCATATAATCCGGTTTCTGAATGCAGATGAATTGCTTTGAACTGGATTATATGAATCTACACTGCCATATAATCCAGTTTCTGATTGGAGATTAATTGCTTTGAACTTGATTATATGAGTCTACACAGCCATAAAATCCGGTTTCTGAATGCAGATGAATTTCTTTGAAGTGGATGATTTGAGGCCCTTTCTACACTGCCATATTATCCAGTTGAAAGGAGATAATCTGGATTTTATTTGGCAGTGCAGAAGGTGCCTATGTCTACACTGCCATATAATCCAGTTTCTGAATGCAGATGAATTGCTTTGAACTGGATTATATGATCAACCCCATGAACTAGCTTTGGCCCTCAGACATACTGTCATACTAAATAGTCTTCTTTGCCCCTTTCCTCCTCTTTTGCCTTTCCTTTTGTTGACTTTTTAGAAAGTTACGCCAAATAGAAGTGTCATTCAACCCAGATCCCACTGAACCGGAGCCATGTGCACTTTCTTACTTTTATAAACAGACTTCAGACTGGACGCTTTTCTGGAACAGATGCTCCATTTCCTGTTCGCTCGCAATAACAACAGCAGCACGGGGATGATGCTGCAGCCAAGAAAATGCATCATCCCCATCATCCTTGGGTTTGAGTTCGCTCATTCGGTGTCCGGGAAATGAGGACACATG
Source organism: Anolis sagrei ordinatus (assembly GCF_025583915.1). Classification (NCBI taxonomy): domain Eukaryota; kingdom Metazoa; phylum Chordata; class Lepidosauria; order Squamata; family Anolidae; genus Anolis; species Anolis sagrei. The sequence goes on from NW_026847882.1 coordinate 4,000,197, forward strand.
TGCTGGTACGGCTGTACCAAGAGCTCCAACTTCATTTTCTTTCTATTAAATGTCTGCATGCATTCCAAGGTCTCAGGCATTCTGCAAAGGTGACTTCCCTTGGTTTGCATTTATAGGGCCAATGACCCATCAATCATTGTTAGGTTTTGTTTCATTGGGGAAAAAGCTGCACACGCAGAGCTCAGACGGTGTTATATTTCAGTGTCAAATGTTGATGTCTGTAGACTGTCCACGTCTCGCAGGCATATAGCAGGGTTGGGAGGACAATAGCTTTATCAACAAGCCCCTTGGTATCCCTACAGATGTCCCGGTCCTCAAACACTCTCTGCTTCATTCGGGGAAAAAGCTGCACTCGCAGAGCTCAGACGGTGTTATATTTCAGTGTCAAATGTTGATGTCTGTAGACTGTCCACGTCTCGCAGGCGTATAGCAGGGTTGGGAGGACAATAGCTTTATCAACAAGCCCCTTGGTATCCCTACAGATGTCCCAGGTCCTCAAACACTCTCTGCTTCGTTCGGGGGAAAAGCTGCACTCGCAGAGCTCAGACGGTGTTATATTTCAGTGTCAAATGTTGATGTCTGTAGACTGTCCACGTCTCGCAGGCGTATAGCAGGGTTGGGAGGGCAATAGCTTTATCAACAAGCCCCTTGGTATCCCTACAGATGTCCCGGTCCTCAAACACTCTCTGCTTCATTCGGGAAAAAGCTGCACTTGCAGAGCTCATGCGGTGTTATATTTCAGTGTCAAATGTTGATGTCTGTAGACTGTCCACATCTCACAGGCATATAGCAGGATTGGGAGGACAATAGCTTTATCAACAAGCCCCTTGGTATCCCTACAGATGTCCCGGTCCTCAAACACTCTCTGCTTCATTCGGGGGAAAAGCTGCACACGCAGAGCTCAGGCAGTGTTATATTTCAGTGTCAAATGTTGATGTCTGTAGACTGTCCACGTCTCGCAGGCGTATAGCAGGGTTGGGAGGACAATAGCTTTTTCAACAAGCCCCTTGGTATCCCTACAGATGTCCCGGTCCTCAAACACTCTCTGCTTCATTCGGGAAAAAGCTGCACTTGCAGAGCTCATGCGGTGTTATATTTCAGTGTCAAATGTTGATGTCTGTAGACTGTCCACGTCTCGCAGGCATATAGCAGGGTTGGGAGGGCAATAGCTTTATCAACAAGCCCCTTGGTATCCCTACAGATGTCCCGGTCCTCAAACACTCTCTGCTTTGTTCGGGCGAAAAAGCTGCACTCGCAGAGCTCAAGCGGTGTTGAATTTCAGAGTCAATATTGACTTCGGTTTCGAAACCACAGCTCCCAAAACTCCATAGCACTGAGCCCTGGTAGTTCAAGTGGAATCAAACCGCATTCATTCTACGGTGCGGACACATCCTACTCCACATTTCCGTCCCCTCCTAACGTGAAATGGTGGCTGGAGAGTTAACTATGGCCCAAAACAACCGTTTTAAAAAGTTAACACGTTTCTGACTTTTCTTTTACGAGGCCAACACGTTTTTATACCGAAATCTGTAAAAGCCAGAAGGACAAGCCAACGGGAGAAAGGAAATTGCCTTCTGAGTGGGAGAATTGGGGGGGAATTACATAAACAAGGAAAGAATTTAAGGCCGGCTTTAAAAGCAGGGTTTTGAAAAGTGTGCAGATTGCAAGGAAAGAAGGTTTTCGGGATTTCTGCCAAGGGAAAACTCCTTTCCCTTTTGTGGGAGCGTTCCACCTCTCGCAGGGAAAGAGCACCACCTAGAGATGCTCGGGAGAGGGATCTGATGTGTGGTCCGTAAGAGTGCATCTACACTGTAGAATTAATGCAGTTTGATACCATTTGGACTGCGTAGGCTCAATGCTATAGAATCCTCCGAATTTGGTACACTTTGGCAGCGAAGGCAAGACCTTGCAAAACTACAACTCCCAGTGTCAAACTGAAATTGAGCAATTTTAAGTGAGATGCAGGCCGCAGATAGTGAAACCGCGGATACTGAGTTCCGATAAGCAGGTATCGGCACTGGCAGCGGTTCGCCGGTGGATCTGTGCGCCTGGTGAGAAAGAGAAGCTAATCCAATGTGTTGCTGAAGGCTTTCATGGCCAGAATCACTGGGTTGCTGTGAGTTTTCCGGGCTGTCTGGCAATGTTCCAGAAGCATTCTCTCCTGACATTTCACCCACATCTATGGCAGGCATCTGCAGAGGTTGTGAGGTCTGTTGGAAACTAGGAAAGTGGGGTTGATATATGGAATTAAGTCCAGGGTGGGAGAAAGAATTCTTGTCTGTTTGTGGTGAGTGTGAATGTGGTAACTGCCCAATTTGATTAACATTGAATGGCATTGCAGCTTCAAAGCCTGGCTGCTTCCTGTCTGGAGGAATCCTTTGTTGGAAGGTGAAATCATTTTGTTAACCAAGGTCTGCTTGTATTGTGTCAACTGAATGGGGACCAAAACTGGGTTGCTGTGAATTTTGCGGACTATCTGGCCATGTTCCGGTAGCATTCTCTCCTGACTTTTTGCCCTCATCTATGGCAGGCATCCTCAGAAGTTGTGAGGTCTGTTGGAAACTAGGCAAGTGGGGTTTATATATCTGTGGAATGATGTCCAGGGTGTTGGAGGCAAGTGTGAATGTTGCAATCTACCATCTTGATTAGGATTGAATTGCCTTGCAGCTTCAAAGCCTGGCCGCTTCCTGCCCGGGGGAATCCTTTGTGGAAGGTGAAATCATTTTGTTAACCGAGGTCTGCTTGTATTCTGTCAGCTGAATGGGGACCAAAACTGGGTTGCTGTGAATTTTGTGAACTATCTGGCCACGTTTCGGTAGCATTCTCTCCTGACTTTTTGCCCTCATCTATGGCAGGCATTCTCAGAGGTTTGAGTTCTGTTGGAAACTAGGCACGTTGGGTTGATATATCTGTGGAATGATGTCCAGGGTGTTGGAGGCAAGTGTGAATGTTGCAATCTACCACCTTGATTAGGATTGAATTGCCTTGCAACTCAACTGGCTGCTTCCTGCGTGGGGGAATCCTCTGTTGGGAGGTGTTGACTGGCTTTGATTGATTCTTGTCTGGAATTCCCTTGCTTTTTGTTCATGAGCCTGAACCACAGCCAGGCTTTTGTTGTGTACCTGTTATTGGCTCTCCCCAGTTAATGTCTGCCACTGAGAGCAATATCCATTCCCATTTCTGCATAGAAGTGGAACAGATGTTCTGGCATGACTCACTTGAGCTAGTGCCATGATTTCTGGGAGCACGGCTCTTTCATTTTTAATGACACACGTGTTTATATGGGCTTTTGCACATGAGGCAGAGCAGGCAAGGTGTGCAGAACATTGTTTTGCAAAAATCAAGGGAGCTCACAATGACATCCAGAAAAGAAAAAGGAGATATCGCTCTGCTGCCATATAAAATCCAGATGATCTGCTCTGAACTGAATTATATGGCAGTGTCGACTCATATAAAGTGTATTATGTGCTTTGAAAATCTGGAGTATATGGTAGTGTAGATGGAGCCTTACAATACTGAACATTTTCTTCCTATTCTCCTCTACATTGCTAGCCTTGCAGTGTTTGGCTATTTATCTATTTATCATGTCAGGAGCAAACCAGTCGTATTGCATTTTTAACAAACAAACAAACAAAACACAAAGTTTGCAAGCTTGGTAGTTGATTAAATGTCCTTTGATCAGTCTCTGGCCCCTTGGAGTGCCTCTGGTGTCACTATGAAAAGGTCCTCCATGGTGCATGTGGCAGGGCTCAGGTTGCATCGCAGCAGGTGGTCAGTGGTTTGATCTGCTCCACACTCACATGTTGTGGGTTCCACTTTGTGGCCCCATTTCTTAAGGTTGGCTCTGCATCTCGTGGTGCCAGAGCGCAGTCTGTTCAGCGCCTTCCAAGTTGCCCAGTCTTCTGTGTGCCCAGGGGGGAGTCTCTCATTGGGTAAATCAGTCATTGATTGAGGTTCTGGGTTTGAGCCTGCCACTTTTGGACTCTCGCTTGCTGGGGTGTTCCAGCGAGTGTCTCTGTAGATCTTAGAAAACTATTTCTTGATTTAAGTCGTTGACGTGCTGGCTGATACCCAAACAAGGGATGAGCTGGAGATGTCACTGCCTTGGTCCTTTCACTATTGGCTGCTACTTCCCGGCAGATGTCAGGTGGTGCAATACCGGCTAAGCAGTGTAATTTCCACAGTGGTGTAGGGCGCAGACACCCCAGAGCCACATCCTCTGTTTTAGCGTGGTGAGATGTGTTCCACACTGGGCATGCATACTCAGCAGCAGGGTAGCATACCGCAAGGGCAAATGTCTTCACTGTATCTGGTTGTGATCCCCAGGTTGTGCCAGTCAGCTTTCATATGATATTGTTTCTAGCGCCCACTTTTTGCTTGATGTTCAGGCAGTGCTTCTTGTAGGTCAGAGCACGGTCCAGAGTGACTCCCAGGAATTTGGGTGCACTGCAATGCTCCAGTGGGATTCCTTCCCAGGTGATCTTCAGAGCTCGGGATGCTTGTCTGTTCTTGAGATGAAAGGCACATGTCTGTGTTTTAGATGGATTAGGGATCAGCTGGTTTTCCCTGTCATAGGCAGTAAGAGCACCTAGAGCTTCGGAGAGCTTCTGTTCTACCATCTCAAAGCTCTTTGCTTGAGCAGTGATGGCACGATTGTCAGCATAGATGAAGCTCTCTGTCCCTTCTGGCAGTGGCTGGTCATTTGTGTAGATGTTGAACATGGATGGAGCAAGCACGCTCCCCTGAGGCAGGCTGTCCTTCTGTTTCCGCCATCTGCTTCTCTGGCCCTGGAACTCAACAAAGAAGCTCCTGTTTTGTAGCAGGTTTCCTATGAGGCGGTAAGGCAGGATCAGATCCCATATTTTTGCAGATCAATGGACCTAATAGTTGTGATGGCAAATACCCCTCAATTTTGTTCTGTAGGCTCTTCAGAAAATATAGCTATAGTTACAAAATGCCTAGTTTTCATAGAGAAAGGAGAACGGATATGGACTTGACCATATATGAGAGACAAAGACAGGCTCAAGATGAGTTTTTTGTGAAAGGGTGAAAAATCGGTCATGAGACTTGCTAACTTTGCAAAAAGGAAATAGCCAAGGCTAAAATTAAGCTTGCCAGATTAACAGATGTCCCCAGCTGTATTTTGCATATCAGCATCTTGTGATGTTTCCAAAAAGAGCTTGCTTATTGAAAAACGAAACCTAAAAAGTATATGATCTAATTGCTTAACGTATATATAATATTGACAGCTCTTTTAACCAATGATTTAATCTTTGGGGCGGCCCTTAAGGCCGAACCCCTTTTGATGTATAAAATAACTCGAACCCATTGTGCTGGGTGGCTTCCCCTGGAGACACCCTGTTGTGTCGGAAGCCATCCTAGCAGCTGCTTGCTAAATAAACTCTGATTTCTTCTGAACCCAGTTGGCTGTTTTCCTGACTCATCTGCGCCTGCAAATCGGACTCAACTTGAGCAGTTTGGCAAAGCCCTTGGGCAATTGCTCAAGGGAAGGGAAAAGCCTGCTTCAGCGGGTGAGGTGGTCGTCCTTTGTGATACTATACATTTTTCTCAGGAGGAGGCAGCGATGGTTGACAGTCTCATAGGCTGCTGACAGGTCTATGAAGACAGCTCCTGTGATCTGCTGCCTTTCAAAGCCATCTTCTATGTGCTGAGTCAGGTTCAGCACCTGCGATGTGCAGCTTTTGCCTTTCCTGAAGCCAGCTTGCTGTGGGATCAGACAGGGGTTTATTTTTTCCGTAATTCTATGCAAAATAAGTCTCTCCAGAACTTTGTAGAGGTGGCACAACAGGGGGATTGGTCTGTAGCTTTTTGGGTCATTACGGTCTTTGCCTGGCTTCAAGATGGCGATGACTCTTGCTTTCCTCCAGATTTTGGGGATCTGACAGGAAGCAGTGCAGTTGTTCATTAGCTCCAGCAGCCAGCACCTTCCTTTAGGACCAAAGTTCTTGATTTGTTCCATCCAGCTGGATGACCTACGGAAGCAACCAGAGCGACAATAACGGTAATCTAGATGTTACTAGCTGTCCCCTGCCACGCGTTGCTGTGGCCCTCATGGGGGTTCTGTGTGGGAGGCTTGGTGGGGTTCAGAGTGCTCTGTGATTGTAGGTGAACTATAAATCCCAACAAGTACAACTTCCAAATGTCAAGATTCTATTTCCCCCAAACTCCACCAGTGTTCACATTTGGGCATATTGAGTATTCGTGTAGAGTTTGGTCCAGATCCATCATTGTTTGAGTCCACAGACAGCTCTGGGTGTAGGTGAACTACAACTCCAAAACCAAAGGACACTGCCCACCAAACACTTCCAGTATTTTCTGTTTGTCATGGGAGAACTGTGTGCCAAGTTTGGTACAATTCCATCATTGCTGAAGTTCAGAATGCTCTTTGATTGTAGGTAAAGTATAACTCCCAGCAACTACAACTCCCAAGTGTCAAGGATATTTCCCCCAAACTCCACCAGTGTTCACATTTGAGCATACTGAGTATTATTTGTACCAAGTTTGGTCCAGATCCATCATTGTTTGAGTCCACAGTGCTCTCTGGATGTAGGTGAACTACAACTCCCAAACTCAAGGTCAATGCTCAGGAAACCTTTCTAGTATTTTCTTTTGGTCATGGGAGTTGTGTGCCAAGTTTGGTTCAATTCAATCATTGGTGGAGTTCAGAATGCTCTTTGATTGTGGGTGAACTATAAATATCAGCAACTACAACTCCCAAATAACAAAATCATCATTTTTTGAGTGATGGTCACTTCTTGTGTTGTGAGATGTTTTGATGCCAAATTTGGTGTGATTTCGTTCATTGGTTCTTTTGTTTTTAAGGTACTCATTATGCACAGAGCATTGTTAGATTGATAGATAGAGATAGATAGATAGATAGATAGATAGATAGATAGATAGATAGATACTAGGCTTGGGCAATCCATGGTTCTAAATGGTTCTAAAGTACTTACAAAACTAAAGTTCTGCTGGTGAAAATTTCAGAAGTCTAACAAAACTTTCAAAATTTAATTATTATTTCATTATTGGTGATTTTAATGACAGAACCAATTAGGAACTGCCATTTATTATGAAATTTTGAGAGTTTTGTTAGAGTTCTGAAATTTTCACCACCAGAACTTTAGTTTGTAAGTACTTTAGAACCATTTAGAACCATGGATTGCCCAAGGCTAATAGATAGATAGATAGATAGATAGATAGATAGATAGATAGATAGATAGATAGATAGATAGATAGATAGATAGATAGATAGATATGGTAGTGTAGAAGGAGCCTTCTTTGCCTAAGGGGGGGGGGGGGAATATTCATGGAGTTGTCCAAAAATGGAAACGTGACTCGGAAGCACGAATTACGACGAGAGCGCGGCGTGACTCTACTGGTTTCATACCTCTGTGGTGCCTCTCTGGGCCTTGAAGGGCCGCTTTCCGTCGCGAGGTGGGGTTGTTTTTGCTTTACGGCAGCCGCAAATGAGGGCGGGAGGCGTTTGCGACAGAAGCTGGAAAGCGGCGGAGGAGGAGGAAGCTGAAGAAGAAGGAGCGGCGGAGGTGGCGGCGGAGGGGCTCCAATTATGCCGTCCGGGAATGGGGGTGGGAGAAGGCTGGCTGGCTGGCCGGAGGGGCGGCTTGAAGGGAGGAGAAGGAAGCCAGCCAGCAAGGAAGGAGGAAGGAAGGCGAGGCGGGGAGGGAAGAAGGCCTGGGGCCTGGTGTAGGCCTCAAGAGAGGGAGAGCCATTGGGGAGTCAGGACAAGCCCACCCCATTCACTGCATTCTTATGGTATCATAGAATCCTAGAGTTGGAAGAGACCTGGTAGGCCATAATAATAATAATATTAATAATAATAATAATAATTAGAATAATAAATAGAATAATAAAATTCTAGAGTTGCAAGAGACCTGATGGGCCATAATAATAATAATAATAATAATAATAATAATAATAATAATAAAAAAAAATAGAATCATAGTATCCTAGAGTTGGAAGAGGCCTGGTGGGCCATAATAATAATAATAATAATAAATAGAATAATAGAATTCTAGAGTTGGAAAAGACCTGGTAGGCCATAATAACAACAACAACAATAGATTCCTAGAGTTGGAAGAGATCTGGTAGGCCAAAATAATAATAATAATAATAATAATAATAATAATAATAGAATCATAGATTCCTAGAGTTGGAAGAGACCTGGTAAACCATAATAATAATAATAATAATAATAATAATAATAAAATAATAAATAGGTTCCTAGAGTTGGAAGAGACCTAGTGGGCCATAATAATAATAATTAGAATAATAATTAGAATAATACAGTCCTAGAGTTGGAAGAGACCTGGTAGGCCATAATAATAATAATAATAATAATAAATAGAATCATAGATTCCTAGAGTTGGAAGAGACCTGGTAAACCATAATAATAATAATAATAATAATAATAAAATAATAAATAGGTTCCTAGAGTTGGAAGAGACCTAGTGGGCCATAATAATAATAATTAGAATAATAATTAGAATAATAGATTCCTAGAGTTGGAAGATACCTGGTAGGCCATAATAATAATAATTAGAATAATAGATTCCTAGAGTTGGAAGATCGATGCTTTTGAGCTGTGGTGTTGGAGGAAAGTGCTGAGAGTGCCTTGGACTGCGAGAAGATCCAACCAGTCCATCCTCCAGGAAATAAAGCCCGACTGCTCACTGGAGGGAAAGATACTAGAGACAAAGTTGACGTACTTTGGCCACATCATGAGGAGACAGGAAAGCCTAGAGAAGACAATTATGCTGGGGAAAGTGGAAGGCAAAAGGAAGAGGGGCCGACCAAGGGCAAGATGGATGGATGGCATCCTTGAAGTGACTGGACTGACCTTGAGGGAGCTGGGTGTGGTAACGGCCGACAGGGAGCTCTGGCGTAGGCTGGTCCATGAGGTCACGAAGAGTCGGAGACGACTGAACGAATGAACAGAGTTGGAAGAGACCTGGTGGGCCATCCGGTCCAACCCCATTCTACCAAGAAGCAGGAAAATAAATTCAAAGTACTTCCACAGATGGCCATCCAGTCTCTGCTTAAAAGTCTCCAAAGAAGGAGCCTCCACCACACTCAGGGGCAGAGAGTTCCACTGCTGAACAGCTCTCCCAGTCAGGAAGTTCTTCCTCATGTTCAGGTGGAATCTCCTTTCCTGTAGTTTGAAGTCATTGCTCCATTGTGCCCTAGTCTCCAGGGCAGCAGAAAACAAGCCTGCTCCCTCCTCCCAATGACATATTCCCCTCACATATTTATACATGGCCCTCATCATGTCTCCTCTCAGCCTTCTCTTCTGAAGGCTAAACGTGTGTATAGGAGCTATTCAGTTGTTTAAATGGTAACCATCCCATCTACCTGGAATTTGCTGCACCCTTTATGTACCACTGTTCAATTGACCTTTTAAACCATAAGGATAAAATGTGTTGACATTGTGTAAAAAGAATCACAGGAGCAATAAAACCCTGAAGTGTACAGAATTCTGTCAACATATTTAAAATCCCAGGAGCAAAGGATCCTGTGGAAAAGGAAAAGAAATAACTTTGAGAATGACATCAAGTGGGCTTGAAGTTTAATCTTCCTGGTTAATATGAAAAAGAGCTGTAGAGTGTAACAGAACCATTTTACAGAAGGGGTGGTCCTTAACCAAAAGTTGGAAAATTTCCTTTGGGAACTACAACTCCCACAATCCCCCAGCATGGTAGAGGGATTCTGTCAGGTGCAGACAGCAAAGCAAAGTAGTGATGGACAAGGCTCTAACACAGCAACTCCCAAAATCAGGTCCTCCAGGTGTTTTGGGCTTCAACTCCCAGAGGCCTTGGCCAGTTTGTCCAATGGCCAGAGATTTTTTTTAAAAATTTAAGAAGATAGAAAAGTAGGAAATAAGAAAGTATAAAAAAAGAGAAAAAAAATTGACTTCCATTCCATCTTCCTGATTTCTTCGGTTCTTGATATTATAGTTTTTAATCTAGATTTATTTCCAGAGTTATCTCTTATTTCTGCTGTTATTATCATAGTCATGAAAGAGATCCCAATTAGTTCTCTAATGACCAGATATTTTTGAAATGTACTGTATATACTCGCGTATAAGCCGACCCAAATATAAGCCGATGCACCTAATTTTACCACAAAAAACTGGGAAAACGTATTGACTCGAGTATAAGCCGAGGGTGGGAAATGCAGAAGCTATGAGTCAATTTCAAAATAAAAATAGATACCAATAAAATTACATTAACTGAGGCATTAGTAGGTTCAATGTTTTTGAATCTATATACATAAAAATATAATGTTTGTTTGTGGAATTAACATAACTCAAAAACCACTGGATGAATTGATACCAAATTTGGACACAAGACACCTCTCAGGCCAACGAATGACCATCACTCATAAAAACACTGAAAAACACCGCAAAAGAGACTTAAAAAACAAAACAAAAACAAACAAAAAATACATTACAACACATGCACAAAACCACATATGTACGCAAACACACACACACAAAACACATATAGCAACGAGTGGCAGGGGACAGCTAGTGTTGTTTACATAAAACTGTAATTTAAGATAATACAGTCCAATTCTGATTAAACCATTATTCTAACCTTCTTCAATGTCAATGTAATAATGCATCCTTTAATAATAAGTAATAGTAATAAAATAATAAATGTAATAATACCAGTAGAGTAAAACAATAAATGTAATAATAATAATAAATAGAGTAAAATAATAAATAACATTGACTCGAGTATAAGCCGAGGGGAACTTTTTCAGCCTAAAAAAAGCGCTGAAAAACTAGGCTTATACTTGAATATATACAGTAAGTCCAAAACACCCAGAAGACAATACTGCAATTACTACTCTAGAACTCTCTTTGGGTCCATTCAAGAAGCATTGATAATGAATGCTCCTTAGTTGCTGCCTGAGGGTCAGAAATGTTGTGGTAACGTTATGCTACAAGTGCAGTGGCCATCCCTTTTGAAGTGACGTGACTTCCACCTATGTAATGCACATAAATTAGGTTAGACATGTTTAATCGTTCATGAAATTAGTCACCAATGTGTAAGACTGGTGACTTGGTCAAAAACACATGATGCAAAAGAAGAAGTGCATATGATAAAAAACACATCTCTTTATGGTACCTTGAGTGGCAGTTGGAGACAAGAGAGTAGGGGAAACTCAAGGTGATGAAGAAAGGTCAGCTCAGCTTGAATAGTAGAAGAGGGTTCAGGATGCCTTGGTAGGAAAGCTTAGTCCAGGTTGTACCCTCTTCCATCTCCAGACTGGCCAACTTGGACAGCGAAATGAGGCCACCGCAGCCGCCTGTTGCCAGCAAGGTGTTTGTCCAGCGGGACTACAGCACTGGCACCAAATGCCAGTTTCAGACCAAGTTCCCTCCTGAGCTGGAGAATCGGGTAAGCACCAAATGATTTTCAGCTTTTGCCCTTGCAATAAGACACTGTGAGCAGTGAGAACTTCTGTGGGGTTACAGAGGTGGTTTGGCTTTGAAATTGTAACTTTTTTAGAAACTATAGACCAGCGGTTCTCATCCTTCCTAATACTGCGACCCCTGAATACAGTTCCTTGTGTGATGGTGACCCCCAACCATAACATTATTTTCGTTCCTGCTTCGTATTTTGCTATTTTTATGAATTGTAATGTAAATATCTGCTATGCAGGATGTATTTTCTGGGATGGCTGTTCACTGAAGTACTGCAATGCCTGTGTGTGTGTGTGCCAGTATGTGTCATGCAAATGGCTTGAGGTGGCCAAACGTCGAGGACTTTCGACTCCACATTTATCATCTTGGGACCGAGGGGTTGAATCCAGCATGAAAGAGACCGCAATCTTAAGGCAGTGATTTTGCTGGCTGGGGAATGCTGGGAGTTGTTGTCCAGAACTCAGCTTCTCCAGGCTCCGAAGAAATTGTTCATAGGTAGCAAGAGAGCCTTTGGATCAGTGTTACTAAACCTTCCGAATGCTGCGACCCCTTAGTATGGTTCCTTGTGTTGTGCTGATCCCCAACCATAACAGTATATTCGTTGCCACTTCACAACTGTAATTTTGCTTCTGTTATGAATCGTAATGTAAATATCTGATATACAGGATGTATTTTCATTCACTGGACCAAATTTGGCACAAATACCCAGTATGCCCAAATTTGAATACTGGTGGGGTGGGGTGGGGTGAGTATTGATTTTGTCATTTGGGAGTTGTAGTTACTGGGATTTATAGTTCACTCACAATCCAAGAGCATTCTGAACCCCACCGACAACATAATTGGGTCAAACTTCCCACACTGAATCCCCATAACCAACGGAAAATTCTTTCAGTTCTTGTGGGTTTTTTCGGGCTATATGGCCATGTTCATGTTCTCCTGACGTTTCGCCTGCATCTATGGCAAGCTTCCTCAGAGGTCTGCTGGAGCTGGGAAAAAGGGGTTTATATATCTGTGGAATGACCAGGGTGAGACAAAAGGCTTTTGTAAGTTGGGCTAGGTGTGAATCTTTTCAACTGACCACCTTGATTAGCATACAATGGGCTGACAGTGCCTGGAGCAAACTCTTCTTGAAAGGTGATTAGATGTCCCTGCCTGTTTTTCTCTCTGCTGTTTTAATTTTAGAATTTTTTTAATACTGGTAGCCAGATTTTGTTCATTTTCATGGTTTCTTCCTTTCTGTTGAAATTGTCCACATGTTTGTGGATTTCAATGGCTTCTCTGTGTAGCCTGACATGGTGGTTGTGAGAGTGGTCCAGCATTTTTGTTTTCTCAAATAAAATGCTGTGTCCAGGTTGGTTCATCAGGTGCTCTGCTATGGCTGATTTCTCTGGTTGGAGTAGTCTGCAGTGCCTTTCATGTTCCTGGATTCTTGTTTGGGCGCTGCGTTTGGTGGTCCCTATGTAGACTTGTCCACAGCTGCATGGTATACGGTAGACTCCTGCAGAGGTGAGAGGATCCCTCTTGTCCTTTGCTGAACGTAGCATTTGTTGGATTTTCCTGGTGGGTTTGTAGATTGTTTGTATGTTGTGTTTCCTCATCAGCTTCCCTATGCGATCAGTGGTTCCCTTGATGAATGGCAGGAACACTTTTCCTCTGGGTGGATCTTCATCTTTACTCTCGTGGCTTGTTCTTGGTCTTGCAGCTCTTCTGATGTCTGAGGTGGAGTATCCATTGGCCTGGAGAGCCCAGTTGAGGTGGTTCAGTTCATCTTGGAGGAGGTGGGGTTCACAGATTCTTTTTGCACGGTCTGCCAAGGCTTTAATGGTGCTTCTTTTTTGACTTGGGTGATGGTTGGAGTTTTTATGTAGATATCTATCTGTGTGTGTGGGTTTTCTGTAAACGGTGTGACCCAATTGTTGATCTGGTTTACGGATGACTAGGACATCTAGAAAAGGCAGTCTTCCTTCCTTTTCTTTTTCCATAGTGAACTGGATGTTTGGGTGGATGCTGTTAAGATGTTCCAGGAACCTGTTGAGTTCTTCTTCTCCATGGCTCCAAATGGTGAAAGTGTCATCCACATATCTGAACCATATCGTGGGCTTTTTGGGTCCTGTTTCAAGAGCTTGTTTTTCATTCTTTGTTTTATTATGGTCTTTGGTGACCCCTCTGACACCCTCTCGCGACCCTCGGGTTGAGAAACGCTGCCATAGATGAACCAGGACTTCTTAAACTTTTCCACTCATTGTATTGTCGAAGGCTTTCATGGCTGGAATCACTATGTTCTTGTGGGTTTTTTCGGGCTATAGGGCCATGTTCTAGAGGCATTTCTCCTGACGTTTTGCCTGCATCTATGGCAAGCATCCTCAGAGGTAGTGAGGTCTGTTGGAATTGGGACAATGGGTTTATATATCTGGGGAATCATGTTCCCTTTTGGCCTGCGAATTTTTTATGTGACCCTAGGTATATAAAATATATTAAAATCAAACATTTACTCAGCATAAATCGGCATTTGCAAGGCTTGCAAAAGAGGATGAAGCATCTTCTGTAGATTCCACTGTAAACATTTCACAGCAGGTCTAAACACTGATGTTCAGAAAACTATTATTGTTGCTAGATGTTTCAGAATCCCAACACTGAGTTAAAGGGATTCCATTTGTGGCTGGAAACCAGAGTTGAAGTAGTGCCGTAGAATGAAAATACAGTGATTGTGAACTGCCTCAAGTCGCCTCTGGCTGAGAAAGGCGGTATGCAAATGCAGTAAATAATAAATAAATAAATATTTTGTGCTGGGAGAGATAGATCTCAAAATGGGGCATCAAACACTCTTTTTCGAAACAGCTCTGAATACATAGGATGGAGAGAACGTCCTCCTTTGAAGATTTTATGATATGAAGAAATACAGCCTTTATTGAGAGGCTGTTTTGGAATTATTGACTTGATTTGGTCCTTAAGTTCCCCTGACCTAGAAAATGAAGTGTCAATACACTTGCCTCATATTATTAACTTCTGACAAGATCAACCATTCCTTGGGTGTGAAGTGCTAGTATGGGAATGAGCTACAGCTCTCAGATGGAAAGATCATCTGGAGAGACCCTGCTCTCGGTCCTGCCATCATCACAAGTTGGTGGGAATGAGAGACGGCCTTCTCAGTGATGGCCCCTCGGCTATGGAACGCCCTTCCTAGGGAGATTAGATCGGCTTTCTTGCTCCTATCATTCCGGAAGAATCTTAAGACATGGCTATTTGAGCGGGCATTTGAAAATACGGAGTAACAGATATAATAGCGGAATAACTATATGGTGGACATTGGGCATTGTTTTATGATTATCGATTGGAGTATGTTTCATTATAATGTTTGATTTTATTGTTGCTGATGTTTTTATATTGTATATTGTAATTGTGTACTTACTGGCATTGAACTCTTGCCTTGTAAACCACCTCGAGTCACCGGAAGGCTGAGAGCGGTGGTATAGAAATGTACTAAATCTATATAAATAAAAATGTAATGTTCGTTTGTGGGATTAACAGAACTCAAAAACCACTGGACGAACTGACACCAAATTTGGACACAAGACACCTAACAACCCAATGTATGTCCTTCACTAAAAAAAAAATGATTTTGTCATTTGGAATTTGTGGTTGCTGGGATATATATAGTTCACCTACAATCAAAGAGCATTCTGAACCCCACCAATGATGGAATTGAATCAAACTTGACACACAGTTCTCCCATGCCCAACAGAAAATACTGGAAGGGTTTGGTGGGCAGTGTCCTTTGGTTTTGGTGTTATAGTTCACCTCCATCCAGAGATCACTGTGGACTCAAACAATGATGGATCTGGACCAAACTCTACATGAATATCCTATTTGCCCAAATGTGAACACTGGTGAAGTTTGGAGAAAATAGAATCTTGACATTTGGGAGTTGTAGTTTCTGGGACTTATAGTTCACCCACAATGAAATAACATTCTGAACCCCACCAACGATAGAATTGGGCCAAACCTTCCACAGCAACGCATGGCAGGAGATAGCTAGTAAATAAATAAAATTAGTCTTAACTACTTCAGTGAGACAATGAATTCTCTGAACAGAAAGATTTTGGAGTAGCTATGGGGAACCCTCTCAGCCCGGTCATAGCAAATTTCAACATGGAACGCTTTGAGAAACAAGGCCTGGAAACAGCAACAAAAAAGCCCATTATATGGTTCAGATATGTGGAGGACATCACCATTTGGAGCCATGGAGAAGAAGAACCCAACAAGTGCCTGGACTGTCTTAACAGCATCCACCCAAACATCCAGTTCACCATGGAAAAAGAAAATGAAGGAAAACTGTCATTTCGAGATGTCCTAGTCATCCGCAAACCAGATCAACAATTGGGACACACAGTTTACAGATAGATACCTACATTAAAAAAAATCCAACGTCACCCAAGTCAAAAAAGTACAATTAAAGACCTGTGAAGCCCACCTCTTCCAAAGTGAACAACACCTGAACTGGGCTCTGCAGGCCAATGGAGACTTCACCTCAGACATCAGAAGAGCTGCAAGACCGAGAGTCAAGACTAAGATCCACCTAGAGGGAAAGTGTTCTTGCCATACATTAAGGGAACCACTGACCGCAGAGGGAAGCTGATAAGGAAACACAATCTACAAACTATCTACAGACCCACTAAGAAAATCCAACCAATGCTCCATTCAGCAAAGGACAAGAGGGATCCTCTCACTTCTGCAGGAGTCTACCGTGTACCATGCAGCTGTGGACAAGTCTACATAGGGGCCACCAAACGCAGCACCCCAAACATGTATCAAGGAACATGAAAGGCACTGCAGACTACTTCAACCAGAGAAGTCAGCCAAAGCAGAGCACCTGAGGAACCAACCTGGATGCAGCATATTATTTGAGAACACAGAAATGCTGGACCACTCTCACAACCACCATGTCAGGCTACACAGAGAAGCCATTGAAATCCACAAGCATGGGGACAATTGCAACAGAAAGGAGGAAACCATGAAAATGAACAAAATTTGGCACCCAGTATTAAAAAAAAAACTTTAACATCAGGACAGTAAACAAAGAACAACACTCAAAAACAGGGGAATTCCAGACAGGAAACCATCAGGGCCAGCATACACCTCCCAACAAAGGATTCCCCCAAGCAGGAAGCAGCCAGGCTTTGAAGCTGTGAAGCCATTCAGTGCTAACCAAGATGGCCAATTGCAATATTCACACTTGCCTCAAACAGACAAGAGTTCTTTCTCCCATCCTGGACATCGTTACATAGATATATAGACCTCTATTGCCTAGTTTCCAACAGACCTCACAACCTCTGAGGATGCCTGCCGTAGATGCAAGTGAAACGTCAGGAAAGAATGCTTCTGGAACATGGCCAGACAGCCCGGAAAACTCATAGTAACCCAGTCTTAACTAACATTCCGTCATCGCTGATTGTTGTTGCTTCCTGTTTGCAGTTTGCTCAACCAGAAGATCCTGCCAAGCCTTCAACCTCAGGCAATTAGAAGCCGCTGCGTTCTGCTCTCATGTTTGTGTGGGAGTCTCGACATTACAAAGTGTGACTAAAACAACTTGTAGTGATGTCAACCTGGCAAAACTTGGTGTGTAGACATCAAGAAGGTTCTTGACTTCAGAGCATATTCTGGTTGCTTTCCAGATGATTGGGAGCTGGTTTAGATGCATCATGACAGTCTGTTCCTAGCTAGGAGAGAATATTGGGAAGAGGTCTATAAGCCCACAAGGCTGAGTCCTATCAGTGATTATAAAAGTGGGATATGTGGCAGCAACACCACTCCCCATGGCTTAGTTTTAGGAAAGACACAACTTTGGAGGTGTTTTATGTGTTTTCACACATTTGGGACACATTCTATGTAGATTGGGGCAAAATTGATGGAAAACTATTATTTAAAATGATAGAGATGATTGATGGGGGCTTCAAAGCCCTGAAAAGTTGGATCCAGGGCCAGCCTGAGGCCTGCAAACGGTGCCTTGCTTTGTCTTAATGGAATGGCGCTCAATAGATAGAAAAAGCCACTTCCCATCTTGCAGACATCACTGGAGCGTAAATTAAGTCTGAGGTACCCAACGTGGTTTGAAGGGTCCCAGCAGATGGTCCAAGGGGGACTGCGGAGATTAATCACCAAGGCTTTAATCTGTAGTTGGAGGGGAAATGGATGAGCCAGACTCAAAGCAGGGAAAACAGCACAGGGCTTGGGTTTGTGTTTTGAAAGATACTGGCTAATAGGCTTGGGCAATGCATGGTTCTAAATGGTTCTAAAGTACTTAGAAAACTAAAGTTCTAGTGGTGAAAATTTCAGAACTCTAACAAAACTTTCAAAATTTAATTATGAAAGTAAATATAAAATAATTATATTTCATTATTGGTGATTTTAATGACAGAACCAATTAGGAACTGCCATTTATTATGAAATTTTGAGAGTTTTGTTAGAGTTCTGAAATTTTCACCACCAGAACTTTAGTTTTGTAAGTACTTTAGAACCATTTAGAACCATGGATTGCCCAAGCCTACTCACTAATACATATCAGGTGCAATCTCTAATGAACAGGTACAGCCAGTGAGGTTTTTCAAAGATCCTGCCTGCCCTTACTTACATGTTAACCATATATACTTGAGTATAAACTGACTCGAATATAAGCCGAGGCACCTAATTTTCCCAACCCAAACTGGGAAAATGTATTGATTCAAGTATAATCCAACAGTGTGACGCTACTGGTAAATTTCAAAATAAAAACAGCCATAAAATTACATTAATTGAGTTATCAGTAGGTTAAATGTTTTTAAATATTTACATAAAACTGTAATTTAAGATAAGACTGTCCAACTTCGATTAAACCATTTTTCTAACCTTCAATATAAATAATAATAATAATAATCTTTATTTGTTACCCCGCCACCATCTCCCCGATGGGGACTCGGAGCGGCTTACACGAGGCCAAGCCCAAATGACAATTACAATAAAGGAAAACCAAAAACACAAACCGAAAACACGAACAATAAACAATAACATACAGTTCTTGTGGGTTTTTTCGGGCTATATGGCCATGTTCTAGAAGCATTTCTCCTGACGTTTCGCCTGCATCTATGGCAAGCTTCCTCAGAGGTGAGGTCTGCTGGAGCTGGGAAAAAAGGGGGTTTATATATCTGTGGAATGACCAGGGTGAGACAAAAGGCTTTTTGTAAGTTGGGCTGGGTGTGGATGTTTCAACTGACCACCTTGATTAGCATACAATGGGCTGACTGTGCCTGGAGCAAACTCTTCTTGAAAGGTGATTAGATGTCCCTGCCTGTTTTTCTTTCTGCTGTTTTTGCTGTTGCAATTTTAGAATTTTTTAATACTGGTAGCCAGATTTTGTTCATTTTCATGGTTTCTTCCTTTCTGTTGAAATTGTCCACATGCTTGTGTATTTCAATGGCTTCTCTGTGTCGCCTTACATGGTGGTTGTGAGAGTGGTCCAGCATTTCTGTGTTCTCCAATAAAATGCTGTGTCCAGGTTGGTTCATCAGGTGCTCTGCTATGGCTGACTTCTCTGGTTGGAGTAGTCTGCAGTGCCTTTCATGTTCCTGGATTCTTGGATTCATACATCAAGGGATTCATACATCTTGGATTCATACATCAAGGGAACCACTGACCGCATAGGGAAGCTGATGAGGAAACACAACATACAAACAATCTACAGACCCACCAAGAAAATCCAACCAATGCTAGTTCACCAAAGGACAAGAGGGATCCTCTCACCTCTGCAGGAGTCTACCATGTACCATGCAGCTGTGGGCAAGTCTACATAGGGACCACCAAACGCAGCACCAAAACAAGAAACCAAATTATTCTGGCAATGCTTTGTCCCAGAGCCAGGATTTCACTAGCTTTCTGAAAGTCAGGAGGGAAGGGGCAGATCTGATCTCCATCAGGAGACAGATAATAATAATAATAATAATAATAATAACAACAACAACAACACTTTATTTGTACCCCGCTACCATCTCCCAAGGGACTCGGTGCGGCTTACATGAGGCCGAGCCCACAATACAACAATAAACAATGGCAACAATAATACAAAAGCAATACATAAACCTATAAGCAAAATAAGCAAAAACAATAACAATAACACAATTGATTAAAAAACCTATGGCTGGGCCAAATGTAATAATTAAATTTTTTAAAAATAATGCTGGGCATGAACAGGTAACATGTAATTGGGATAGAGGTTTTGGAGAAGGAAGAAATGTGCAGACAATCTAAAGTCATTATTAAAATGCATCAATGACATATTGCTGGGAATTTCCTTATTCTGGGAAGGCACACTGAAACAGCCACATTTTCAGGCTCCTCCTAAAGACTGCCAGAGTTGGGGCTTGCCTAATATCCCAGGGGAGTGAGTTCCAGAGTCGAGGGGCCACCACCGAGAAGGCTCTCTCCCTCGTCCCCACCAATCGCGCTTGCAATGGTGGCCGGAGCGTGATCAGGGCCTCTCCAGATGATCGAAGAGATCGTGTGGGTTCATACACAGAGATGCAGTCACGCAGGTAGGCGGATCCCAAACCGTTTAGGCTTTAGAGTTCCACAGCCGAGGGGCCACCACCGAGAAGGCCCTGTCATCTCCACCAGACGCGATTGCGAATGTGGCGGGACTGAGAGCAGGGCTCCTCCAGAAGATCTTAACAACCCTCATGGTTCACAGGGGAGAATCCATTCGGACAGATAAACTGGGCCAGAGCCGTTTAGGGTTTTGTAGGTTAACACCAGCACTTTGAATTGTGCTCGGAAGCTAATTGGCAGCCAGTGGAACTGACGCAACAGAAAAGTGCCAGGGCCTTTGTGTGATGTATGGTGTTGTAGCTTAGGCTCTATATACATGGGCAGTAGTTCGAGGTTCTTGTATTCCAAACAATACAAGTGGTACCTTTAGCCGCTGTGCGCCTTGGCATAATCTTTCCAGTGAAGACTAAACCCATAGCAACACGGGTGGAGCAAATAACCCCTTGCAATGTGTTAGGCTTCGACTCTGGAGACCAGGCTTTAATTCCTCACTCAGCTTGGAAATTCCCCTTGGGCAAGGCACACACTCTCAGCCACAGATAACCCCATAGTTTTGCGATAGGGTCGCCATTTATTAGGGGAAAATATGAAGGAGCACAACAATGAAACATACATTATTATAAATGGCTGGATTTTTTAAAATACTACTTGACTTCCATCCCGCCTTAGGCTGTGCTCAAAATGATTTCAGCTGTCCTGCTTCATATTGCTCTTTCTCACAGACATAGCGGTCCACATAAATGTCAAGACCAAAGCCATTAAAGTAAGGCATGTTAGTGTTTCCTTCTGGAGGATGAATTAAATTGCCTCCTTAAAACCTGTCCTGGAGCTCTGTCCCCTGTGTTTGCATTTGCTTATCATAGAAAGTGATTTCCTGGAGGTGAAGCCATTTCTGATTGCTTCTAAATAGGGCATTCAAAAGCAGTGTTTAAAACTGTATATATTGCTTCCTCTAATTTTAAAGGAATGCTGAGAACGTGACGGGCATGAATGTGAAGCTCAGATTGATTACGCATGCTTACATTTATAATTGCAAATATACTTGGTCAGCTTTGTATTTCGGCACCAGTTTAGTAGCCTTTAGTGCAGCGTTTCTCAACCTGGGAGTCACAAAGGGGGTGTCAGTTGGGTCACCAAAGACCATCAGAAAACAGTATTTCCTGTGGGTTAATGGGGCTTCTGTGTGGTCCCAATTCTATCATTGGTGGGGTTCAAGGGGCTCTTTGATTGTAGGTGAACTATAAATCCCAGCAACTACAACTTCCAAATGTCAAGGTCCATTTTCTCCAAACTCCCAGAGTGTTCAAATTTGGGCATATTGAGTATCTGTCCCAAGTTTGGTTCAGATCTATCATTGTTTGGGTCCACAGTGCTCTCTGGATGTAGGTGAACTACAATTCCAAAATTCAAGGTCAATGCCCACCAAACCTTTCCAGTATTTTCTGTTGGTCGTGGGAGTTCTGTGTGCCAAGTTTGGTTGGATTCCATCACTGGTGGAGTTCAGAATGCTCTTTGACTGTAGGCGAACTATAAATCCCAGCCACTACAACTCCCAAAGTCAAGGTCCATTTTCTCCAAATTCTACTAGTGTTCACATTTGGGCATATTGAGTATTCATGCCAAGCTTGGTCCAGATCCATCATTGTTTGAGTCCACAGTGCTCTCTGGGTGTAGGTGAACTACAACTCCAAAACTTAAGGTCAGTGCCCACCAAACCCTTCCAGTATTTTCTGTTGGGCATGGGAGATCTGTGTGCCAAGTTTGGTTCAGTTTCATCATTGGTGGAGTTCAGAATGCTCTTTGATTGAACTATAAATCCCAGCAACTACAACTCCCAAATGGTAATATCAAGTCCCGTCCCCCCCCCCCCCCCCCCCCCCCCCAACCCCACCAGTATTCAAATTTGGGCCTGTCGGGTATTTGTGCCAAATTTGGTCCAGTGAATGAAAATACATCTTGCATATCAGATATGTACATTACGATTCCTAAATGCAAAATGACAGTGATGAAGTAGCAACAAAAATAATTTTATGTTTGGGGGTCACTACAACATGAGAAATTCTGTGAAGGGGTCGCAGAAAATATCTCTTCGCTTGAAAACTTGTAATTTGTGCCTCTGAGCTCATGTCTGAACCGGGAAACATTCAGGTCTGCAAAGGAGAGTTGAACCTCTTTGTCTTCCCAACGGAGAGCGAGGATCCAATCCTCAGCACATGTCCCTGGAAATACATCTCACTGAATGGCATGGAGTGCAATTCTAATAATAATAATAATAATAATAATAATAATAATAATGCCTGCCTCTCCTTGCATGGGATTTGGCACATGAGCCAGGCTGTGCGCATGTGCTTCAATGCGTGTCCCTTTTTCCAGCTCGACAGGCAGCAGTTTGAAGAAACAGTACGGACACTAAATAATCTGTATGCGGAAGCAGAAAAGCTTGGGAGCCAGTCGTACCTTGAAGGTTGTTTGGCCTGCTTGACGGCCTACACAATATTCCTGTGCATGGAGACACACTATGAGAAGGTAAGTTGGTGTCCATGCTGTCGCACGCTGGGCCTGTGCATATGACTGTGGACAGGACATAAATTCTGTGTGCCCAATGGGACGCCGGGGCTGCCTCGGATTAAAGGCCCTTAGATTCCCCCAAACAGAGTCTTTAGATTGTTTAAAGTAAATCCAACAAAATTCGTTATTGATGAAAACAAACAGGTACTTTCAAGCTTTCTTAACAGTCTATTGGCTCTTGCAATCTTGTTCACTGGGAACAGGCACTATCTTCTTATCTGTATACTAACTAATGGGGAAATCGTTAATTTCTAATCTGGGAAGTCTGTACTTGCCTCTGTTGGCGTGGAGCCCCTGCACCCGGTACCAACTGCGTCTGGCTTCCGCAAGCGACCCTTACCAACCAGAAATTTGTGGACTTCCAGGGGAAAGGAGTTCAGGTTTCGGTGATGGCTGGCTGAAGTCCCTCAGCAAAGGAGCTGTAAGGCTGTATGATACTCAGCCAAGCTGTGGGCTGTATAACCCCGGCCAAGCTGTAGAGCCCCTTCTCCCCGGCCAAGCTGTATATCTCCCCGGCCAAGCCGTAAAACTGTATGTCTCCCGGCCAAGCCGTATATCTCCCCGGCCAAGCCGTAGAAAACGAAGCTTTCTACAGGAGCTCTTCGTTTTATGTCCTGTGCGAAAGGCTTCTCTGTGTGGACTGACTCAAAAAGGCTCCTATTCCCTCCAAAACTCAAAAAGGGGCGGGACCAGGGAACCTAATGATAATTGACAGGTGGCTTGCCATATGATTGCAAACTATAACAGGAAGCCACCCTGCTGCAAAATCCCAAGCCTGGGATTGCAAACAGACATTTAATTCAAAGCAAATAAAATTGGAGCTCCTGGAACAGCTGTTCCAGAACAGTGTCCATTGTTGCTTGAAGAAGGAGCAAAGCAGTGGTGGTAAACTGGGATTCGCAGAGGAAGAAATTCCATTAAATACCCATGTTTTTATCTGACAGGAAAGGGTGGCCTAGCAATCTCTGGTTTCTCCAGTGTAATTCTGTAGTTGGTTTTCAGTGTAGGCCATGTTAGAAAACCAAGAAATTTCTAGAATTGTGTTCTCTTACATTAAGAATAAGGTAATGTCTTTATTGATTACTCTTAGAATGCAGACGACACCAAATTGGGAGGGAGAGCCAATGCTCCAGAGGAAAGGAGCAGAATTCAAAACGATCTTGGCAGATTAGAGAGATGAATGGCCAAAACTAACAAAATGAAGTTCAACAGGGACAAAGGCAAGAGACTCCACTTAGGCAAAAAAAACGAAATGTAAAGAGACAGAATGGGGGACAATACCTGGCTTGAGAGCAGGACATGTGAAAAAGATCTTGGAGTCCTCGTGGACAGGAAGGTGAACATGAGCCAACAATGTGATGTGGTGGCAAAGAAAGCCAATGGGATTTTGACCTGCATCAAGAGGAGCATAGTGTCTAGATCTAGGGAAGTCATGCTGACCACACTTGGCACAAAATGTCCTTAGACGCACTTTATTTTATGGGTTGTGCAATGAAATCCTTCCTCATTCCCGGAGCCTCCTCCTTATAACTTACTCTGCCCTATCTCCCAGTGTTTTTCTTTTAAAATTTTAAATTTTATCTTTGCATCTGGCCCTACCTAGTGAAATTTCCTGTGTTTTGAATGCTTGATTTTACATTGTTGTGTCGTATATTATTTTGATTTTGCATTTTCTGTATTTTGCTTGGTTTTATTATGTTTTGTGTTATATTGCTTGTATTGTATTGATGGGCGTGGCCTCATGTGAGCCGCACCGAATCCCCCTGGGGGAGATGGAGCAGGGTATAAAAAAAGTTTTATTATTATTATTACCCCTCTATTCTGCCTTGGTTAGACCACACCTGGAATATTGTGTCCAATTCTGGGCACCACAATTGAAGGGACATATTGAGAAGCTGGAATGTGTTCAGAGGAGGGTGACTAAAATGATCAAGGGTCTGGAGAACAAGCCCTATGAGGAGCGGCTTAAAGACCTGGGCATGTTTAGTCTGAAGAAGAGAAGGCTGAGAGGAGATATGATAGCCATGTATCAATATGTGAGAGGAAGTCACAGGGAGGGGGGAGCAAGCTTGTTTTCTGCGGAACAATGGCTTCAAACTACAAGAAAGGAGTCCCAAAAGTTAACTGTGTGTCCAGTAATCATCTTCTCTGAATCAACAATTTGGTGATGGATCTGGGCATTGTATGTTTTCACCCTGTTTCCCCTTCCTTTCTGCTCCCTCACCCATATTGTGCTTCAGTAGTTATATTTATAGTTTTAATGTACCAAACATACCAAGTTCGTATGAAAATGTGACTCTATTTCCTGTGCTGGTCAATGACCAAAATAAATGATTTACTTACTTACTTAGAAGAAAGGAGATTCCATCTGAACATGAGGAAGAACTTCCTGACTGTGAGAGCCGTTCAGCAGTGGAACTCTCTGCCCTGGAATGTGGTGGAGGCTCCTTCTTTGGAAGCTTTTAAGCAGAGGCTGGATGGCCATCTGTCAGGGGTGGTTTGAATGCAGTATTCCTGCGTCTTGCCAGGGGGTTGGACTAGATGGCCCATGAGGTCTCTTTCAACTCTATGATTCTATGAATGTTTGTACAGGAACAATGAAATTTCGCGCATACTGTAAAGTGGAGGTTCCTGGAAGGAGATGAGACTCAGCCCTTTCTCCCCAGTCTTTGCAGGCAGATTTATTAGGACAGATTGACGTCCTAATTGAACTCCTGCCTGAAGTCTGCATTGGTAGAGTCTGGAGAGAAGCGAGCTCTCTCAGGGAGAGCAAGATCTTAGGAATCCACATAGTTTTCTCTTGCATAACATTTCGTGGGAGGTGTGGATTTTTTTTCGTTTGCTGCCTGGCTCGCAGAGGGTGGGGCATTCGCAAACAATGTGAAAGTGCTCAAGTGTTGAGGTTGTTTTGTGCGAGGGCGTATTTGCAGGAGGGAGAGCATAGTTAAAGGGAGCCAGATTATTTATTTACCTGTGGGAGTGTTGCTGAGTATTTATTTATCATGTCAGAAGCAAATGGAGAATACAGTTATAGTACATTTTAAAAAACCACAAAGTTAAAAACTTGGCATTGTGCTAAATTTCCTTTGACCAGAAGCTTGCCACTTGGAGTGACTCTGGTGTGGTTGTGGGACAGACCTCCATTGTGCATGTGGCAGAGCTTGGGCTGAATTGTAGTCGGTGGTGTGTGGTTTGCTCTTCTCCACACTCACATGTTGTGGATTCCATGTTGTAGTCCCATTCCTTAAGGTTGGCTCTGTTGAAGCTGTTTGTAAGTTATAATGCAGATTTCAAAGTATGTATGTATGTATGTTTAAAATGCAGTAGCTATGTGCAGAGTGTATTCCTGTGTGGAAAGAGTTAACTGAACCATGGAGGGAATGGCATTCCTAGAGAGGTCATAAATCAAGTGTATGGAACATCACTCTGGAATGCAAGAGGTGTGGACTAGTACTGATAACAGCAGTTTGTATGTTCGCAATGTTACGATCGGACGGTGTAGAAGCAAGTTTACAATGTTCTGAGTGTTACTGTATATACTCGAGTATAAGCCAACCCGAATATAAGCCGAGGCACCTAATTTTACCACAAAAAATGGGAAAATGTATTGACTCGAGTATAAGCTGAGGGTGGGAAATGCAGCAGCTACTGGTAAATTTCAAAATAAAAATAGATACCAATAAAATTATATTAATTTTGGCATTAGTAGGTTAAATGTTTTTGAATATTTACTTAAAACTGTAATTCAAGATAAGACTGTCGAACTCTGATTAAACCATTATTCTAACCTTCTTCAATGTAAATGTGCTTACATGTCCTCCAATAATAATATATAGAGTATATTAATTATAATAATTAATTGTGCATTGTAATTGCTTATTGGTAATTTATGGATAATGTGTTAAGTCAATTGTTATATGTTGTATGGAACCACTGCTGTTTCTACTGTTTCTACTGTTTGTGAACCGCTGTGAGTCGCCTTCGGGCTTGAGATACAGCGGTATATAAGCAAAGTAAATAAATAAATAAATAAATAAATATAATAATAATAATAATAGTAATAATAATAATAGAGTAAAATAATAAATGTAACAATAACAATAATAAATAGAGTAAATTAATGTAATAATAACAACAATAATGAAATACTATATGTAATAATAATAATAATAATAACAACAACAAAGTAAAATAATAAATAATACTGACTCGAGTATAGGCCAGGGAAGACTTTTTCAGCCTAAAAAAAAAGACTGAAAAACTAGGCTTATACTTGAGTATATACAGTAAGTAGCTTCTAATGTATATAGCTGTAAAATAAAGTAGTTTATAGCCTAAAGTGGCTGTGATTGATTGTGTTTCTGCCTTGCTGTGTGGCCGATGACACCTACAGGCTCTGCATCTCGTGCTAGAGCACAGCCTATTCAGCACCTTCCAAGTCGCCCAGTCTTCTGTGTGCCCAGGAGTGAGTCTCTCATTTGGTATCAGCCATTGATTGAGGTTCTGGGTTTGAGCCTGCCATGTTTGGACTCTCACTTGCTGAGGTGTTCCGGCAATTGTCTCTGTAGATAGATCTTAGGAAAGTGTTTCTTGATTTAAGGTGTTGGCATGCCAGCTGATAACCAAACAGAGATGTCAATGGCTTGATTCTTTCATTCCTGGCTACTTCTTCCTGGCTTGCCTATATGTAAGCTGCCTTGAGGGGAGATGGTGGCCAAGTATGAGACCACATCTGGAATATTGTGTCCAATTCTGGGCACCACAATTCAAGAGAGATATTGACAAGCTGGAATGTGTCCAGAGGAGGGCGACTAAAATGATCAAGGGTCTGGAGAACAAGCCCTATGAGGAGCGGCTTAAGGAGCTGGGCAGGTTTAGCCTGAAGAGGAGAAGGCTGAGAGGAGATATGATAGCCATGTATAAATATGTGAGAGGAAG
The DNA here is from genome assembly GCF_025583915.1 of Anolis sagrei ordinatus. Taxonomy (NCBI): domain Eukaryota; kingdom Metazoa; phylum Chordata; class Lepidosauria; order Squamata; family Anolidae; genus Anolis; species Anolis sagrei. The sequence continues at coordinate 4,027,747 of NW_026847882.1, forward strand.
CCACAGGGAGGAGGGAGCAAGCTTGTTTTCTGCTTCCCTGGAGACTAGGACGCAATGGAACAATGGCTTCAAACTACAAGAGAGGAGATTCCATCTGAACATAGGAAGAACTTCCTGACTGTGAGAGCCGTTCAGCAGTGGAACTCTCTGCCCCGGAGTGTGGTGGAGGCTCCTTCTTTGGAAGCTTTTAAGCAGAGGCTGGATGGTCATTTGTCAGGGGTGCTTTGAATGCAATATTCCTGCTTCTTGGCAGAATGGGGTTGGACTGGATGGCCCATGAGGTCTCTTCCAACTCTTTGATTCTATGATTCTATGATTCTATAATAAAGAAATTATTATTATTTTAAATTTTCTTTTGCTATAAAAAATATTACAAGTAAAATAGGCTTAGGGATCAGGCTTTCATAGAATAGTGCAGTGCAATAACCAAACTGGAATATGTGCAATGACTACGGAACATCTTTGGCCTATGATTATGAATGGTGTGACTTTATATTGAGTATAATATTTTAAAAACATTTTAATATCTATTAATTTTAATTTAATTTTAATATTGTTGGAATTGTATATGTTTTAAGGCATTGAATACCTGCCTATATGTAAGCCGCCTTGAGGCCCCTTTGGGGGAGCGAAAGGCAGGGTATAAATAGGGGAAATAAATAAATAAATACAATGTCCAAAAGGTTTACTTTGAAGCCCCCAGTGGTGCAGCAGGTTAAACCTCTGAGCTGCTGAACTTGCTGACCATAAGATCGGCGGTTTGAATCTGGGGAGCGGGACAAGCTCCAGCTGTTAGCCCAAGCTTCTACCAACCTAGCAGTTTGAAAACATGCAAATTGTGGGTAGATCAATAGGTACTGCTCCCGTAGGAAAGTAATGGCACTCCATGCAGTCATGCTGGCCACATGACCTTGGAAGTGTCTATGGACAACGCTGACTTTTCAGCATAGAAATGAAGACGAGCACCAACCCCCAGAGTCGGGCATGACTGGACTTAATTGTAAAGGGAAACCTTTATTTTACCAAAATATTTAAAACCCCTAAACTATAAGGAACTTTCCTTTTGTGAGTTTCAGGAACTGGGAATAAAAATAGAAGAGACCATCACAATTAGTACAAAAATAAAACTTGTTTCCTCCATAATACCAAACAAACATCAACACTCCTTTTCAGTAAAATAATTTAGGAAAGGAAATATTATACATAGACTTATATAAGAGCTTTTAGCACTAATATAGGAGAAATATATGACTGCCTTGACTTCAGTGGTTGGAAAATGTTTCTTTCCGTGTGGAAATTTCTTTTCATTTGCTTTTCCATTTCATAAAAGCATTGCTAGGACTCATTCCCACCTGCCAAGAGGTTGTCTCTGCTGATTTTCTAGGATGGCATTCGTAAAATGATGGATGGGGTTTTTCCGTCCGCTTGGCTCCTCCTGGGATTAGATCTGCCTGATTGTTTGGCCAAGCGGTTCATGTCAGGAATAAAAGATCTTTGCCACTTCCTCTTGAAAGCCAGGACAAAATACTTTTCTTCCGCGTAGAGCCGTTTCCACTCTGCTCTATCGGGGCTTCGGATTTTTATACAATCTGGATCTGATGCCAGGTCCTTTGCTGCTTTGAGGAGACTCAATAAAGTGGTTTTGCAATAATCTCTTTTTTGGGAAGGGAGGCTGAAGGTATGTCAGTCCAGCCAAAGTCCTGACTTGGAATGAAAATACAGTTTCCAGAGACCACACTTGCGTTTAATGCATTTTTCTAAAGTTTCACAAAAGAATGATAAATTTTATGGGCACTCAATAATTATCTGGATAATCCTGACCTAACATTCCCTCCTTTTTGGTATTTTCCACTGGAAAATCGAACCACAAAGTATACTGTGAACCAGGTGACTTTTTCATCCAAGGTGGATCACATTGTTGAACATAATGCTTTTTAAAATGCCATCATGAGTTAAATTCAAAGAAACAACCATCCTTTACTAATCTATATAAATAAAAATGTAATGTTCGTTTGTGGGATTAACAGAACTCAAAAACCACTGGACGAATTGACACCAAAATTGGACACAAGACACCTAACAACCCAATGTATGTCCTTCACTCAACTCGTAATTTAAGATCTACTGGAGAGGCCCTGCTCTCGGTCCCACCAGCGTCTCAAATGCGTCTGGTGGGGACGAGGGACAGGGCCTTCTCGGTGGTGACCCCCCGCTTGTGGAATTTGCTCCCCAGCGGGATTAGATCGGCGTCCTCCCTCCTTACTTTTAGGAAAAAACTAAAGACGTGGTTTTGGAGCCAGGCCTTTGGCTAGTGGGCATAGCAGCACTTAAGGCACTGAACTCGGACAATAGGATTGTTATGAAAATTGGAACTGGTTATATGACTTGTGATTATGTGATTTGTTCTATGTGATTATGTAATTTTAATTAATATCACTGTTTAATTGTTATGTAATAGGATTTTATGTTGTTGGTTTATATTGTTATTGATACTGTTGGCATTGAATTGTTGCCCCTCGGGGGTGAGAAGGGCGGGGTAGAAATGGTGTAAATAAATAAAATAAATAAATAACAAGTATTCCAACAGCAGGAAAACATGGCATCAGGCAAAATCTGTGTTTGCCTTAACATAGGCATTGGTCTGTTTTGTGTCCTCCGATCTTGGCAAGAAAGGCTGCCACAAACCAGGTCCAAACACATGCCTGTTGAAGTCTAAAGAGTGCCGCAATGCTGGAGTTGATGCAAATGCTGTAGAACTGCCCTCTCTTATATTTTGTTTAGGTCCTGAAGAAAATTGCCAAGTATGTTCAGGAACAGAACGAAAAGATCTATGCCCCGCAGGGCCTTCTCCTGACCGACCCCATCGAAAGAGGGCTAAGAGTTGTATCCTTTTCAAGCAGACTTCCTCGCCTATTTTCTTCTGTCTTGAGATGCATGCAGATAGTCATAGCTTGGTGAGCAAAATGCTGGCAGTCATTGGAACAGAGAAGTTTACTTTGTGTACCTATACACATCTATCTTTATCTATACGCATAGATAAAGCCCCCGGTGGCGCAGTGGGTTAAACCCCTGTGCCGGCAGGACTGAAGACCAACAGGTCGCAGGTTCGAATCCGGGGAGAGGCAGATGAGAAGCCTCCCACAAGGATGATAAAAACATCAAATCATCCGGGCGTCCCCTGGGCAACATCCTTGCAGACGGCCAATTTTCTCACACCAGAAGCAACTTGCTCCTGACAAGATACACACACACACACACACATAGTGACAATATTTATGTGTATGTGTAGCTGGAGTGTCCACTTACACAAAACTATTCTGGGAAGAACAAGCTGACAAATAATCGCGGGTTTTCTGTCCTGTCAAGAAGATTCACTCCTGAAGAAGGTATTTACTGTATTTATTTATCTATATAAATAAAAATGTAATGTTCGTTTGTGGGATTAACATAACTCAAAAACCACTGGACGAATAGATACCAAATTTGGACACAAGACATCTACTAACCCAAGGAGTGACCATCACTCAAAAATGGATTTTGTCATTTGGGATTTGTAGTTGCTGGGATTTATAGTTAACCTACAATCAAAGAGCATTCTGAACTCCACCAGCGATAGAATTGAACCAAATGTGGCACACAGTTCTCCCATGACCAACAGAAAATACTGGAAGGGTTTGGTGGGCAGTGTCCTTTGGTTTTGGAGTTGTAGTTCACCTACATCCAGAGATCACCTACTAACCCAAGGAGTGACCATCACTCAAAAAATGGATATTGTCATTTGGGAGTTGTAGTTGCTGGGATTTATAGTTAACCTACAATCAAAGAGCATTCTGAACTCCACCAACAATGGAATTGAACCAAATGTGGCACACAGGACTCCCCATGACCAACAGAAAACACTAGAAGGGTTTGGTGGGCATTGACCTTGAGTTTGGGAGTTGTATTTCACCTACATCCAGAGAGCACTGTGGATTCAGTGATGGATCTGGACCAAACTTGGCATGAATATTTCATATGCCCAAATACGAACACAGATAGAGATTGGAGGAAATAGACCTTGATATTTGGGGGTTGTAGTTACTGGGATTTATAGTTCACTTACAATTAAAGAGCATTCTGAACCCCACGAATGACAGAATTGGTGCAGACTTCCCATACAGAACCCCCATGGCCAAGAGAAAATACTGAAGGCCATCAAGTCCCAATTCTCTTCACCAGGGCAAGAAAATCTAATCAAAGCCCTCCTGACAAAGAGCCATTCAGCCATAGATATAGATAGATATGATTCACTCACAGAGAGAGATATAGTATCATAGCTTTGAAAGGGACCCCTAAAGAAGGACAAGTATATGTTGCATGTTCCAGGGTGGGCAAACCAGACAATCTCCACATCAACACTGACAAAGAAACAGCAAGAAACACTGTCTATCCACAAGCATAAAGAAATTACATAGATTAGAAACCAATACTTTCTTATTACTTTATTTCCCAGATCACCAGACTGGGCCACAGCAACACGTGGCAGGGGACGGCTAGTTTACTATATTTGTGTACCGCGCTTCTCAGGTGAGTGCTATGAAGACTCACCGTGGAAATAATAAAACAAGATGCTCTCTAATCATGTCTTTATCTCGGGAGGAGCGACTTGCTCCCAAATTCAAGATTCCAAATGGAAACCTGCTTCTGCTTCTCACTTTTTCAAAGGGTAACTTCTGCACCCACTCTTGGAAAACAGCAATTGCCTCTTCAAGTAGAAGCCTGTGCTGTATGATGTATTATTCTGCTATTTTTTATTATTCATGTTGCTATGCTTCAGCATCGTTTCCTTAACAGTCTTCCTGTGCAGATTGAAATTACGATTTATGAAGACAGAAGTGTGAGCAGCGGGAGATAAATCCCCGCCGCTTGAGGTAAGTACTTGGCGGTGGATGGCTGTCATGAGAAACAGCCCCTCAATACCATTTTCCTCCTCCCCCAGTGATGCTGTTTATATAATCACTGCATCAAGCCTTGGGCTTGTCTCAGCAAAAGCATTGCTCGGCGGATTTGGGAAATGCAATCCGCTGTCCGGTTCAAATTGCTACCGTTTAGTTTAGAAGGTGATTATTTTTGGCCCACAAAAAGGGGTTTCGTCTGGAGTTAACCCTTAAAGCTGCATCCCATAAAATAATAGATCAAAACCATTCTATTTACATAAAACTAGGAAATCAGGGCATGCCACCCTCTCACCCTCCAGCCCTTCTTGCTGCTTGCTTGCTTGCTTCTCTCTATAGGTCCTTCCTTCCTTGGCCCATCCTCCCTCCCCTTCCTCCCTACTTCCTTCTTTTCTTCCTTTCTTGCTACATTCCTTCTTTCTTTCCTCCTACCCTCTCTCTCCCTCCCTCCCTCCCTCCCTCCCTCCCATCCCTTGGTACCATCCCTTCCTCCCTCTTCCTTCCTTGCTCCCTCCCTGCTTTTCTTTTTGCTTTCCTCCCTCCTCATTTCTTTCCTTCCTAATTTCCTGCCTTTTTTCTCTTTTCCTCAATCCCATCCCTTCCTCCCTCCTTCCTTCCTTCTTCCCTCCCGAATCCTCCCCTCCCCTTTAATTTGTGCCTTTCTTGTTTTCTTCCTCTCTCTCTATCCTTCCTTGCTCCTTTCCTTCCTCATTTCCTTCCTTCCTCTTTTCCTCGATCCCATCTCTTCCTCCCTCCTTCCTTCCTTCCTTCTTCCCTCCCACTTCCATCCCTCCCCCTTAATTTGTGCCTTCCTTCTTTTCTTCCTCTCCCTCCTTCCTTCCTTGCTCCTTTTTTTCCTCATTTCCTTCCTTCCCCTCCTCTCTCTCTCTCCCTCCCTCCCTCAGTCCCGTCCCGTCCCTTCCTCCCTTTCTTCCTTGCCACCCTACTTGCTTCTCTCCTTCCTCCTCTCCCTCCCACTTCCTTCCCTRCRTCCTTMCTTDGCYCCTTCCTTTTTCRTCCTCTCCRTCCTTTTCRTTCTTCTCTCCCTCCCACTTCRCTCCCTCCTTGCTTTGCGCCTTCCTCCTTTCCCTCCAACCTTCCTTGCTCRCATCCTTCTTTTCTTCRTCKTTTCCTTCCTTCCCTTCCTTTCTCCCTCCCTCAGTCCCATCCCTTTCTTCCCTTTCTTCCTCCTTGCTTCCCTCCCTCCTTCCCTCTTTTCTTTCCTTCCTTCCTTCCCTCCCTCTCTCCCTCCAGCCCTCATCCCTTTTTGCTTCTCTCCCTCCTTCCTTGGTCCTTTCTTCCTTCCCTCCCTCTCCCTTCCTTTCTCCCTCTTTCCTTGAAAAATAAGATTAGCCCCAGGATTACCCAACTTATAAAGAAGATGCAGGCTCCAAAATCACATTGATGCAAACCGAATTTAATTTTCTATTTAAATTGTTCTTTTTTATATCATAATAGTGCCCTTTAATTCGTGTTCCTATTAAGTTTAACGAATATGTTAAAAGTGTTGGTTAAAGTTTACTTTTAGATTAACATAAATTATTATTCTTGAACCTTATGGTCCTAGCTGACAACATCAACAAAAAATCAGCATGGTACCTGGTCAAAAAAGGTTGGGAGCCACTGTGTTGGACATTGCGTGGTAGCAAGTGTGGAGAAAGGTTGCAGGTTTCAGTCTTGTGTGGTGTGGAGGTCTTCAGGACCCTCAACACACACCTGGGCAAGAAGTTTTCTCCTGAGCTCATCAGAAAGTGCCAGTTAGTGCATTTACATTCTTGAAAATCTTGAAATCTTGGTCCTGTAGCTGTTAATTTTCTTTGGCTAATGCTGGATCCAGAACGTGTTCTGAGCAAATCGCCTACATTTAGATAAAGTTTTATTTGCACGAGTTGCCAGAATGTCCTGCTCTTGTCGTTTCCTTGCATGCAGTCATGTTTCTTGGCACAAAGGAGTAGATTTGGAGCCAGTAGAGGAGTGAGCAAGAGGAGAAATTATAATTAGTACTTTCTGGAGGAGGAATACTCAACGACAACACGAGTCTGGCCACCTGATTGTGTAAGCCAACAGTTTTTCGAAGTAGCAAACAGGAAAAAGCCAAGCTGTTTGCTCTATTGAAATACTAATACATACACATGTAGCGTGTTGTGCTAGTTTTGTCCTTGAAGAAGGAAGGGACACACGGCATCATTTTGAACTGGAAGAATTACAGAATTGAACCCAAGCAGATCTGTTTTGAGCTTTTGAGACAAAAGCAGCTCGCCATCCCGCCTGTTCCCCAGTGGCGCAACTTGCCCTTGGATAGCCTTTGGCGGATTTTTGGCACGCTGAAAACGCAGCGGCGAACCATTTCAACGGTTCAAATAATCCCTTCGTGCTCAAGAGGAAAGTAGCATATTCTGTCTCTCCTCTTCTGCGCCTGCCGTGCTATTTTCTCCTCTTGTGAGCCACATCTGTTGGCACACAGTCCATTAGCTATGAGTCATTGATCCGCTGCTAGTGCGAACTGGTGGGTTTTGTGGGGATTCTGAGCCATTATAAGAGCGCATACGCCATTGGTGTTCAAGCCCCTGTGAAATGAGTTGAAGGAAAGTGGAGGGGGACTAAACATCTAGGAGGTTTTGTCAGCTCCAAATGCTTTGCTTTTATAATCTTCCAGCGTTGTAAATGTATAATAAGGCCATGCTTAGCAGAGAGAAGCATTGCCGATGGCATGACTTGCAAATCCCTCTCCCAATCCTGCTGCAATCACCTCAGCTTTGCTTCCATCCAGGAAATTCAAGGGGCAAAGCTATGGAATAGATTCCAAGCTGAGAAGCCAAGAGTTGACCCAACAATGTGATGCAACAGCTAAAAAAGTCAATGGGATTTTGGCCTGCCTCAATAGGAATCTAGTGTCTAGATCAGGCCCGGGCAAACTTTCTAACTTGGGGGCCGCATGCTAGCACTCCCTGCTAAGAGGACTGGCTGTCCAGTGATGGAAGAGAAGGAAGGAAGGAGACAGAGGGGAGGAAGGAAGGAAGGACAAAGGGGAAGAAGGAAGGAAAGAAGGAAGGGAGAAAGGAAAGAGAGATGGAAAGACAAAAAGGAAGGATGGAAGGTGAAAGGGAAAGAGGGAAGAAGAATGAAGAAGGAAGGAAAGAGGGAAGGAGGGGAGAAAAGAAGGAAGGAAGGACAAAAGGGAAGGAGGAAAGAAAGAGAAGTAAGGGAGGGAGGAAAGAGAGAAGGAAGGATGGAAGGACAAAAACGAAGGATGGAAGGAGAAAGGGAGAGAAGGAAGGAAGGAAAGAGAGAAGTAAGGGAGGAAGGAAAGAGAAGGAAGGGTGGAAGGACGAAAAGGAAGGATGGAAGGAGAGAGGGAAGATGGAAGGAAGGAGAAAGGGAAGGAGGGGAGGAAAGAGGGAAGGACAAAAGGGAGGAAGAAGGAAAGAGAGAAGGAAGGGTGGAAGGACGAAAAGGAAGGATGGAAGGAGAAAGGGAGAGAGGGAAGAAGGAAGGAAGGAGAAAGGGAAGGAGGGGAGGAAATGAGGGAGGGAGGAAAAGGAAGAGGAGGATGGAAGGGAGGAAGGAAAAAGAGTAGGAAGGAAGGGCGAACAGGTGGAAAGGAATTGAGGGAGGGAGGAAATAGAAAAGGAATAAAAGACAAAAGGGAAGGAAGGAAGGAAGGAAGGACAAAAGGAAGGAAAGGAAAAAAGGAAGGCGGGGAAAAAGGGAGAGAAGGAAGGAAGGCAAGGATGGTGAGAGAGTGGAAGACCTGAGAAAGGGGCTGCATTCAGGCCCTGGGTTTGCCCATACCTGGTCTAGATCCAGGGAAGTCATTTAACCTCTCTATTCTGCCTTGTTCAGACCACTTGACCTGGAATCACATTGTGTCCAATGCTGGGCACTGCAACTGAAGGGAGATGTTGATTCTAAACTGGAATGTGTACAGAAGAGGGCCACTAAAATGATCAAGGGTCTGGAGAACAAACCCTATGAGGAGCGGCTTAAGGAGCTGAGCATGTTTAGCGAGGGGAAGTCATTGGGAGGAGGGTGCAGGCTTCTTTTCTGCTGCCTGGAGACTAGTATGCAATGAACTACAGGAAAAGGACATTAGGAAGAACTTCCTGACTGTGAGAGCTGTTCAGCAGTGCCCTGGAGTGTGGTGGAGGCTTCGAAACAGGCTGGATGGCCATCTTTCGGGGGTGCTTTGAATGCGATTTTCCTGCTTCTTGCCAGAACGGCCCAGGAGGTCTCTTCCAACTCTAGGATTCTGTGACCCAGAATATCTGGAGTGTTCTTGCTTGGACTATAAGCAGAGTTTTTGCTGTTCACTGAATTAACAGAATGGACCACATGTGCAACCCACAGGAAAATGCTTGTTTCTGGAGAGCTAGTTATTGGCTTCTCTCCCTATCAACCCCTTATTTCTCCACTGCATTTTGGCCGAAAGCAGGGGTGGTTAATCTCTTTCCTCCCAGAGACAAAAATTGCCCTATTTTTCTATCCCAAGGATAAAAAAAGAATCCCCAATGGCTATGTGCTCTAATCCCACTCAGCCAGGGCTTGGGAGAGCATGAGCTGGGCAGAACAAAAGGCAAGAGATGCGGAATTTGGGGTGGGGGGGGGGAGAGAGATCTTAAAGGCTTACGGAGAGCGCTTCGGGGAATATTTACCACCCCATTTGTATAAAGGGATCTTGCCCCGGTTTGGCTCCAGGTGCAAACACAGATTGCAATGGAAATGGGAAGAAGCCTCGCTCTTGTGGCATTTGTACCCGTTCAGAAAATAGTCACCTTCTCAAGGTGAGCATCAGAACCAGGCTTTTCGTTGCTTCCCTCAAATCTTTCTGCAAAAAGGGGAAAAACAGAGTGGTTGGCATGTATAGCGAAGGTTTGTGGGAGGAAACTGCTGAGCTTGTTGACCGAAAGTTCGCAGGTTCAATTCCGGGGAGCGGCGTAAGCTTCCGCTGTCAGCCCTAGCTTCTGCCAACCTAGCAGTTCGAAAACATGCAAATGTGAGTAGGTCAATAGGTACCGTTCCGGCGGGAAGGTAACAGCACTCCATGCAGTCAGGCCGGCCAAATGACCTTGGAGGTGTCTACGGACAACGCTGGCTCTTCGGCTTAGAAATGGAGATGAGCACCACACCCCAGAGTCAGACATGACTGGACTTAATGTCAAGGAACAACCAACCAACCTGTGGGAGGAAAGTGCTTTCAACCTCTTGCAAGAGCCTGTCAACCATAACTGTCCTCTCCCCAAACCCTCCAACATCTCTCAAAGTGGAACAAATGTGATCTCAAAACATATCAGATTGTGTGATCCAATCATAGAGTCAGAAGAGACCCCAAGGGCCATCCAGTCTAACCCAGTTCTGCCATACAGGAACACACAAAGCATTGGGTTGTTGTAGGTTTTTTCGGGCTATATGGCCATGTTCTGGAGGCGTTCTCTCCTGACGTTTCACCTCCATCTATGGCAAGCATCCTCAGAGGTAGTGAGGTCTGTTGGAACTAGGAAAAAGGGTTTATATATCTGTGGAATAATGACCACGGTGGGACAAAGGACTCTTGTCTGTTGAAGCTAGCTGTGAATGTTTCAACTGACCACCTTGAATAGCATTTGATGGCCCGGCAGTTTTTTGGTGTGGCTTGTTAGTGCCTGGGGCAATCTTTTGTTGAGAGGTGATTAGCTGTCCCTGATGGTTTCCTCTCTGTTGTTTTGCTGTTGTAATTTTAGAGTTTTTTAATACTGGTAGCCAGATTTTGTTCATTTTCATGGTTTCCTCCTTTCTGTTGAAATTGTCCACATGCTTGTGGATTTCAATGGCTTCTCTGTGTAGTCTGACATGGTGGTTGTGAGAGTGGTCCAGCATTTCTGTGTTCTCAAATAATATGCTGTGTCCAGGTTGGTTCATCAGGTGCTCTGCTATGGCTGATTTCTCTGGTTGAAGGAGTCTGCAATGCCTTTCATGGTGGTCCCTCTGTAGACTTGTCCACAGCTGTATGGGATACGGTAGACATGCAGCTGTGGACAAGTCTACATAGGGACCACCAAACGCAGCATTGCCCAGACACGAATCCAGGAACATGAAAGGCACTGCAGACTCCTTCAACCAGAGAAGTCAGCCATAGCAGAGCACCTGAGGAACCAACCTGGACACAGCAGATTATTGGAGAACACAGAAATGCTGGACCACTCTCACAACCACCACGCCAGACTACACAGAGAAGCCATTGAAATTCACAAGCATGTAATTTCAACAGAAATGATGAAACCATTAAAATGAACAAAATCTGGCTACCAGTATTAAAAAAAACTCTAAAATTACAACAGCAAAACAACAGAGAGGAAACAATCAGGCACATCTAATCACCTCTCAACAAAAGATTGCCCCAGGCACTGCCAGGCCATCAAATGCTAATCAAGGTGATCAGTTGAACCATTCACACCTAGCTCCAGCAGACAAGAGTTCTTTGTCCCACCCTGAGATTTAGACACCATGTTCCTATTGATGCAGCCTTAAGTCGCATTGGCTTTTCCAGCATTGCACTGCGGACTCTTGTTCGTCTTATGGCCTGCCGTAATTTCTTCACTCTCCTTTTCTCCCCAGGGTCCAGCTTCTTTGTTCCAGACACCCCCTCCTACTTCCTTCATTATCACATCATTCCTTTCTGCCGCTGCCAACTCCACAGTGCCATCTGCCACAAGGACTAGCTTTTCAAAGCCCTTTTCTTTGGCTGGGGGAGCCCTGGGAGTTGGTCAGCATCCGTTTTGTGTCATTAGGACAGGCGTCGTCATGCGTTGGGGTCGTCTAGGTGGCCGACTCCCACGACAGCGTTGAAAGCCATGGACGTTGGGCACAAGACCAATCAGGAGTCTCCGAAAGCAGTGGTGCTCCCTCCCCGGGCAATGGGTATCAATGTTTGTTCAGACAGAAAGCAGCATTATAGCCTTGGTGGGTGAATTATTGAATCAGGATGTCTGTTTTTTCCCCCTCTGCCGATCAAGAGCAGCCTCAAAAGCTATGCCATCGTGCATCTGAATGCATCCTGCTGACAGGTTCAGTAAAGAGCTTCTGTTTTGAGAAATGGATCCCGTTGCTTTTGCTGCACCTTTAAAAATATGCTAAAAGCGGTCTCAGACTGAGGCCTTTCTCCCACTGAGGGCTCTCTCGGACTGAGGCCTTTCTCCCACTGAGGGCTCTCTCAGACTGAGGCCTATTCCACTCTGAGGCAAACTAACATTGAGGACATACAGCCCGAAAATCGTACGTGAAAAGCTGCTCTTTCTGTTCCAGGCAAGGCAAAATGTCAGCTGTGTCACGACCACCCTTGCTCTACACCCGTTTAAGTGTTAGATATGTGAAGTAGGTAAGTGACAAGTGGTTTTCCCCTCCAGATGTTTAGTAGTAGAGCAGAGTAGACAACGGTGTGTCCGACGGTGCTTCGTCCCTGTCCCTCACCAAGTGCATCTCTTCCGCCTGTGCAACTTTCCACTTCCCTTCAGCATTCCTCTGGCAGCCCTTGCAAAAACAAACACGGAACATCTCTTCCTCTGAGTCGATACTTCCTGCCGAATCCAGGGCTTCCTTGTTGAACTCGCCCTCCTTGAATCAAAACGGGCCTTTTGTAGGAACTGAAGTAGAAGCTCGCAACGATCCCTGCTGTCCGGGACTCCACATTTCCTTCCGCGCCCAGGAATTTGCCAAACGAGGCCATTTACCAAATTGATCAAAGCCTGTGACTTTTTTAAAGACTAGAGCAATACAAGAGATGCCAATCGAGGATCAGGGCCTTCCGGTGGATTCTTCTCTTTCCTTCCTTCCTTCCTTCTCTCCACCGATTTCTTTATCCTCTCCTCTCAAAAGTCCGGTTGATATTTTAAGTGTATGAATAAAATACCTGTGGGTTCCTTTTTTTCCTAAACTTATAACAGTGTTTTTGCCTCTTGTACCTGTTGAAATCAGTTTCCAGAAATATGAATGGATTAGTAATGTTTTTTTTTCTTAAAATAAATTGTCTCATTTGCTAGCACTGACCTGAAAGGCCGCTTTGTTGTTGTTCCACAAAAGGAAAACCGAGGAGTTTTAGAGAGGATTGGGAATATCTTCTACGCTGCATTAAATGCAATTTATAGTCACAGTAAACTTTATTACTGTTGCAACTCAGGGTAGTTTTCACCTTGCTCCCAAACACCACAACACCAAAACTGTAGATTTTGTAGTTTATTGAGAAAAAGGCAAAGTCAAAACATAGTAAAGCAAATGCAAGAGTTCCATAGGCAGGACACAGGCTTAAATGCAAAGACACAGTTCCCAAGATCCAAAGGCAAAAACATGAAGCAATAATCCTTTAAGCAATGGTCAAACACAGTGATCTGGCCACAGTGGTCCACGCTCTTGTTACATCCCGATTAGATTACTGCAACGCACTCTACGTGGGGTTGCCTTTGAAGACTGTTCGGAAACTTCAATTAGTCCAGCGGGAGGCAGCCAGATTAGTCACCGGAGCGTCATACAGGGAGCATACCACCCCCCTGTTGTGTCAGCTCCACTGGCTGCCGATCCAATTCTGAGCACAATTCAAAGTGCTGGTTCTGACCTACAAAACCTTATATGGTTCCAGCCCACTGTATCTGTCAGAACGGATCTCCCTCTAAGTCCCGCCTCGGAGTTTAAGATCTTCTGGGGAGGCCCTGCTCTCGGCCCCGCCTCTATCACAAGCGAGAATGGTGGGGACGAGCAGGTCCTTCTCGGTGGTGGCCCCTCACCTGTGGAATTCTCTCCCCAGGGAAATTAGATCAGTGACATCCCTCCTTTCCTTTAGAAGAAAATTAAAAACATGGATTTGGGACCAGGCCTTTGGGCAATCTGGCAGATGAATAAAGGACTACGACGACCGATAAGAATAGATAATGTAGAACAAAATATGGACTCTGATTTGGCGAACACTGAGCTTGAGATTGGTTTATTGACTGTGATATATATTGATTGTTTTAACTGTCTTAATTATTTTAATTGCTGTTTTACACATTTATTTGTATTATTGTGTAGGCATCGAATTGTGCCTTTTTGTAAGCCGCCCTGAGTCGCCCCTCGGGGGTTGAGAAGGGCGGGGTAGAAGTACACTAAATAAATAAATAAAATAAATAAACAAGAGTCCATGGTAAAACAGTGGGACACAAGACCCAAAATCCCAGAATCAGGAACCCAAAAGCGTGCTGCTTAAAGCCGAGGTTAATCCGTAGAGGTTTGCATGGAAAGAGCCACGTTGAACTGACAACGCCTGTTTGTCAGCCAGAAGGCTAAATACCCTTTGCAGTCATGAACGCATTGTGATGACCTTTGGTTGACTTGGCCTCTCGTTTACTAGCTAAGCGAGAACTTCTCCGGACCTTTAATTACAGGCGATCCTGCCTGCTCATTAATTCATTATCTTCAAGGCTCTCTAACCCCTTATCTTGGTTTACCAGCTGGGCTGGATCATCGTGGGAAGGCAAAGGAGGCAAAGACATCTCCACCTGGCCGTGTGGGAATTCACTCTCATTATCATTCTCACTGACATCCTTTTCCCCTGAGAACTGACTTGCTGTTTCCCCTTCTGCAGCCTCACTTCCAACCTGTCTGAGACATGGACAGAAATCTGTAACCCATCATCCTCTTCATCAGGGAACTCTGGCTCACAAGACCCACAGGGCTCAGCTTCAGACTCAGAGTCAAACTGAGTCACAACAATTACGGTCGATGACCAGATCATTACAGGGGGACCCAGTCCCACACATCCACGTCAAACCCAAGAGGTTATATGCTTCAGACCAACAAAATTTAAAATCTAGGCTAAAAACCACATACAAGTAGTTATTAAAACCCAACACTATAAATATTATCCAACACTATAAATATCAGTCTATATCTGATTTCCCATCTATATTACAGAGGTGAAGCCTAGGTCTTTTGACTCTCAATTATCATCTGCCAGATTTTAATCGCAGCTGTGCAGAACTTAGCAATGCTGTACGTCACAGCTGAGTTTGTGTCTGAGAGCAGAAGGGCTACGTAAAATTGTCCTGGGTATTTAATTGTCCATGACGAGACAAGAGATCAAGTCTATATAAATAAAAACGTATTGTTCGTTTGTGGGATTAACATAACTCAAAAACCACTGGGCAAATTGACATCAAATTTGGACACAAGACACCTCTCAGGCCAACAAGTGACCACCTCTCTCTATATATAAATGCTCTGTGCATAATGAGTACCTTAAAAACGAAAGAACCAATGAACGAAATCACACCAAATTTGGCAACAAAATGTCTCACTACACAAGGAGTGACCATCACTCAAAAAAATATGATTTTGTCATTTGGGAGTTGTAGTTGCTGGGATGTATAGTTCACCTCCAAACAAAGAGCATTCTGAACTCCACCAACGATGGAATTGAACCAAACTTGGCACACAGAACTCCCAAGTCCAACAGGAAATATTGGAAGGGTTTGGTGGGCATTGACATTGAGTTCACCTACATCCAGAGAGCACTGCGGACTCAAACAATGATGGATCTGGACCAAACTCTACACGAATACTCTATATGCCCAAATGTGAACACTGGTGGAGTTTGGGGAAAATAGAATCTTGACCTTTGGGAACTGTAATTGCTGGGATTTATAGTTCACCTACAATCAAAGAACATTCTGAACCCCACCAACGATAGAATTGGGCCATTGTTTGAGTCCACAGTGATCTCTGGATGTAGGTGAACTAGAATTCCAAAACCAAAGAACACTGCCCACCAAACCCCTCCAGTATTTTCTGTTGGTCATGGGAGAACTGTGTGCCAAGTTTGGTTCAATTCAGTCATTGGTGGAGTTCAGAATGTCCTTTGATTGTAGGTGAACTATAAATCCCAGCAACTACAACTCCCAAATGACAAAATCAATGTTTTTGAGTGAAGGACATACATTGGGTTGTTAGGTGCCTTGTGTCCAAATTTGGTGTCAATTCGTCTAGTGCTTTTCGAGTTCTGTTAATCCCACAAACGAACATTACATTTTTATTTATATAGATAAGATATACACCAGTATTGTTGCTGTTGTTCATTCATTTAATTGCTTCTGACTCTTCGTGACCTCCTGGATCATCCCATGCCAGAGCTCCCGATCGGCCGTCACCACCCCCAGCTCCTTCAAGGTCAGTCCAGTCGCTTCAAGGATGCCATCCTTCCATCTTGCCCTTGGTCGGCCCCTCTTCCTTTTGCCTTCCACTTTCCCCAGCATCATTCCCTTCTCTAGGCTTTCCTGTCTCCTCATGATGTGGCCAAAGGACTTCTACTTTGTCTCTAGTCTCCTTCCCTCCAGTGAGCAGCCAGGCTTTCTTTCCTGGAGGATGGACTGGTTGGATCTTCTCGCAGTCCAAGGCACTCTCAGCACTTTCCTCCAACACCACAGCTCAAAAGCATCTCTCTTCCTTCGCTCAGTCTTCCTTCTGGTCCAGCTCTCACATCCATAGGTGACTACAGGGAATACCATTGCTTTGACTATGCGGATCTTTGTTGCCAGTGTGATGTCTCTACTCTTCACTATTTTATCGAGATTGGACATTGCTCTCCTCCCAAGAAGGAAGCGTCTTCTGATTTCCTGGCCACAGTCTGCATCTGCAGTCATCTTTGCGCCTAGAAATACAAAGTCTGTCACGGCCTCCACATTTTCTCCCTCTATTTGCCAGTTGTCAATCATTCTTGTTGCCATAATCTTGGTTTTTTTGATGTTTAGCTGCAACCCAGCTTTTGCGCTTTCTTCTTTCACCTTGATTAGAAGGCTCCTCAGCTCCTCCTCGCTTTCGGCCATCAGAGTGGTGTCATCTGCATATCTGAGGTTGTTAATGTTTCTTCCAGCAATTTTCACCCCAGCTTTGCATTCATCCAGCCCCGCACATCCTCGCATGATGTGTTCTGCATACAAGTTAAAAAGGTTGGGTGAGAGGATGCAGCCTTGCCAGACGCCTTTCCCAATCTTGAACCAGTCTCCTGTTCCGTGGTCAGTTCTGACTGTTGTTCCTTGGTCCTTGTACAGATTCCTCAGGAGAGAGGGAAGGGGGCTTGGGATGCCCATCCCACCAAGAACTTGCCACAATTTATTATGATCCACACAGTCAAAGGCTTTAGAAGAGTCAATGCAACAGAAACAGATGTTTTTCTGAGACTCCCTGCCTTTCTCCATTTTCCAGCATCCGGATATTGGCAATCTGGTCTCTGGTTCCTCTGCCTTTTCTAAACCCAGCTTCAACATCTGGCAACTCTCGCTCCATGTCTTGCTGGAGTCTTCCTTGCAGGATCTTGAGCATTACCTTACTGGCATGATGAGAAATAAGGGCCACTGGTCGGAAGTTTGAGCAGTCTTCAGTGTTTCCCTTTTTTGGTATGGGGACATAAGTGGATTTTTTCCAGTCTGATGGCCATTCTTGTGTTTTCCATATTTGCTGGCAAATGGCATGCATCACCTTGACAGCATCATCTTTTAAGATTTTAAACTGTTCAGCTGGGATCCCGTCATCTCTTGCTGCCTTATTATATTATAGTATTATATTTTATCATTATTATTCCCTCCAGTATATTATTATTATTATTATTATTATTGAGAAACTACAAGTCGCTTCTGGTGTGAGAGAATTGGCCGTCTGCATGGACGTTACCCGGATGTTTGGATGGCCAGCAAGTCGGTGATTCCGGCCATGACATATTTACATTGCCAGGCCCCTTTAAGAATGTGAAGGGGCGGGGCCGAGAGTCAAGGTGGCGCGCAATATTCATAAGTAGGCGGGGCCAGTGGCATTCTTTCTCCCCCGCGAACCCTCAGCGCCGCTGACGTCATCACGCCGCCTTGGAAGCCGTGGCGGGAAAGTGTTGGGCTTCCCTGAGGCGCCAACATGGCCGAGGCCGAGGAGGAAGCCGGGCTGGAGTCAGAGGGCGAGGAGGTGGTGCTCACCCCGGCCCAGCTCATCCAACACCTGGAGCAGGTGAGCCCAGGCGGCCCTTGGGGGAACTACAACTCCCAGGACACTTCCCCTTCAATTATGGCAGGCCCAGGACCCCCCTCCCCCTTCCCAAACACCTCCCACAAAGGTGGCCACTTTATTTCACTGTCTACCATGAGTTTCCCCATCAGCGGGACATGGTCTTTGGGAATACTACAACTCCCAGACTCCCAGCCTTTAGCAATTTTTTTTTTGAAACATACTACAACTCCCACAATTCCCCCATCCAACTCCCAGAATCCCTCCCAAAACTTATTTAGATGGAGTAGAACTCTGTTTGGGAATACTACAACTCCCACAATCCCCTCCCCATCAGCAATTTTTTTGAAACACACTGCAACTCCCACAATTCCCCCATTCAACTCCCAGAATCCCTCCCAAAACTTATTTAGATGGAGTAGAACTCTGTTTGGGAATACTACAACTCCCACAATCCCCTCCCTCATCAGCAATTTTTTTGAAACACACTGCAATTCCCACAATTTCCCCATTCAACTCCCAGAATTCTTCCCATAACTTATTTGGATGGAGTAGAACTCTGTTTGGGAATACTACAACTCCCACAATCCCCTCCCTCATCAGCAATTTTTTTGAAACACACTGCAATTCCCACAATTTCCCCATTCAACTCCCAGAATTCTTCCCATAACTTATTTGGATGGAGTAGAACTCTGTTTGGGAATACTACAACTCCCACAATCCCCTCCCTCATCAGCAATTTTTTTTGAAACACACTGCAATTCCCACAATTTCCCCATTCAACTCCCAGAATTCTTCCCATAACTTATTTGGATGGAGTAGAACTCTGTTTGGGAATACTACAACTCCCACAATCCCCTCCCCATCAGCAATTTTTTTGAAACACACTGCAACTCCCACAATTCCCCCATTCAACTCCCAGAATCCCTCCCAAAACTTATTTAGATGGAGTAGAACTCTGTTTGGGAATACTACAACTCCCACAATCCCCTCCCCATCAGCAATTTTTTTGAAACACACTGCAACTCCCACAATTCCCCATTCAACTCCCAGAATCCCTCCCAAAACTTATTTAGATGGAGTAGAACTCTGTTTGGGAATACTACAACTCCCACAATCCCCTCCCCATCAGCAATTTTTTTGAAACACACTGCAACTCCCACAATTCCCCCATTCAACTCCCAGAATCCCTCCCAAAACTTATTTAGATGGAGTAGAACTCTGTTTGGGAATACTACAACTCCCACAATCCCCTCCCCATCAGCAATTTTTTTGAAACACACTGCAACTCCCACAATTCCCCCATTCAACTCCCAGAATCCCTCCCAAAACTTATTTAGATGGAGTAGAACTCTGTTTGGGAATACTACAACTCCCACAATCCCCTCCCCATCAGCAATTTTTTTGAAACACACTGCAACTCCCACAATTCCCCCATTCAACTCCCAGAATCCCTCCCAAAACTTATTTAGATGGAGTAGAACTCTGCTTGGGAATACTACAACTCCCACAATCCCCTCCCCATCAGCAATTTTTTTGAAACACACTGCAACTCCCACAATTCCCCCATTCAACTCCCAGAATCCCTCCCAAAACTTATTTAGATGGAGTAGAACTCTGTTTGGGAATACTACAACTCCCACAATCCCCTCCCTCATCAGCAATTTTTTTGAAACACACTGCAATTCCCACAATTTCCCCATTCAGCTCCCAGAATTCTTCCCATAACTTATTTGGATGGAGTAGAACTCTGAGAAGACCCAGATCAGCAGAGCATACTACAAATCCCATTCGTTCAGGGTTTCTCCGCCTTCCTAATGCCACCAGCCCTTCACACATTGTTATTATCTATATAAATAAAAATGTAATGCTCGTTTGTGGGATTAACAGAACTCAAAAACCACTGGACACAAGATACCTCTCAGGTCAATGAGTGACCATCACTTAAAAAAATTGATTTTGTCATTTGGGAGTTGTAGTTGCTGGAATGTATAGTTCACCTACAATCAAAGAACATTCTGAACCCCACCAACGATGGAATTGAATGAGGCCTGGCCACACAGTTCTCCCATGACCAACAGAAAGGGTTTGGTGGGCGTTGAGCTTGAGTTTGGGAATTGTAGTTCACCTACATCCAGAGAGAACTGTGGACTCAAACAATGATGGATCTGGACCAAACTCTACACGAATACTCAATATGCCCAAATGTGAACACTGGTGGAGTTTGAGGAAAATAGAATCTTGACATTTGGGAGTTGTAGTTGCAGGGATTTATAGTTCACCTACCTTCAGAGCATTCTGAACCCCACCAGATGGAATTGAACCAAACTTGGCACACAGTTCTCCCATGACCAACAGAAAATACTGGAAGGTTTGGTGGGCAGTGTCCTTTGGTTTTGGAGTTGTAGTTCACCTACATCCAGAGATCACTGTGGACTCAAACTATGATGGATCTGGACCAAACTCTACGCGAATACTCATTATGCCCAAATGTGAACACTGGTGGAATTTGGGGAAAATATAATCTTGACATTTGGGAATTGTAGTTGCTGGAATGTATAGTTCACCTACAATCAAAGAACATTCTGAACCCCACCAACGATGGAATTGAATGAGGCCTGGCCACACAGTTCTCCCATGACCAACAGAAAGGGTTTGGTGGGCGTTGAGCTTGAGTTTGGGAATTGTAGTTCACCTACATCCAGAGAGCACTGTGGACTCAAACAATGATGGATCTGGACCAAACTTGGCACAAATGCTCAATATGCCCAAATGTGAACACTGGTGGAGTTTGGGGAAAATAGACCTTGACATTTGGGAGTTGTAGTTGCTGGGATTTATAGTTCACCTACAATCAAAGAGCATTCTGAACCCTACCAACGATGGAATTGAATCAAACTTGGCACACAGTTCTCCCATGACCAACAGAAAATACTGGAAGGGTTTGGTGGGCAGTGTCCTTTGGTTTTGGAGTTGTAGTTCGCCTACATCCAGAGATCACTGTGGACTCAAACTATGATGGATCTGGACCAAACTCTACGCGAATACTCATTATGCCCAAATGTGAACACTGGTGGAATTTGGGGAAAATATAATCTTGACATTTGGGAATTGTAGTTGCTGGGATTTATAGTTCACCTACAATCAAAGAGCACTCTGAACCCCACCAAGGATGGAATTGAACCAAACTTAGCACACAGTTCTCCCATGACCAACAGAAAATACTGGAAGGGTTTGGTGGGCAGTGTTCCGTTGCTTTTGGAGTTGTAGTTCACCTACATCCAGAGAGCACTGTGGACTCAAACAATGATGGATCTGGACCAAACTTGGCACAAATATTCCATATTTCCAAATATGTCTCACAGCCACCATGCCGGAACACAATGCTGGACCACTCTCACAACCAGTATTAAAAAAACTCTAAAATTACAACAGCACATTCACATTGAAACATTCACACCTGGCTCCAGCAGACAAGAGTCCTTTGTCTCACCCTGGTCATTCCACAGATCTATAAACCCTTTTTCCTAGTTCCAACAGACCTCACTACTTCTGAGGATGCTTGCCATAGATGTAGGAGAAACGTCAGGAGAGAATGCCTCTAGAACATGGCCATATAGCCCGAAAAAAACTACAACAACCCTATATTATGATTGTTGTTATTATTATTGTTGTTGTTTGAATGGAATGCAATTCCCAAAAGCAACCCCTACCCCCAACAGCATGGCTGGTTATTTAGGCACACTACAACTCCCAGAATCCTTCCCACCGGTGTGTCTCATCATCTGGGCCATCTCCAAGATTTTTGCTGTCTCTTTCCAGGCTTGGATGAATGAGAAGTTTTCCCCTGAGCTGCTGGAGAGCAAATCGGAAATCGTGGAGTGCGTCATTGAGCAGCTGGAGCACATGGTGAGAGAGAAGAGCATATTAATAAAAATGCACAGATGTAAATGGCCAGCTATGTTGCATCATATTATTATTATTATTATTATTATTATTATTATTATTACTAGCTGTTTCCTGGCCATGTGTTGCTGTGGCCTAGTTTGGTGGAGCTGCTGTTGCAATCTATCCAGGCAAATAGGCTTCCTCTTTTGTAAGAACATCCTTCCTGTGTTATTATTATTTACTAAATATAATTATATTTATTCATATATATATATATATATATATTCATCTCTTAAGTGAGACTATCTCCTATGCAAGTGTGGAGCTGCGGTCCCAATCTATCTGGGCAAATAGCCTTCCTTTTTTGTAGCAACGTCCTTCCTGTATTATTATTATTATTATTATTATTATTATTTATTTATTTATTTATTTATTTATTTAATACACTTGTATACCGCTAATATCTCAGCCTAAGTCGGCGACTCATTGCGGTTTACAACAATTAAAAACAATATACAATTTAAAACAACAACACATAGACAATACAAATTATTGGGCCACCAATAATAATACCATGTATCTCGTCACTAAAATCACAGTCCAGAATTCGTCATCCATAATTAACCAGTCCTTAGTCCATAAAATTCGGTGATAACAAACTAACCGAATGCTTGTTTACACAACCATGTTTTTAATCTCTTCCGAAACACCATCAGCGAAGAGGCTGATCGTATCTCTATAGGGAGGGTGTTCCAAAGCCGAGGGGCCACCACAGAAAAGGCCCTGTCTCTCGTTCCCACCAGCCGCACTTGGGAAGCCGGTGGGATAGAGAGCAGGGACTCTCCAGAAGATCTAAGGGTCCTGGTGGGCTGATAGGCTGAGATACGTTCGGATAGATAAGTTGGGCCAGAACCGTTTAGGGCTTTAAAGGCCAAAACCAGCACTTTGAATTGAGCCCGGTAGCATATCGGCAGCCAGTGGAGCTGGTGCAGCAGAGGAGTTGTGTGCTCCAGCGCCCCGCTCCTGTTAGTACCATGGCTGCCGCCCGTTGGACTAGTTGGAGCTTCCGGGCTGTCTTCAAAGGCAACCCCACGTAGAGAGCGTTGCAGTAATCAAGGTGGGATGTAACCAGAGCGTGGACTACCGTGGCTAAGTCAGACTTCCCAATTTGATTATATTTCCTTGTATTTATATTCCTCTCTTAAGTGATATTTTTCTCCTATGCAAGTGTGGAGCTGCTGTCCCAATCTCTCCGGGCAAATAGGCTTCCTCTTTTGTAAGAATATCCTTCCTATATTGTTATTATTATTGTTATTATTATTACTATTATTATTATTTACCAAATTTAATTCTATTTCCTTGTATTTATAATCCTCTCTTAAGTGTTATTTTCTCCTATGCAAGAGTGGACCTGCTGTCCCAATCTATCCAGGCAAATAGCCTTCCTTTTTTGTAGCAACGTCCTTCCTGTATTATTATTATTATTATTATTATTATTATTATTATTATTATTATTTACTCAATTTGATTATATTTCCTTGTATTTATATTCCTCTCTTAAGTGATATTTTTCTCCTATGCAAGTGTGGAGCTGCTGTCCCAATCTCTCCGGGCAAATAGGCTTCCTCTTTTGTAAGAATATCCTTCCTATATTGTTATTATTATTGTTATTATTATTACTATTATTATTATTTACCAAATTTAATTCTATTTCCTTGTATTTATAATCCTCTCTTAAGTGTTATTTTCTCCTATGCAAGAGTGGACCTGCTGTCCCAATCTATCCAGGCAAATAGCCTTCCTTTTTTGTAGCAACGTCCTTCCTATATTGTTATTATTATTGTTATTATTATTATTATTATTATTATTTACCAAATTTAATTCTATTTCCTTGTATTTATATTCCTCTCTTAAGTGAGATTTCCTCCTATGCAAGTGTGGGACTGCTGTTGCAATCTATCCGGGCAAATAGCCTTCCTCTTTTGTAGCAACGTCCTTCCTGTATTATTATTATTATTATTATTATTATTATTTACTCAATTTGATTATATTTCCTTGTATTTATATTCCTCTCTTAAGTGAGATTTCCTCCTATGCAAGTGTGGGACTGCTGTTGCAATCTATCCAGGCAAATAGCCTTCCTCTTTTGTAGCAACGTCCTTCCTGTATTATTATTATTATTATTATTATTGTTATTATTATTATTATTTACTAAATTTAATTATATTTTCTTGTATTTATATTCCTCTCTTAAGTGAGATTTTCTCCTATGCAAGTGTGAGATGCTGTCCCAATCTATGTGGGCAAATAGCCTTTTTCTTTTGTAGCAATGTCCTTCCTGTATTATTATTATTATTGGTATTATTATTATTATTTACTAAATTTAATTATATTTTCTTGTATTTATATTCCTCTCTTAAGTGAGATTTTCCCCTATGCAAGTGTGGGACTGCTGTTGCAATCTATCCGGGCAAATAGCCTTCCTCTTTTGTAGCAACGTCCTTCCTGTATTATTATTGTTACTATTATTATTATTTACTAAATTTAATTATATTTCCTTGTATTTATATTCCTCTCTTAAGTGAGATTTTCTCTTATGCAAGTGTGGAGATGCTGTCCCAATCTATCCAGGCAAATAGCCTTCCTCTTTTGTAGCAACGTCCTTCCTGTATTATTATTATTATTATTATTATTATTATTATTATTATTATTTACTCAATGCAATTATATTTCCTTGTATTTATATTCCTCTCCTCAGTGAGATTTTCTCCTATGCAAGTGTGGGACTGCTGTTGCAATCTATCCGGGCAAATAGCCTTCCTCTTTTGTAGCAACGTCCTTCCTGTATTATTATTATTATTATTATTATTATTATTATTATTTACTAAATGCAATTATATTTCCTTGTATTTATATTTCTCTCCTCAGTGAGATTTTCTCCTATGCAAGTGTGGGACTGCTGTTGCAATCTATCAGGGCAAATAGCCTTCCTCTTTTGTAGCAACGTCCTTCCTGTATTATTATTATTGTTACTATTATTATTATTTACTAAATTTAATTATATTTCCTTGTATTTATATTCCTCTCTTAAGTGAGATTTTCTCTTATGCAAGTGTGGAGATGCTGTCCCAATCTATCCAGGCAAATAGCCTTCCTCTTCTGTAGCAACGTCCTTCCTGTATTATTATTATTATTATTATTATTATTATTATTATTATTATTTACTAAATGCAATTATATTTCCTTGTATTTATATTTCTCTCCTCAGTGAGATTTTCTCCTATGCAAGTGTGGGACTGCTGTTGCAATCTATCAGGGCAAATAGGCTTCCTCTTTTGTAGCAACCTCCTTCCTGTATTATTATTATTGTTACTATTATTATTATTTACTAAATTTAATTATATTTCCTTGTATTTATATTCCTCTCTTAAGTGAGATTTTCTCTTATGCAAGTGTGGAGATGCTGTCCCAATCTATCCAGGCAAATAGCCTTCCTCTTCTGTAGCAACGTCCTTCCTGTATTATTATTATTATTATTATTATTATTATTTACTAAATGCAATTATATTTCCTTGTATTTATATTCCTCTCTTAAGTGAGATTTTCTCCTATGCAAGTGTGGAGCTGTTCTTGCAATCTATCCAGCAAATAGCCTTCCTCTTTTGTAGCAACGTCCTTCCTGTATTATTATTATTATTATTTTTATTATTATTATTATTTACTAAATGCAATTATATTTCCTTGTATTTATATTCCTCTCTTAAGTGAGATTTTCTCCTATGCAAGTGTGGAGCTGCTCTTGCAATCTATCCGGGCAAATAGTTCTTCCTCCCGGGTCAGGATGTCCTTCCTGCCTTTGCAAAACCCCTTTGCTTGTGTGTCTTTGCAGGAGGAGAACCTGAAGCGCACCAAAGGAGGGGACCTGAAGGCCAGCATCCACCGCATGGAAGTGGAGAGGATCCGCTACGTCCTCAGCAGCTATTTGCGCAGTCGGATCCGAAAGGTCTTTCCGTCATTTATTCCCTTCGTTGCCGTCCTTTGTCTCTAGGCCATCTTTCTGCCCTCATATGGATGCCTTTGTGGTTCTGTATCATATCTATATCAGTGTTGTTGGGCAAGTGGGCTTATTAGCAAAAGACCCTCCTCATAAATGCGGAGCAGAGTGATCTGTCGTATCAGAGTCACCTCTGGCTTTAAACACCACACGAGCTGGGAAAAATCAGCAAGCAGTTTATTGAGAATATAAAAATCGAAAACATGCAAATGTGAGTAGATCAATAGGTACCCCTCCAGTGGAAAGGTAACTGCGCTCCATGCAGTCATGCCAGCCACATGACCTTGGAGGAGTCTATGGACAATGCCAGCTCTTCGGCTTAGAAATGGCGACGAGCACCAGAGTTATTATAGAACCCTAAACTGGAAGAGACCCCAAAGGCCATGTGGGAGCACACAATCAAAGCACTCCTGAGAGATAGCCAACAGCCTCTGCTTAAAATTCCACCATCCCAATTTAGTGAACGGTCACTTTGGAAATGTGGATACTCCTAACGTCTGTGTTGATGCACCCAGTGCTCTTCGCTCTTCTTCCCCCTTCACCCGATGATGCTTCGCCCTTCTCCTCTTTATTTTCTCTTTAGATTGAGAAATATTTCCCGCACGTCCTGGAAAAAGAGAAGACACGGACGGAGGGAGAGCCCTCCATCCTCTCTCCAGAAGAGTTCGCTTTCGCCAAAGAGTGAGTGAATGAAGACTCGTTCGTTTCGATCAGCGTTTCTCAACCTGTGCTTCAAGACCCCTGGGGTCCTCCACTCTGATTGGCCAGCCTCTCAGCCAAGGGGAGGGCTGTTTCTGAGAATCCAAGCCGGAGGGGGGGGGGGGGGTGAGCAGTCATGCTCGGCGCATGGTAGCGTGGTACACATGTGTGGGCGAGGGAGAGCAGCCGAGGTTGGAGGGAGGCTCACGTCAGCTGGGGCATTCTGTGTGGGAAATTTGGTCCAATTCTATCATCGGTGGGGTTCAGAATACTCTGATTGTAGGTGAACTATAAATCCCAGCAACTACAAATCCCAAATGTCAAGGTTTATTTTCCCCAAACTGCGCCAGTGTTCACACTTGGGCATACTGAGTATTGGTGCCAATTTTGGTCCAGATCCATCATTGTTTGAGTCCACAGTGCTCTCTGGATGTAGGTGAACTACAACTCCCAAACTCAAACCCATCCAATATTTTCTGTTGGCCATGGGAGTTCTGTGTGCCAAGTTTGGCCCAATTCCATCATTAATGGAGTTCAGAATTCTCTTTGATTGTAGGTGAACTATAAATCCCAGCAACTACAACTCCCAAATGTCAAGATTCTATTTCCCCAAACTCCACCAGTGTTCACATTTAGGCATATTGAGTATTCCTGTAGAGTTTGGTCCAGATCCATCATTGTTTGAGTCCACAGCGATCTTGGGATGTAGGTGTACTACAACTCCAGAATGAAAGGACACTGTCCACCAAACCCTTCCAGTGTTTTCTGTGGGCCGTGGGAGTTTTGTGTGCCAAGTTTGGTTCAATTATATCATTGGTGGAGTTCAAAATGCTCTGTGGTTGTAGGGGAACTATAAATCCCAGCAACTGCAACTCCCAAATGTCAAGGTCTATTTCCCCCAAACTCCTCCAGTGTTCACATTGGAGCATATTGAGTGTCTGTGCCAAGTTTGGTCCAGATCCATCCTTGTCTTAGTCCACAGTGCTTCTCTGCATGTACATGAACTACAACTCCCCAATGTGAAGGTCAATGCCCACCAAACCCTTCCAGTGTTTTCTGTGGGCCGTGGGAGTTTTGTGTGCCAAGTTTGGTTCAATTCCATCATTGGTGGAGTTCAAAATGCTCTGTGGTTGTAGGGGAACTATAAATCCCAGCAACTCCAACTCCCAAATGTCAAGGTTTGGATCAATTCCATTGTTGGTGGAGTTCAAAATGCTCTGTGGTTGTAGGGGAACTCTTAATCACAGCAACTACAACTCCCAAAGGACAAAATCCCTGAAACAGACCTAAGAAACAAATGCTGGAAGTTGTAGTTTCACAAGCGCTTTGCCCTTCTCTGTCAAGGAGGACTGGTGCCTCACCAAACTATAACTCCCAAGATTCAATAGCCTTGAGACATGGATGCTAAAGTGGTGTCAAATTGAATTAATTTTCAGTGTAGATACACCCTCAAGAAGACTCCTTGAAGGTAACTATGGTCTTCCTGTCTTTCTTTCTTTCTTTCTTTCTTTCTTTCTTTCTTTCTTTCTTTCTTTCTTTCTTTCTTTCTTTCTTTCTTTCTTTCTTTCTTTCCAGGTACATGGCCAACACAGAGGCCCATCTCAAAAATGTGGCTCTGAAGCACATGCCTCCAAACCTACAGAAGGTG
Source organism: Anolis sagrei ordinatus (assembly GCF_025583915.1). Classification (NCBI taxonomy): domain Eukaryota; kingdom Metazoa; phylum Chordata; class Lepidosauria; order Squamata; family Anolidae; genus Anolis; species Anolis sagrei. The sequence goes on from NW_026847882.1 coordinate 4,055,957, forward strand.
GACCTCCTCAAAATAGGTAGGGAAGCCTTGCTTGTGTAGTTGTTGTTGTTGTTGTTGTTGTTGTTGTTGTTATTGTTGTTATTGTTATTATTGTTATTAGCTGTAACCACCGCGCGTTGCTGTGGCCAACCTTCCATCCCTCTTTCTCTCCTTTCTTCCCCTTTTTTCTTTTCTGCTCTTCTTCCTTCCTTCCTTCCTTCCTTCCTTCCTTCCTTCCTTCCTTCCTTTCTCTTCTCTTCCTTTTCCTTTCCTTTCCTTCTCCCTTTCCTCCCCCTTTCCTTCCCTTCCTTCCTTTCTTTCTTCTTCTTCTTTTCCTTCTCTCTTCCCCTTTTCTTTCCTTCTCTCCTTCCTTCTTCCCTTCTCTTCCCTTCCTTCCCCCTTTCCTTTCCTTCCCACTATCTCTTCTTTCTTTCTCTCCTTCTCTATTCTTTCCTTCACCCCTTCCCTTTTTTCTTTCCTTCCCTCCTTTCTTCTTTCCTTCTTCCCTTCCTTCCCCCTTTTCTTTCCTTCCCACTATCTCTTCTTTCTTTCTCTCCTTCCCTTTATTCTTTCCTTCACCCCTTCCCTTTTTTATTTCCTTCCTTCCTTCCTTCCTTCCTTCCTTCCTTCCTTCCTTCTTTCCTTCTCTTCCTCTTCCCTTCCTTCCCCCTTTCCTTCCCACTTTCTCTTCTTTCTTTCTTTCTTTCTTTCTTTCTTTCTTTCTTTCTTTCTTTCTTTCTTTCTCTCCTTCCTTCTTTCCTTCTCTTCTTCTTCCCTTCCTTCCCCCCTTTTCTTTCCTTCCCACTTCCTTTTCTTTCTCTTTCTTTCTTTCTTTCTTTCTTTCTTTCTTTCTTTCTTTCTCTCCTTCCTTTTTTTCTTTCCTTCTCTCCTTCCTTCCTTCTCTTTCCTTCCTTCCCTCTTTTCTTTCCTTCCCACTTTCTCTTTCTTTCTTTCTTCCTTTCTTATTCTCTTTTTCCCTTTTTTCTTTCCTTCTCTCCTTCCTTCTTTTCTTCTCTTCCTCTTCCCTTCCTTCCCCCTTTTCTTTCCTTCCCACTTTCTCTTTCTTTCTTTCTTCCTTTCTTATTCTCTTTTTCCCTTTTTTCTTTCCTTCTCTCCTTCCTTCTTTTCTTCTCTTCCTCTTCCCTTCCTTCCCCCTTTTCTTTCCTTCCCACTTTCTCTTCTTTCTTTCTCTCCTTCCCTTTTTTCTTTCCTTCTCTTCGTCTTCCTTCCTTCCCCCCTTTTCTTTCCCTTCCTCTTTCTCCCCTTTCTCCCTTCTCTACCTATTCTTGGACTGCAACTCCCAGCAGTCCTCCTAATCAGTCTATCTACCTACCTATCTATCTCCATCTAATCTATCTACCTGGAGGATTGTTGGGAGTTGTAGTCCAGGAATAGGAAATTGGGAATATGCCGGGATTGGGATGCTCTCAAAGAGATCCAAGGAGAAGAAAGCTTGCCTCTTGGAAGCAGTGCATTTGGAGCATCTTACTCTCCTAAAGGGCCTGGTCTAGGAGATATAGTCCGGAAGAGAGTGTGGGTATGCTACTGTGTGTTTTGTTTGCCAGGGGGAGTTGTTTTTGGGCATGCGCAGTTGTGTCTTTTTGCTCTTTTGGCTTTTTAAATCCCTTCTATTGCGTTTTTTCCAGTGTTTTTATGAGTGACGGTCACTTGTTGGCCTGAGAGGGGTCTTGTGTCCAAATTTGGTGTCAATTCGTCCAGTGTTTTTTGAGTTCTGTTCATCCCACAAACAAACATTACATTTCTATTTATATAGAAACTAACCATCCCCTGCCACATGTTGCTGTGGCCCAGTCTATGTATATGTGTGTTTGTGTGTGTGTGTGGTATTGCAAATGCGCTGGAATGTATTTTTTTTTTTGTCTTTTAAAGTCTCTTCTGCGGTGTTTTCTAGTGTTTTATGAGTGAAGGACATACGTTGGGTTGTTAGGTGTCTTGTGTCCAATTTTGGTGTCAATTCGTCCAGTGATTTTTGAGTTCTGTTAATCCCACAAACGAACATTGCATTGTTATGTATATAGAAACTAGCCATCCTCTGCCACACGTTGCTGTGGCCCAGTCTGTGTACATGTGTTTTGTCTGTGTATATGTGTGTGTGTGTGTGTGTATGGTTTTGTGAATGTGTTAAAATGTAATTTTTTTTGGCTTTTTAAAGTCTCTTCCGCTGTGTTTTTCAGTGTTTTTATGAGTGATGGTCACTTGTTGGCCTGAGAGGTGTCTTGTGTCCAAATTTGGCGGCAATTCGTCCAGTGGATTTTGAGTTCTGTTAATCCCACAAACGAACATTATCTTTTTATTTATATAGATTACTAAACTAGCCGTCCCCTGCCACACATTGCTGTTGCCCATTCTGGGTATATGTGTTTTGTATGGGTATATATTTGTATATATGTGTGTTTGTGTGTGTATGGTATTGCGCATGAGTTGTAATGTATTTTTAAAATTGCTTTTTAAGCCTCTTCCGCTGTGTTTTCTAGTGTTTTATGAGTGAAGGACATACGTTGGGTTGTTAGGTGTCTTGTGTCCAAATTTGGTGTCAATTCGTCCAGTGGTTTTTGAGTTCTGTTAATCCCACAAACGAACATGACATTTTTATTTATATAGACTAGTCGTCCCCTGCCACGCCTTGCTGTGGCCCACATGGGGGTTCTGTGTGGGAGGTTTGGCCCAATTCTATCGTTGGTGAGGTTCAGAATGCTCTTTAACTGTAGGTGAACTATAAATCCCAGCAACTACAACTCCCAAATGTCAAGATTCTATTTCCCCCAAATTCCACCAGTGTTCACATTTGGGCATATTGAGTATTCTTGTAGAGTTTGATCCAGATCCATCATTGTTTGGTGGGGTTCAGAATGCTCTTTGATTGTAGGTGAACTATAAATCCCAGCAACTACAACTCCCAAATGTCAAGATTCTATTTCCCCCAAATTCCACCAGTGTTCACATTTGGGCATATTGAGTATTCTTGTAGAGTTTGGTCCAGATCCATCATTGTTTGGTGGGGTTCAGAATGCTCTTTGATTGTAGGTGAACTATAAATCCCAGCAACTACAACTCCCAAATGTCAAGATTCTATTTCCCCCAAATTCCACCAGTGTTCACATTTGGGCATATTGAGTATTCTTGTAGAGTTTGGTCCAGATCCATCATTGTTTGGTGGGGTTCAGAATGCTCTTTGATTGTAGGTGAACTATAAATCCCAGCAACTACAACTCCCAAATGTCAAGATTCTATTTCCCCCAAATTCCACCAGTGTTCACATTTGGGCATATTGAGTATTCTTGTAGAGTTTGATCCAGATCCATCATTGTTTGGTGGGGTTCAGAATGCTCTTTGATTGTAGGTGAACTATAAATCCCAGCAACTACAACTCCCAAATGTCAAAGATTCTATTTCCCCCAAACTCCACCAGTGTTCACATTGGGCATATTGAGTATTCTTGTAGAGTTTGATCCAGATCCATCATTGTTTGGTGGGGTTCAGAATGCTCTTTGATTGTAGGTGAACTATAAATCCCAGCAACTACAACTCCCAAATGTCAAGATTCTATTTCCCCCAAATTCCACCAGTGTTCACATTTGGGCATATTGAGTATTCTTGTAGAGTTTGGTCCAGATCCATCATTGTTTGGTGGGGTTCAGAATGTAGGTGAACTATAAATCCCAGCAACTACAACTCCCAAATGTCAAGATTCTATTTCCCCCAAATTCCACCAGTGTTCACATTTGGGCATATTGAGTATTCTTGTAGAGTTTGGTCCAGATCCATCATTGTTTGGTGGGGTTCAGAATGCTCTTTGATTGTAGGTGAACTATAAATCCCAGCAACTACAACTCCCAAATGTCAAGATTCTATTTCCCCCAAATTCCACCAGTGTTCACATTTGAGCATATTGAGTATTCTTGTAGAGTTTGGTCCAGATCCATCATTGTTTGGTGGGGTTCAGAATGCTCTTTGATTGTAGGTGAACTATAAATCCCAGCAACTACAACTCCCAAATGTCAAGATTCTATTTCCCCCAAATTCCACCAGTGTTCACATTTGGGCATATTAAGTATTCTTGTAGAGTTTGGTCCAGATCCATCATTGTTTGGTGGGGTTCAGAATGCTCTTTGATTGTAGGTGAACTATAAATCCCAGCAACTACAACTCCCAAATGTCAAGATTCTATTTTCCCCCAAACTCCACCAGTGTTCACATTTGGGCATATTGAGTATTCTTGTAGAGTTTGGTCCAGATCCATCATTGTTTGAGTCCACAGTGCTCTCTGGATGTAGGTGAACTACAACTCCAAAACCAAAGGACACTGCCCACCAAACCCTTCCAGTATTTTCTGTTGGTCATGGGAGAACTGTGTGCCAAGTTTGGTTCAATTCAATCGTGGGGTTCAGAATGCTCTTTGATTGTAGGTGAACTATAAATCCCAGCAACTACAACTTTCAAATGACAAAATCAATTTTTTGAGTGATGGTCACTCCTTGGGTTGTTAGGTGTCTTGTGTCCAAATTTGGTGTCAATTCATCCAGTGGTTTGTGAGTTACGTTAATCGCACAAACATATTTTTATTTCTATAGATTATTATTAATATTTCCTTATTAATTCTTGCCATTAGTTTGTGCTCAGCTTTTGTTTCTGGATCGAGACCCAAAGTGGGTCGCAACCTTAAAAGCAATACAAAAGAATCAATATCAAAACAGACGTCAATATAGTCCTGTTTGGAGAGTCAACGCAACGGAATCCGCCTGGGCCTCCTTTTGAGAGAGACGCTCTTCCCTTTGTCTTTTCTTTGCAGTCCCCAAACCAAACCTGGACGCCTTTGTGTTCCTGCGAGTGAAGGAGAGGCAGGAGAACATCCTGGTGGAGCCAGAGACGGATGAGCAGAGGTAGGGAAGGCCGGCCAGCCACCAAGCTTGCCCAATTCCGCCGCCTCACATCCTCCAGGAAAGGGGAGCAAAGGCTGGGCAGCTATCTGTCAAGAGGGCTTGGGTTGTGTCTTCCTGCCTGGCAGAAGGGAGTTGGGCTAGATGACCTTTGGGGGTCTCTTCCAACTCTAAGATTCTATGGGTCATCCTCCAGAACAAATAGAGTGCTTCCATGACCCAAAATCCAGAGATGTTGAAGTCATGTGATACACAATCTATAGGTATAAAAATGCTCTGTGCATAATGAGTACATTAAAAACAAAAAACCTATGGGGCCAAATTACCCCAAATTTGGCAACAAAACTCCTCACAATCCAAGGAGTGGATTATATGGCAGTGTAGACACACACACACACACATGGATGGATGTTGGATCACTGGTTGGTGTGTGTGTGTATACACACAATACCTTATATATTATATACATTGCTATATAATACATATATATTATATAATATATATTATTACATTGCTGTATAATACATATATTATATTATATGCATTGCTATATAATACATATTATATTATATACATTGCTATATAATACATATATATTATATGATATATATTATTACATTGCTGTATAATACATATATTATATTATATGCATTGCTATATAATACATATTATATTATATACATTGCTATATAATACATATATATTATATTATATATATTATTACATTGCTATATAATATATATTATATTATATACATTGCTACATAATACATATATATTGTATATGTATATTATTACATTGCTGTATAATACATATATATGCATTATATACATTGCTATATAATACATATATATTATATATATTATTACATTGCTATATGATACATATATATTATATTATATACATTGCTATATAATACATATATATTATATATATATATTATTACATTGCTGTATAATACATATATTATATTATATGCATTGCTATATAATACATATTATATTATATACATTGCTATATAATACATATATATTATATTATATATATTATTACATTGCTATATAATATATATTATATTATATACATTGCTACATAATACATATATATTGTATATGTATATTATTACATTGCTGTATAATACATATATATACATTATATACATTGCTATATAATACATATATATTATATATATTATTACATTGCTATATAATACATATATATACATTATATACATTGCTATATAATACATATATATTATATATATTATTACATTGCTATATAATACATATATATTATATCATATACATTGCTATATAATACATATATATTATATTATATACATTGCTATATAATACATATATATCATATTATATACATTGCTATATAATACATATATATTATATATATTATTGTTATATATACTACTATATAATATAATGTTAGAATAGAGTTAGAAGGGACTCTACCATGGTATTGGGGGAGAACAGACAGGAAGGAAGGAGAGAAGAAAAAGGGAAGGAATGAAGGAGGAAAAGTGGGAAGAAAGGAAGGAAAGAGAGAAGGAAAGAGGGAAGGAAAGAGAGAAGGAAGGAAAGAAAGAGGTAGTGAAGGAAGGAAGAAGAGAAAGTAGAAAGGAAAGAAAAGGGAGGGAAATGCAGGAAAGAGGTAAAGAAAGAAGGAAGGAGAAAAGGAAATAAAAAGTGAAAGAAGGAAGGAAACAGGGAGGGAAGAAAGGAGACAAAGGAAGAAGTAGAGAAAGGGGAGGGAAGGAAGGAAAGAGAGAAGGAAGGATGAAACCAAAGAGCGAAAGAAGGAATGAAAGAAAGAGGTAGAGAAGGAAGAAAGGAGAGAAAGGGGAAGGGGAAGAAAAAAAAGGGGGGGGGAGGAATAGGTAGGTACCTCTCTTTCATAATAGTCCAGATATCTACCTCTGCTTCGAAAATTCTTACTATAGGCCACAGCAACGCGTGGCAGGGCACAGCTAGTGGCATTATAAAAAGGTAAACAACTCAAATTGAGGGACTTTGACATAGCCAAAGGGTTACAGAAGGGGATGCCTGCAGATCAATGTATTTTACTTTAGAGTAAAAGTCAAGGTTTCCCCTTGACATTAAGTCTAGTTGAGTCCAACTCTGGGACTCTGGTCCCTTTCTAAGCCAAAGAGCTGGCATTGTCCATAGACACCTCCAAAGTCATGTAGCCATGACTGCATGGAGTGCCGTTACCTTCCCCCCGGAGCCGTGCCTATTGATCTACTCACATTTCCATGTTTCCGAACTGCTAGGTTGGCAGAAACTGGGGCTGACAGTGGGAGCTCACCCTGGATTCAAACTGCCAACCTTTCGGTCAGCAAGTTTATTTATTTATTAATTATTTACAGTATTTATATTCCACCCTTCTCACCCCGCAGAGGACTCAGGGCAGATGACATTGTACATATACGTGGCAAACATTCAATGCCGTAGACGCACAACATATATAGACAGAGACACAGAGGCTATTTAACATTCCAGCTTTTGTCTTGAGGGTATTCTGGCCACCAGGGGAGCTGTCGCTTCACTATCCATTTGTGACACTGATGAAGTGCTTCCTCATTCTTTGCATTCTTGCTGGAGATTTTTATGGCATTGTAAATTAGCCTCACCACATAAGTGGTACCTAAATTTCCGACTTGACAGTTGTAACTATATTGTCGAAGGCTTTCATGGCCAGAATCACTGGGTTGTTGTAGGTTTTTTCGGGCTATATGGCCATGTTCTAGAGGCATTCTCTCCTGACGTTTCGCCTGCATCCATGGCAAGCATCCTCAGAGGTAGTGACTACAACTCCCACAATTCCTAACAGGCGAAACGTCAGGAGAGAATGCCTCTAGAACATGGCCATATAGCCCGAAAAAACCTACAACAACCCAATTGTAACTGTCTTTCAGGCTGCAAAGGTCAACAGCAAGCTACACAAATTGGTCGGAAGCTCACTCTGACCCGGGCCGGCTTCAAACTCATGACCTTTTGGTCAGTAGTGCTCTTAATGCAGCTGACTCCCAGCCAGCTGCGCCACAGTCTCAGTTCAGCAGCTCAGCGGTTTAATCCGCTGCAACACGAGGGGAACCATTTATTACTATTGTTATGATGCAAATGTGTATTTCTGTTGTATTAACTTTCTTGAAATTATACACTTTTCTACTTTAATTCACAAATATCAACTGTTCAATTGTCAAAAAAAGGTTTTTTTGCTCTTTGCTGCCCAAGTTCTATATTCCTGACCCATGTTTGGATGGTCTGTCTCTTTCAGCGAGTACGTGATTGACCTGGACGAGGACTCCCAGCACCTGATCCGGTACAAAACCATCGCTCCTTTGGTGGCTTCCGGGGCGGTCAAGCTCATTTGAAATGCAAGGAGAAGTGAAATACTGCAAATTTGGAGGGGAAAGGCTTGTTCCCAGTTCCCATCGATGTTTTCGCTTGCAAATATCCTTTTTCTGTCCTGCTGCAAAAAAAGAGGAAACCCTGCAATCCACCATATGACCAGCAGGTGGCACTAGACCTATTCTGACAATGGAAATTTATACATATTTCCATAACTTGGAGGCAATTACTTTTCTGGACTGCAGTTCCAATTAATAGTAACTTTTTCAAGGACGGACTTTTCTAGCCTACCAAGGCTCCCCTCGCGGTGGCTGGGGACAATGGAAGTTTCAGTCCACCCCATCAGAAGCCTTCTAGCGCATAGAGAAGGCGGCAAGGAACTGCATTGCCATCCCCATAATAAATAATAATATTCAACTCAAGCCATGGTGTTTTGCGGCTGAACTCTTTGCGCATGTGCGTAACATCTGGAAAAACGGGCGGATTTTTCAGAACTACAGAAAATATTTTGGAAAGCAACAAATAGTAGCTGGAACGTGCACAGAGCAAAATACACTATGTACAAGAGTGCCTTGTTTTCACTGACTGCTAAAATACCTTCTGGCTTTGACTCCGTTTCCTTTATAGGATGACAACATTTGAAAACGTGTGTATAGCTGGGGTGCCCACTTACGCAGACAGGCTCCCACCTCCACAAACAGCAGTATATTAGGAAGTATCATTATATTATTAGGAATATATAATATTATTATACTCTAAGGAATTTTATATATATAATATATAGGAAGAATATATAATATTATTAGGAATATATTATATTATTAGGAATTTTATATACATAATATATAGGAAGAATATATAATATTATTAGGAGTATTATATACATATATAGGAAGAATATAAAATATTAGGAATATATAATATTATATTATTAGGAATATTATATACATACCGGTAATATATAGGAAGAATATATAATATTAGGAATATGTAATATATAATTATATATACATAATATATATTACATATTCATAATATACGTAATATATAGGAAGAATATGTAATTTAATTATATTAGGAATATTATATATATAATATATAGGAAGAATATATAATATTAGGAATATGTAATATTATATTAGGAATATTATATACATAATATATAGGAAGAATATATAATATTATTAGGAATATATAATATTATTATATTATTAGGAATATTATACATATATAGAAAGAATATATAATATTAGGAATATATAATATTATATGATTAGGAATATTATATATATAATATATAGGAGGAATATATAATGTTATATTAGGAATATAATATACATAATATATAGGAAGAATATATAATATCATTAGGAATATATAATATTAGGAATGTATATTCTTAGGAATATTATATATATAATATATAGGAATAATATATAATATTAGGAATATATAATATATTCTCAGGAATATTATATATATAATATATAGGAATAATATATAATATTAGGAATATATAATATATTCTTAGGAATATTATATATATAATATATTGGAAGAATATATAATATTAGAAATATTATATACATAATATATAGGAAGAGGAGGAGAATATTATATACATAATATAGCGGAAGAATATATTATATTATTAGGAATATTATATATATATATATATATAATTAGGCAGTATATTAGAAAGTAGGCTCCCACTTCCATGAATAGCTCTAGCTCCCACCACTCAGGAGACACCAATGCCCCCCCCCCCCCCAAAATGACATTGCAGGTTAGAGTGAGCGCCACGGACATGTCCAAGAGCCCTGCCAATGCCCTGCACAAACACAATCCTGCCCACCATCCATTCACATGAGGACAATTTCATCCTAGATCTTATGTGTTTCCTCCACCACAGACATCCCAGTGTTCCTTACTCTCTCCATTGGTGTGGAATTTGCATGACCCCGCCCACTACCTCTCCCTTAACCCATTCCTATTATTTTCTATGTCACACAGCAAACACAGAGGAATTGATCAGAAACTGAACATACTAGAGAAGTTTGGGGAGAATTCACCATGATTTATAGGAGTTGTAGGTACTGGGATGTATAGTTCACCTGCAATCTAAGAGCACTCTGAACTCCACCAATGATAGACCTAGAGCTAACCTGGCACACAGGACACCCATGACTAACAAAAAATACTGGAGGTCTTTGGAGGGTTTAAAGGAGTTGTAGTTCACCTACATCCAGAGCGCACAATGAACTCAAACAAGGATGGATCTGGACTAAACTCGGCATGCATACCCAATATGCTCAAATTTGAATACTGGTGGATTTTGGGGGGAATTGGCCTGGACATTTTGGAGTTGTAGGTACTGGGATGTATAGTTCACCTGCAATCAGTGAGCACTGTGAAGGAGAGGAAAGTAGAGGAGGACAGAAAGAAGAGAGATGAGAGAAAAAGAAAAAAAAAAGGAGAAAGAGGAAAGGAGAAGAGAGGAAAAGTAAGAAAAGGAGAAGAGAAGAGATGAAAAAGAAGAGAAGGAAATGAGGAAAGAAAGAAGAGGGGGAGGACAGAAAGAGGAGAGGAGAAAGGAAAGAAAAAGGTGAGGAGAAAAAAAGGGTAGAGAAAAAGAAGGGAGAAGAGATGAAAGGAGAAGGGAAGAAAAGGGAAACAGGATAGAAGAGGGAAAGGAGAGGAGAAGAAAGGATTAGAAATGAGACGAGAAGAAAAGAGGAAAGGAGAGGAGAAGAAAGGAAAGAAGAGGGAAAGTAAAGGATGAGGACGAGAGGAAAAGGAAAGGAGAAGAAAGGTGATGAGAGAAGAAAGTGGAAGAAGGAAAATAGGAAAGGAGAGAAGAGGAAATGGAGTGAAAGAAAGGAGAGAAGAGGTAAAGAAAAGGAGAGAAAGAAACGGAAAGTAGAGGAGGAGGACAGGAGAGGAAAAGGAAAGGAGAAGAAAGGTGATGAGAGAAGAAAGAGAAGAGGAAAAGGAGAGGAGAAGAAGAAATAAGGGAAGAGAGGAAAAGAAAGAAGAGGAAAGTACAGAAGAGGATAGAAGAAAGAGGAGAGGAAGGGAAAGAAGAAAGAGAAGAAGATTAGAAATGAGAGAGGAATGGAGAGGAGAAGAAAGGAAAGAGAAAGAAGAGGAGAGGAGGACAGGAGAGGAAAAGGAAAGGTGATGAGAGAAGGAAGAGAAGAGGAAAAGGAGAGGAGAAGAATGAAGAAATGAGAGAAGAGAGGAAAAGAAAGAAGAGGAAAGTACAGAAGAGGGTAGAAGAAAGGAGAGAAAGAGAAGAAGAAGATTAGAAATGAGGAATGGAGTGGAGAAGAAGGGAAAGAAAGAAGAGGAAAGTGGGGAGGAGGACAGGAGAGGAAAAGTAAAGGAGAAGAAAGGTGATGAGAGAAGGAAGAGAAGAGCAAAAGGAGAGGAGAAGAAAGAAGAAATGAGAGAAGAGAGGAAAAGAAAGAAGAGGAAAGTACAGAAGAGGGTAGAAGAAAGAGGAGAGAAAGAGAAGAAGATTAGAAATGAGAGAGGAATGGAGAGGAGAAGAAGGGAAAGAGAAAAGAGGAAAGTGGAGGAGGACAGGAGAGGAAAAGGAAAGGAGAAGAAAGGTGATGAGAGAAGGAAGAGAAGAGCAAAAGGAGAGGAGAAGAAAGAAGAAATGAGAGAAGAGAGGAAAAGAAAGAAGAGGATAGTACAGAAGAGGGTAGAAGAAAGAGGAGAGAAAGAGAAGAAGATTAGAAATGAGAGAGGAATGGAGAGGAGAAGAAAGGAAAGAGAAAGAAGAGGAGAGGAGGACAGGAGAGGAAAAGGAAAGGTGATGAGAGAAGGAAGAGAAGAGGAAAAGGAGAGGAGAAGAATGAAGAAATGAGAGAAGAGAGGAAAAGAAAGAAGAGGAAAGTACAGAAGAGGGTAGAAGAAAGGAGAGAAAGAGAAGAAGAAGATTAGAAATGAGGAATGGAGTGGAGAAGAAGGGAAAGAGAAAGAAGAGGAAAGTGGAGGAGGACAGGAGAGGAAAAGGAAAGGAGAAGAAAGGTGATGAGAGAAGGAAGAGAAGAGCAAAAGGAGAGGAGAAGAAAGAAGAAATGAGAGAAGAGAGGAAAAGAAAGAAGAGGAAAGTACAGAAGAGGGTAGAAGAAAGAGGAGAGAAAGAGAAGAAGATTAGAAATGAGAGAGGAATGGAGAGGAGAAGAAGGGAAAGAGAAAGAAGAGGAAAGTGGAGGAGGACAGGAGAGGAAAAGGAAAGGAGAAGAAAGGTGATGAGAGAAGGAAGAGAAGAGCAAAAGGAGAGGAGAAGAAAGAAGAAATGAGAGAAGAGAGGAAAAGAAAGAAGAGGATAGTACAGAAGAGGGTAGAAGAAAGAGGAGAGGAAGAAGAAGATTAGAAATGAGAGAGGAATGGAGAGGAGAAGAAGGGAAAGAGAAAAGAGGAAAGTGGAGGAGGACAGGAGAGAAGAAAGAGAAGAGGAAAAGGAGAGGAGAAGAAGAAATAAGGGAAGAGAGGAAAAGAAAGAAGAGGAAAGTACAGAAGAGGATAGAAGAAAGAGGAGAGGAAGGGAAAGAAGAAAGAAAAGAAGATTAGAAATGAGAGAGGAATGGAGAGGAGAAGAAGGGAAAGAGAAAGAAGAGGAAAGTGGAGGAGGACAGGAGAGGAAAAGGAAAGGAGAAGAAAGGTGATGAGAAGGAAGAGAAGAAAGGAGAAGGAAATGGGGGAGAGAAGAAAGATGAGGGGAGAGGAAAGTTGTGGAAAGAGGTAAGAGTTGAGCAAGAAGAGGGGGTTAATAATCACCTGGGGGGGGGGGAATGTCCCATGGGCCTTCGTAGTGCTCTCTGGGTTGCAAAACCAGCCTTTTCTGTATGGGGGGCTTTCCCCTTTCCGGAGGGCCCTGTGCCCCTCAACCAGTGCATGCCAATGGGTCTGACCCTGAGCTAAGAAGCAAGGCATGGCTGGCCCCTGTTTTCCAGAAGCCTGGCTTCCTGCGGTGCGTCTGCAAAGGATTAGCTCACAAGAGGCTAATCTTAATCCTGGGGAGGCATTGTCTTCGGTCACCTCTCAGTTTGGTCTCAGCTCCTTGGTTTCCTCCAGAGAATTGGAACCATTCCAATAATAATAATAATAATAATAATAATAATAATAATAATAATAATAACCATTATTATTATTATTATTATTATTATTATTATTATTGATTCCCCGCCACTATCTCCCCAAGGGACTTGGAGCGGCTTACATGAGGCCAAGCCCAACAACACATCCAAAACAACAAGCAATAAACAATACAATTAATATAACTCACAGGTAGACAATAACACACAACGATTTAAAAACCCATGGCTGAGCCATATGCAATAGTTAAAACTTCAAAAATAAATGCTGGACATGAACAGAGGGTGTCTCTACTAGGAGGGTTTTAAACCAAAAGTAGAGTTGCTGTGGCCCACATGGGACCGCATCTCGGCCTATGAGCCCACGAGGGCCTTGAGATCGTCTGGGGAGGCCCTTCTCTCGATCCCGCCTGCCTCACAGGCTCGTCTGGCAGGGACGAGAGAGAGGGCCTTCTCAGTGGTGGCCCCCCGGCTGTGGAACACCCTCCCTACTGACATCAGACAGGCGCCCTCCCTTATGGCTTTCCGTAAGAGCCTAAAGACCTGGCTATTCGAGAAGGCATTTAAATGAGTGCTACATTAAC
>NW_026847882.1:4071347-4123847 GCF_025583915.1 Anolis sagrei ordinatus
TCCAGAGTGACTCCCAGGGATTTGGGTGCGCTGCAATGCTCCAAAGGGATTCCTTCCCAGGTAATAATCCCCCGAGCTCGGGATGCTTGTCTGTTCTTGAGGTGAAAGGCACATGTCTGTGTTTTAGATGGATTAGGGGTCAGCTGGTTTTCCCTGTAATAGGCAGTAAGGTCATCTAGAGTTTCGCAGTGCTTCTGTTCAACCATCTCAAAGCTCCCTGCTTGAGCGGTGATGGCACGATCATCAGCATAGATGAAACTCTCTGTCCCTTCTGGCAGTGGCTGGTCATTTGTGTTGATGTTGAACATGGATGGAGCAAGCACGCTCCCTGAGGCAGGCTGTTCTTCTGTTTCCGCCATCTGCTTCTCTGGCCCTGGAACTCAACAAAAATGGAAAAATGGGATGGAAAGAAGGGACTTGAAAGAAGGGTCTTGGGGTGCATCATCTACACTCAAACGAGTGCAACTTGGCCCCACTTTTAGTGCCATGGAGCATGCTACGGAATCATGAAAGTTGTAACCTGGGACCTTGTCAAACCGCAACTCCTTCGCATTGAGCCTATGGAAGTCCAAGCTGTGCCACATTGCATTAGCTGGACAGGGTAGAGATGCTCCTTGTGTCCTGCAAAGCACGTGGGGCTGGCCCTGGAGGGGCGTGGCCAGGTAGGGAGGGGCGTGGCTTGGCTTCTCACCTGCCTCCATTCATCCTTTGGGTCCCTGGGAGGAGGACGCAGCTTGCAAGCAAGCAGGAGCCATGAGCTGCAGAGAGTAAGTTGCTCGTGTGGATGAGACATCCGTGTCAGAGGACAAAGAAGATCCTTTGGGGGTGGTTGGGAGGAGAAACAGCAATGTGGTGTGAGACCAATGATGGAGAAGGAAGAATTGCAATAGTTGCAACTATGAGTTTTGCAAAGCCATGAGAAGGTGCACCTTGCAGGTTTCATCTTACTGAGAAGAGCTATAACCTGGGGTTCAAACTCCTTCCTTCCATTCTGCCTTCCTCTTCAAAGGTTGGACTGCCATTATTATTATTATTATTATTATTATTATTATTATTATTTACACCCCGCAAAAAAAAAAGTTCAACAATTGAGATACTGTGTTGTTGAAAGTTTTCACAGCCAGAATGCCTGGGTTGCTGTGAGTTTTCCGGGCTGCCTGGTCATGTTCCAGAAGCATTCTCTCCTGACGTTTCGCCTCCATCTATAGCAGGCATCCTCAGAAGTTGTGAGGTCAACTACAGGAACATGGCCACACAGCCTGGAAAACTCACAGCAAACCAAATAAAATTATTCTTATTTTTATACTTATTTTCTGTCCCAGAGAGAATTGGAATTTGAAAAATGTGGCTTGTTGTGGAAGGATTGGTGTGACAGCTTCATTGGAGACCCCTTTCCCCATGATAACGCTTTTGGGAGTGGATTTCGCTTCCAAGGAGACGATTCCTTTCACTTCCTTCCTTCCTGTTTATCCTTCCTTCCTTCTTTCCTTCCTTCCTTCCTTGCCTTTTGTCTTTCCTTCCTTCTGTCTTTTCTTTATCACTCCCTCCCTTCCCACCCTCACTTTTATCCTTTCTTCTGTTTTTCCTTCCCTTCCTTCTTTCCATCCTTGCCTTCCACTCTTCCCTCTTTTCTGTTTGTCTTTCCTTCTCTCCTTCTTTCCCTCCTTCCTTGCTCCCTCTTTCCTTCCTTCATTCCTTTTACTTTCCTTCTCTCTTTCCTTCCTTCCTTCCTTGCTTCCTTCCTTCCTCCTTTTCTATTCCTTCATCTTTCTCTTCTTCCTTCTCTACCTCTTTCCATCCTTCCTTCTCTCTTTCCTTCTTTCCTTCCCTCCCTCTACCCTTCCTTCCTGTTTGTTTGTCTTTCCTATCCTTTCCTTCGCTTCCTTCCTTTCTCATCCCTTTAATCCTTCCTTCCCCTTTGTCTTTTCTTCCTTCTCTCCTTTATCCCTTCCTTCCTTCTCATCCCTTTCATCCTTCCTTCCTTTCCTTTTGTCTTTTCTTCTCTCTTTCTTCCCTTCCTCCTTCCCTCCCTCCCTCTTTCTCCCTCTCTCCATACCCTCTCTCCCTTTCATCCTTCCTTCTTTTTTCCTTCCTCCTTCCCTTCCTTCTTTCCATTCTTGCCTGCCTGCCTGCCTTCCTTCCTTTCTGTTTGTCTTTCTTTCCCTCCTTTCCCATCCCTTTAATCCCTCCTTCCTTTTTGTCTTTTCTTCTTTCTCTTTCCTTCCTTCCTTCCTTCCTTCTCATCCCTTTCATCCTTCCTTTCCTTTTGTCTTTCCTTCTCTTTCTCCTTCCTCCTCTTTCTCTCTCCTCTTTCTCTCTCTCCTTCCTCCTTTCCTCCTTCCTTCTATTTTTCCTTCCTATCTCCTTCCTTCTCTCCTCCCTCCTCCTTCTCTTTCTCCCTTCCTTCCTCTTCGTCTTTTCTTCCTTCTCTTTCTTTCCTTCCTTCTCATCCCTTTCATCCTTCCTTTCCTTTTGTCTTTCCTTCTCTCTTTCTTCCTTTCCTCCTTCTCTCCCTCCCTCTTTGTCTCTCCATCCCCTCCCTCCCTTTCATCCTTCTCTTTTTCCTCCCTCCTTCCCTTCCTTCTTTCCATTCTTGCCTGCCTGCCTTCCTTCCTTTCTCATCCCTTTAATCCTTCCTTCCTCTTTGTCTTTTCTTCCTTCTCTCTTTCCTTTATCCCTTCCTTCCTTCCTCCTCATCCCTTTCACCCTTTCTTCCTTTCCTTTTGTCTGTCCTTCTCTCTTTCTTCCTTTCCTCCTTCTCTCCCTCCCTCTTTCTCCCTCTCTCCATCCCCTCCCTCCCTTTCATCCTTCCTTCTCTTTTTCCTTCCTCCTTCCCTTCTTTCTTTCCATTCTTTCCTCCCTCCCTCCCTCCTTTCATTTCCATCCTCCTTCTCTGCCTCATTCTTAACTATGAGTTGTGTATAGTTTGGATGTTTGTCCCATAAATGAGTCATGCGGGGGTCCCGAGAGGAAAAAATACCTGGATGAGATGGTCCTTTGGAGGGGGGGGGGGACTCTTCTAGGGGCCTTCTCCTAATGGCTCAATTGCTAACACTGCCGCCTTCTGCCTTCAGCCTCTTCCAGGTCTTTGGTACCCGGGCCATCACCCCTCGGACCACTCCCGCCACCCGGCTTTCCCTGAGCCACCCGCCTCCCATTCGCAAGCTCCTCGACTCCTACGAAGAGCTCCGGGAAGGCCTGGGACACCCGTCCTTGCGCCCGTGCCTGAACACCACCACCTTTTCCGCCGCGGAGTCCGAGAGGCCGCAGCAGGAGGTGGCCAAGGGCTGTCGCGGGAAGAAGAAGAAGAGGGTGGTCTTTGCGGACATGAAGGGCTTCTCACTGACCGCCGTCCGGATCTTCTCCAAGATCGAGGAGGACCTCTGTGACCTCCAGCAAGCCCTCTCACACTTGACCGGCTTCCGGGAGAAGCTGCGAGGGCCGCGTCCCGAGGCGAGGAAGTACCTCCCGGACTTCCCGCAGCCTTCCGCCGATTACGTGGCTTTCCGCAGCCGCCTGCAGAGCGGCTTCGTCTGCTTGGAGAACTGCCTCGTCCAGGAGAAGTCCATCTCCGGGACCGTCAAGGTCAAGAACCTCAGCTACGAGAAGAAAGTCTTCGTCCGCATCACCTTCGATTCCTGGCGCAGCGCCCGCGACGTCGCTTGCCGGTACATGCCCAACACCTATGGCTACTCCGACACAGATACGTTCTCCTTCGAGGTGCCCTTTCCCAAAGGATGCGCTCCCTGCCACAACATTGAGTTCTGCGTTTGCTTCCACAGCGGAGAGAAAGTGTATTGGGATAACAACCATGGGAAGAACTACCGGATACGGCAAGCGTTGGGCCCTCCGTTGCCCGGCGCCCTTTCACGCCTGGCCAAGAGCGGCCAGCCCCTGACCAGCTCCTCTCGGGCCGCCGCTCTGGTTCTCTCTCGCTTGCAGACCTGGCGGCGGTCAGACGACCCCGCGTACTGGTAGGGGAGGCTTTGGAGCAAGCCCCTTCTCTGGGGGTCCTGCTCTCCACTCCAAGGCATTGCCCTTTGGGACACCCTGGCCAGGACTCTCTTTGTGTCCACGGCACCGCAGACCGTGCATGGCGATAGGGCCAGAACCTCTCGACCTTCTCAGAATCAATAGTTTGGCTGCCATGTGTCTTGGACTTCTTAGAAGCATCAAGGAGACCTTGGGTATCTCTACACTATAATTCTGCCCCATTTTAACACTAGGATATTATGCACCTTGGAGTTGGTGAGACCCCAACGTTCTGGTTGAGAAGGCCAAAGACCTCATAAAACTACAGCTTCCAGAAGTCCATTGGACCGTTGCTGTTCAAGCAGTGTTAAACAGGATTCATTCCACAGTGTAGATCAGGCCTGGGAAGACTTTCTAACTTGGGGGGCCCATGCTGGCACTTCCTTCGAGGAGGACTGGCTGTCCAGTGATGGATGGATGGGAGGGAGGGAGGGAGGGAGGGAAGGTGGAAGGAAAGGAAGGATGGAAAGGAGGAAGGAAAAGGAGAAGGAAGGACAAAAGGGAGGGAGGGAATCTAGACGGAGAAAGAGGGAAGGAAGGAAAGGCAAAAGGGAAGGAAGGAAGGATGAAGGGGATGAGAAGGAAGAAAGGGAATGATAAAAAGAGAAGGAAGGAAGGATGAGGGGGATGAGAAGGAAGAAAGGGAAGGATAAAGAGAGAAGGAAGGAAAGACGGATGAAAGGAAGGATGAAAGGGACGAGAAGGAAGAAAGGGAATGATAAAAAGAGAAGGAAGGAAGGATGAAGGGGATGAGAAGGAAGAAAGGGAAGGATAAAGAGAGAAGGAAGGAAAGACAAAAGGGAAAGAAGAAAGGATGAAAGGGATGTGAAGGAAGAAAGGGAAGGATAAAGAGAGAAGGAAGGAAGGATGAAGGGGATGAGAAGGAAGAAAGGGAAGGATAAAGAGAGAAGGAAGGAAAGACAAAAGGGAAGGAAGGAAGGATGAAAGGGACGAGAAGGAAGAAAGGGAATGATAAAAAGAGAAGGAAGGAAGGATGAAGGGGATGAGAAGGAAGAAAGGGAAGGATAAAGAGAGAAGGAAGGAAAGACAAAAGGGAAGGAAGGAAGGATGAAAGGGATGAGAAGGAAGAAAGGGAATGATAAAAAGAGAAGGAAGGAAGGATGAGGGGGATGAGAAGGAAGAAAGGGAAGGATAAAGAGAGAAGGAAGGAAAGACAAAAGGGAAAGAAGAAAGGATGAAAGGGATGTGAAGGAAGAAAGGGAAGGATAAAGAGAGAAGGAAGGAAAGACAAAAGGGAAGGAAGGAAGGATGAAAGGGACGAGAAGGAAGAAAGGGAATGATAAAAAGAGAAGGAAGGAAGGATGAAGGGGATGAGAAGGAAGAAAGGGAAGGATAAAGAGAGAAGGAAGGAAAGACAAAAGGGAAAGAAGAAAGGATGAAAGGGATGTGAAGGAAGAAAGGGAAGGATAAAGAGAGAAGGAAGGAAAGACAAAAGGGAAGGAAGGAAGGATGAAAGGGATGAGAAGGAAGAAAGGGAATGAGAAGGAAGGAAGGATGAAAGGGATGAGAAGGAAGAAAGGGAAGGATAAAGAGAGAAGGAAAGACAAAAGGGAAGGAAGGAAGGGATGAGAAGGAAGGAAGAAAGGGAAGGATAAAGAGAGAAAGAAGGAAAGATAAAAGGGATGGAAGGAAGAAGAGATGGAGGGAAGAGGGAAGGAAGCAGAGGGCCGCTTTTGGTTTACTATTTCTATTTCTAGAAACTAATAAAGCAGACGGAGAACACAGCAGAGAATGGGCAAGCCTGGAATCTTTCTTTCTGGGAGATGCTCGCTAACTAGCTAGCTAGATAGATCAATACATAGATCGATGGATAGATCAGTAGATAGATAGATCGATAGATCAATGAATAGATCGATAGATAGAGAGACGACTTCTGGTCCTCCAACAGTCATACTTCCCCTCTCAAGGACTTCCTACGCCTCTCCTTTGCGCAGGGTAAGGTCAGGTCAGTTCCTCCTTGCGGTGTTATTTTGAGTCAGGGCTGAGACGGATCAAGAACGGAGCACATGTTTGGCAGGTGTCCGCTCTCTGGCTGGATCCCAATTTTTACAAACCGGGCAAGAGGGGCTGGCAAATATTCTGCAAGAGCTGCTGCCGACCAAAGTAAACAAGGCTGGGTTTGACCAATCGATAGTCTGGCTGAGTGGGAAGTCACTGTCCTAGGAGACAGGTCCAGGCAACAAGCAAGGCTTATTTTCTTTCCAAAACAGACGGTCGGGTGTCACTTGCTTCTTCATCCTTGTGATCCAAAACTGAGCGCTCACGGCTTTTGTAAAACCGTCGCTCCCTTGGTTTCGTAGCATTCAAAGTGGTGTCCAACTGCAGTCATTCTATTTTATTATTTATTTATTTATTTCATCTACTTATACCCCGCCCTTCTCACCCCGGGGGGGGGGGGGGGACTCAGGGCGGCTTACAGAGGAGGCACAATTAGATGCCTAAATCAATTGACAGCAATACAAAGTACAAAAAAGCAATTCAGCAGTTAAAATTAAAACATCAATACATAATAAATTTAAAACAGTCTCATGCTCAGGTTCAGAGTCCATAGATCCATTTCATTCCATTTGTCCTTGTCTATCGTCAGATCCTTAATTTAGTTGCCAGTGGGTCCAAAGGCTTGGTCCCAAACCCAGGTCTTCAGTTTTTTCCTGAATGCCAGAAGGGAAGTCGCCGATCTAATCTCCCCGGGGAGTGAGTTCCACAGGTGGGGGGCCACCACCGAGAAGGCCCTGCTCCTCGTCCCCGCCAACCTCACTTGTGAGAGTGGTGGGGTCGAGAGCAGGGCCTCCCCAGAAGATCTTAAACTTCAAGGTGGGATGTAGAGGGAGATCCGTTCAGACAAATACACTGGGCCGGAACCGTATAGGGTTTTATAGGTCAAAACCAGCACTTTGAATTGTGCTCGGAACTGGATCGGCAGCCAGTGGAGCTGACGCAACAGGGGGGTGGTATGCTCCCTGTACGCCGCTCCGGTGAACAACCTGGCTGCTTCTCGCTGGACTAGTTGAAGTTTCCGAGCAGTCTTCAAAGGCAGCCCTACGTAGAGTGCGTTGCAGTAATCCAACCGGGATGTGACAAGAGCGTGGACCACCGTGGCCAGTGTTTCTCAATCTTCCTAATGCCGTGACCCCTTAATGCAGTTCCTTTTGTTGTGGTGACCCCCAACCATCACATTATTTCCGTTGCTACTTCCATAACTGTGATTATGCACCTGAAGTCCAACACGGACCCCAATACAAGGTTTTCTTGGCGCTCTCTCATCCGTAGGGTCACCCTAAGTCAATGCCAGCTTGAAGGCAATTAGCAAAACATTTCCCAGCGACTAATCTTGAGAGAGAGTCTGATACCCGGGGACTATTTATAACCAGCCCGTTAAGTAGCCATGGATAGCCTGACCCGCTTTGAAGTGGCCTAATGAACCTTAAAGCCATCCAAGTTGGTCCTTCTCACAACGACTTAGGGCTGCAGTTTTTATTTGGCCTCTGTCCCCCTATCTATCTATAGAAAAATGCTCTGTGCATAATAAGTACCTTAAAAACAAACGAACCAATGAACGAAATCACACCAAATTTGGCAACAAAATGTCTCACAACATAAGCAGTGACCATCACTCAAAAATTAGGATTTTGTCATTTGGGAGTTGTAGTTGCTGGGATTTATAGTTCACCTACAATCATCAACGATGAAATTGAACCAAACTTGGCACACAGAACTCCCATGACCAACAGTAAATACTGGAAGTGTTTGGTGAGCATTGACCTTGAGTTTGCGAGTTGTAGTTCACCTACATCCAGAGAGCACTGTGGACTCAAAGAATTATGGATCTTGACCAAACTTGGCACAAGCACTCAATATGCCCAAATATGAGCACAGATGGAGTTTGGGGGACTTTGACATTTGGGAGTTGTAGTCACTGGGATTCATAGTTCAACTACAATCAAAGAGCATTCTGAACCCCACGAATGACGGAATCGGGGCAGACTTCCCACACATGACCAACAGAAAATACTTAAAGCCATCCAATCCAACTCCCTTCATCAGGGCAAGAAAACGTAATCAGAGTCGTCCTGACAAAGAGCCATCCTGCCATAGATAGATAAAGATATAGATAGATGATAGATAGATAGTAGGGCTGGGCGGTTTCGTTTCATTAATTCGTAATTCGTTAAAAATTCGTTATTTTTTTGTTAACGAAGCGATAACGAACCATTCTGGAGCAACTTAAAAACGAAACGAATTGAAAAATTCGTTTCGTAAATGCTTCGTATTTCGTTATGTATTCGTTTCGTTATTGGTTTGAGGTCGTTTCGTTATTATTTCCGCATGTCTGGGGCAAGTTTTATAGTTGTTTTTTGTTTAATTAGTGAAAAAAAAATATAATATCACACCAACAGTCAACAACAGAGGGAGAGGGAAGCTTCAGAAGTTCCCCCTGTCCCATTTGGAGGTTTTTTATCATATTGCGCAATCGCATCCGCCATTAATGAATCGATTTGTTATTGTTTCGTTATTGTTTTGTAATTTTTTTACCATTTACGAAATTTCGTAAATATCAAACTTTTTTTTAAAAAAAATTCAGAATTCTTTTAAATATCAAAACGCAAAAAACCCCAAAAAACGAATCGATTTTAGAAACAAATTTTTCCGTTGTTACCCAGGCCTAATAGATAGATAGATAGATAGATAGATAGATAGATAGATAGATAGATAGATAGATAGATAGATGATAGATATGATTCACACACTCACAGATATAGTTTTTGAAAGGGATCCCTAAAGAAGGACAATGATACGTTGCATGTTCCATAGTAGGCAAACCAGACACTCTCCACATCAACACTGGCAAAGAAACAGCAAGAAATACTGTTTACCCACAAGCAGAAAGAAATTACATATATTAGAAACCAACACTTTCTCGTTACTTTATTTTCCAGATCAACAGACTGGGCCACAGCAACGCCTGGCAGGGGACGGCTAGTTTATAATTATATTCTGGGAGATGGGGAAGTGGGTGCAAAGACTTTTCCTCTACTCTGCAAAACCACTTTTTTGAATGTATATTTTTGCCAAGAAGGATGTAATAAACTCTATATCAGTGTTTCTCCACCTTCCTAATGCTGCAATCCCTCATGTTGTGGTTTGTTTATTTATCGTGTCAGGGGCAGCCAGACAATTGTATTACATTTCTAACAGACAAAACACAAAATTTGCAAGCTTGGTAGTTGATTAGATGTCCTTGACCAGTAGCTGGCCACTTGGAGTGCCTCTGGTGTTGCCGCAAGAAGGTCCACCCTTGTGCATGTGGCAGGGCTCAGGTTGCATTGCAGCAAGTGGTCGGTGGTTTGCTCTTCTCCGCACTCGCATGTCGTGGATTCCACTTTGTGGCCCCATTTCTGAAGGTTGGTGTTCTGGAACGGCTGTTCCAGGGGCTCTAATTTTGTGTTTTGCACTGAGTGTTTGTTCATAGTCCTAAGTTTCAGGGACTTTGCAGATAGGTGGCTTCCTTTGGCTGCATTCATAGGGCAAGCCACCTGTCAATAATAGTTAGGATCCCTGGTCCCGCCCCTCTCTAAGTTTTTTGGAGGGAAGGGGCCATTTTTCAGTTAGTCTCAGCAAAGGAAGTCAATGCAGAGGATGTAATACAGACGTCCTCCTGTACAAAGGCTTCGTCCCTTAGGACTTCCCGGGGGAGAACAGTCTTAAGAGCCTCTAAAGATTCCCAAAGGTTCCGGAGAAACAGCCTTACAGCCCTGAGGAATTCCGGAGGGAATAACAGCTCTAATAGTCAAGATCTCCAGCTAAGTGACTACAGGCCTGCTGGTACGTCTGCTCTTTTCTGCGACGCAGTTCAGCCGGTAGTGGATTCAAATCAGTCAGGTTTAGGTTCACAGCAGCCTGGGAGGAGCTAGAAAGGGGAATTTTCCTTTGAATAAAGTTATTGAAGATAGTGCCTGTTCCCTGTGGACAAGTTTGAGAGAACTGGTTTTTTATCGAGAAAGCTTTACAATTCCTGTTTGTTCATCAATAAAAGACTGTTATATTTAAGCTCAAGCCTCCTAAAGACTGTTTAATGAGGGAAATTTCTCTAAAGGCTCCTTTTCGGGGGCCCTGGCTTCCCGCTGGATTCAAGCCACACATTCTCTCTTAAAAGCACTTCATTTCAGGTCCAGCGGCGACAGAACAGTTGGCTCTGCATCTGGTGGTGCCAGAGCGCAGTCTGTTCAGCGCCTTCCAAGTTGCCCAGTCTTCTGTGTGCCCAGGGGGGAGTCTCTCATTTGGTATCAGCCATTGGTTGAGGTTCTGGGTTTGAGCCTGCCACTTTAACTACCGTGGTATCCCAGGAGGTGTACTTTGGTGAGGCGCCAGCAACCTTGGGCACAGAAGGCCAGAGACCTTAGGAAACTACAGCTCCCACAATGCCATAGCATTGAGCCAGGCACCTGACCAGTCAGTCCCATTGGCAACCTGAGAGCGGAAAGGAGAAGAGCAGAAAAGGCTAGAGAACTTGAGAAACTATAACTCCCACAATGCTATAGCACTGAGGCAGGCACATGACCAGTCTCCTGTTCTGTCTGAGAGTGGAAACGCGATGAGAAGAGCAGAGAAGGCCAGAGACCTTGAGAAACTATAACTCCCACAATGCCATAGAATGGAGGCAGGCACCTGACTAGTCAGTCCCATTGGCTGCCTGAAGGGGAGAGGTGATGAAAAGAGCAGAAAAGGTTAAAGACCTTGAGAAACTATGACTCCATTAGGCTGAGAATTGCGGTATATAAGCGAAGTAAATAAATAAATAAATAAATAATAAACTCCCACAATGACATAGAATTGAGGAATGCACCTGACTAGTCAGTCCCATTGGCTGCCTGAAGGCGGAAAGACGATGAGAAGAGCAGAAAAGGTTAAAGACCTTGTCAAACTATAACTCCCACAATGTTATAGCTTTGAGGCAGGTGCATGACCAGTCTCCTGTTCTGTCTGAGAGTGGAAACGCCATGAGAAGAGCAGAGAAGGCCAGAGACCTTGGGAAACTATAACTCCCACAATGCTATAGCATTGAGGCAGGCACACGACCAGTCTCCTGGTCTGTCTGAGAGTGGAAACGCGATGAGAAAAGCAGAGAAGGCCAAAGACCTTGAGAAACTATAAATCCCACAATGCCATAGCATTGAGCCAGGCTCCTGACTAGTCAGTCCCATTGGCTGCCTGAAGGCGAAGAGGTGATGAAAAGAGCAGAAAAGGTTAAAGACCTTGGGAAACTATAACTCCCAGAATGCTATAGCATTGAGGCAGGCACATGRCCAGTCTCCTGGTCTGYCTGAGAGTGGAAACGCGATGAGAAGAGCAGAGAAGGCCAGAGACCTTGWGAAACTATAAMTCCCACAATGCCATAGTATTGAGGCAGGCACCTRASTARTCAGTCCTATTGGCTGCCTGAAGGCAGAAAGGCGACGAAAAGAGCCGAGAAGGCTAAAGACCTTGGGAAGAGAAGCTAGAGATCTTGTGAAACTATAACTCCCACAATGCCATAGAGTTGAGGCATGCACCTGACTAGTCAGCCCATTGGCTGCCTGAAGGTTTAGAGGTGATGAAAAGAACAGAAAAGGATAAAGACCTTGGGAAACTATAATTCCCACAATGCTATAGCATTGAGGCAGGCACCCGACTAGTCAGTCCCATTGGATGCCTGAAGGTGGAGAGGCGATGAGAAGAGTAGAAAAGGTTAAAGACCTTGGGAAACTATAACTCCCACAATGCTATAGCATTGAGGCAGGCACATGGCCAGTCTCCTGGTCTGTCTGAGAGTGGAAACGCGATGAGAAGAGCAGAGAAGGCCAGAGACCTTGTGAAACTATAACTCCCACAATGCCATAGCATTGAGGCAGACACCTGAGTAGTCAGTCCCATTGGCTGCCTGAAGGCAGAAAGGCGATGAGAAGAGCAGAGAACGCTAGAGGCCTTGGGAAGAGAAGGCTAGAGACCTTGTCAAACTATAACTCCCACAATGCCACAGAGAGCTGAAGGGCAATGACGTCTCTTTAGAGAAGGGAGGGAGGGAGAGCGCCAAACTCCTAATGCGCATGCGCCCAGGAGGGTGCTTCAGCGACGACCATTCCGATTGGCCAATAGCCGACATGGGAGGGGAGGGGAGGGGGGATATGAGAGCGGCCGCTGATTGGCTGTCACGTTGGCAAGGAGGAGACGGAGTTCCCGAGCAAGCCGGGATGGATAGGAGTGCGTAAGGTGGGCGGGGCTAGCCGCGTCATCCTCTCTGCCTCGGGAGGACTTCATTTCCCAGAAGCCTCAGCTACAGTGAGGCAATGACGAGGCCTTCTGGGAAGTGAAGTCCGAGAGTAGCGTTKGAGGGGCAAGAGGMGAAGAGGCGGCGCGCGCATGCGCAGAAGGGCAGACCGGTCAGGCCACGGCGGCGGCGCCTCCTCCTCCTCTTTCTCCTCAGCCGGAGACCACAAGCAGAAGGAAAGGAAGCGGATGAGGCGACAGGTGAGTGCCACGCCCTTTTGGTCCCCTTTTTTGGGGGAGGGGGCACGAGGGGGCGGTCCGGGCCTGGCTCTGGGAGGCCTCTCACCCCCGCCGGGAGCCTGAAGGCCCTCTCTTCAGGCTGAGGCGAGGTGGAACTTCAACTCCCAGAAGCCCCAGCCAGCCAGGCCTACCGACAGGAATTCTGGGAACTGAAGTCCAAAACAGATAGGAATCCTAGTGTTGCTGTGGCCCAGCCTGGTCATCTGGAAAATGACTACAAAGTGCTGGTTTCTCATCTATTGAATGTCTTGATGCTTCTTGGTAAACATTATATCTACTTCAACCAGAGAAGTCAGCCATAGCAGAGCACCTGATGAACCAGCCTGGACACAGCATATTTATTTATTTATTTGGGGTTCTTTTACCCCGCCCTTCTCACCCCGAAGGGGACTCAGGGCGGCTTACAAAAGCAAAGGCACAATTTGATGCCTGCATCATAAAGACAATCAAACACAAAATTACATCAATACACAGTTAACAACAATTTATTTATTTATTTACTGCACTTGTAGACCGCCGTTCTCAGCCCTAGGGCGACTCACGGCGGTGTACAACATATAAAAACAATTTACAATAAAGGCAATATCACAAACAACAATAACAACATCACTATCAATAATACAATTACACTAAATCATTCGCGACGTCTCATCATAGAATCACAATCCAATCTCGTTATCCATATTCCGTTCCAATCATCATTGCCAATTGTTGTAGCACTTAGTCAAACGCCTTCTCAAACAACCACGTCTTTAGTCTCTTGCGGAATGTCATAAGGGAGGGCGCCTGTCTGATGTCTACAGGGAGGGTGTTCCACAGCCGGGGGGCCACCACCGAAAAGGCCCTATCCCTCGTCCCCACCAGGCGTGCCTGTGAGGCAGGCGGGATCGAGAGAAGGGCCTCCTCAGACGATCTCAAAGTCCTTGTGGGCTCATAGGCCGAGATGCGGTCAGACAGGTATTTTGGGCCGGAACCGTTTAGGGCTTTGTAGGCCAACACCAGCACCTTGAATTGGGCCCGGTAGCAGATCGGCAGCCAGTGGAGCTGGTACAACAAGGGGTTGTATGCTCCCTGCGTCCCGCTCCTGTTAGTAACATGGCTGCCGCGCGCTGGACTAGCTGGAGCTTCCGGGCCGTCTTCAAGGGCAGCCCCACGTAGAGAGCGTTGCAGTAGTCAAGGCGGGATGTGACCAGAGCGTGGACTACCGTGGCCAAGTCAGACTTCCCGAGGTACGGGCGCAGCTGGCGCACGAGCCTGAGCTGTGCAAATGCTCCCCTGGTCACCGCTGAAACCTGGGGATCCAGGCTCAACGATGAATCCAGGATCACACCCAAGCTGCGAACCTGCGCCTTCAAGGGGCAGTGCGACCCCATCCAGCACAGGCTGTAACCCTATACCCTGTTCGGCCTTGCGACTGACCAGGAGTACCTCTGTCTTGTCTGGATTTAATTTCAATTTGTTCTATGCATTATAACCATAAAATCAATAAAACCAAATACAAACCCAATTTCTCCTCTTACATGGTCAGCGTTCGCTACTCATAGATCTAGTTTTACGTTCCACTTCATCAATCCTGCTGGTCTTACTCGCCTGGTTGTCTGATTTAGTTGCCGGAGTGCCCAAAGGCCTGGTCCCATAACCAAGTCTTCACCCTTCTCCTAAAGGCGAGGAGGGATGATGATGCCCTGATTTCCCCCGGGAGTGAGTTCCACAGGTGAGGGGCCACCACTGAGAAAGCCCTGCTCCTCGTCCCCACCAGCCTCACTTGTGACAGTGGTGGGGTTGATAGCTAACATATTATTTGAGAACACAGAAATGCTGGACCACTCCAACAACCACCATGTCAGACTACACAGAGAAGCCATTGAAATCCACAAGCATGTGGACAATTTCAACACAAAGGAGGAGACCATGAAAATGAACAAAATCTGGCTCCCAGTATTAAAAAACTCTAAAATTACAACAGCAAAACAGCAGAGAGGAAACAACCAGGCACATCTTAACACCTCTCAACAAAAGATTTTCCCAGACTCAGCCAGGCCTTCAAATGCTAATGAAGGTGATCAGCTGAAACATTCTCACCTAACTGCAGCAGGGAAGAGCTCCTTGCCCCACCCCAGCCATTCCACAGATATATAAACCTATTGTCCTAATTCCAACACACCTCACTACCTCTGAGGATGCTTGCCATAGATGCAGGCGAAACGTCAGAAGAAATGCCTCTAGAACATGACTCTATAGCCCGAAAAAGCCCACAAAAACTATATCTGTGTTGTCGAAGGCTTTCATGGCCGGAATCACTGGGTTGTTGTAGGTTTTTCGGGCTATATGGCCATGTTCTAGAGGCATTCTCTCCTGACGTTTCGCCTGCATCTATGGCAAGCATCCTCAGAGGTAGTGAGGTCTGTTGGAACTAGGAAAATTGGGTTTATATATCTGTGGAAAGACCAGGGTTGTTCGGGCTATATGGCCATGCTCTAGAGGCATTCTCTCCTGACGTTTCGCCTGCATCTATGGCAAGCATCCTCAGAGGTAGTGAGGTCTGTTGGAACTAGGAAAATTGGTTTATATATCTGTGGAAAGACCAGGGTTTTTCGGGCTATATGGCCATGCTCTAGAGGCATTCTCTCCTGACGTTTCGCCTGCATCTGTGGCAAGCATCCTCAGAGGTAGTAAGGTCTGTTGGAACTAGGAAAATTGGTTTATATATCTGTGGAAAGACCAGGGTTTTTCGGGCTATATGGCCATGCTCTAGAGGCATTCTCTCCAGACGTTTCGCCTGCATCTGTGGCAAGCATCCTCAGAGGTAGTGAGGCCTGTTGGAACTAGGAAAATTGGTTTATATATCTGTGGAAAGACCAGGGTTTTTCGGGCTATATGGCCATGCTCTAGAGGCATTCTCTCCAGACGTTTCGCCTGCATCTGTGGCAAGCATCCTCAGAGGTAGTGAGGCCTGTTGGAACTAGGAAAATTGGTTTATATATCTGTGGAAAGACCAGGTTTTTTCGGGCTATATGGCCATGTTCTAGAGGCATTCTCTCCTGACGTTTCGCCTGCATCTGTGGCAAGCATCCTCAGAGGTAGTGAGGTCTGTTGGAACTAGGAAAATTGGTTTATATATCTGTGGAAAGACCAGGGTTTTTCGGGCTATATGGCCATGCTCTAGAGGCATTCTCTCCAGACGTTTCGCCTGCATCTGTGGCAAGCATCCTCAGAGGTAGTGAGGTCTGTTGGAACTAGGAAAATCTGTGTTGTTGTTCATTTGTTCAGTCATCTCCGACTCTTCGTGACCTCATGGACCAGCCCACGCCAGAGCTCCCTGTCGGCCGTTACCACCCCCAGCTCCCTCAAGGTCAGTCCAGTTACTTCAAGGATGCCATCCATCCATCTTGCCCTTGGTCGGCCCCTCTTCCTTTTGCCTTCCACTTTCCCCAGCATAATTGTCTTCTCTAGGCTTTCCTGTCTCCTCATGATGTGGCCAAAGTACTTCAACTTGTCTCTAGTATCTTTCCCTCCAGTGAGCAGTCGGGCTTTATTTCCTGGAGGATGGAGTGGTTGGATCTTCTCGCAGTCCAAGGCACTCTCAGCACTTTCCTCCAACACCACAGCTCAAAAGCATCGATCTTCCTTCGCTCAGCCTTCCCTAAGGTCCAGCTCTCACATCCGTAGGTTACTACAGGGAATACCATGGCTTTGACTAGGCAATGGATCTTTGTTGCCAGTCTGATGTCTCTACTCTTCACTATTTTATCGAGACTGGACATTGCTCTCCTCCCAAGAAGTAAGCGTCTTCTGATTTCCTGGCCACAGTCTGCATCTGCAGTCATCTTTGCACCTAGAAATACAAAGTCTGTCACGGCCTCCACGGTTTCTCCCTCTATTTTCCAGTTGTCACTCATTCTTGTTGCCATAATCTTGGTTTTTTTGACGTTTAGCTGCAACCCGGCTTTTGCGCTTTCTTCTTTCACCTTGATTAGAAGGCTCCTCAGCTCCTCCTCGCTTTCGGCCATCAGAGTGGTGTCATCTGCATATCTGAGGTTGTTAATGTTTCTTCCAGCCATTTCCACCCCAGCTTTGCATTCATCCAGCCCCGCACATCGCATGATGTGTTCTGCATACAAGTTAAAAAGGTTGGGTGAGAGGATGCAGCCTTGCCGTACGCCTTTCCCAATCTTGAACCAGTCTGTTGTTCCGTGGTCAGTTCTGTCTGTTGCTACTTGGTCCTTGTACAGATTCCTCAGGAGAGAGGGAAGGGGGCTTGGGATGCCCATCCCACCAAGAACTTGCCACAATTTATGATGATCCACACAGTCAAAGGCTTTAGAAGAGTCAATGAAGCAGAAGTAGATGTTTGTCTGAAACTCCCTGCCTTTCTCCATTATCCAGCGGATATTGGCAATCTGGTCTCTCGTTCCTCTGCCTTTTCTAAACCCAGCTTGAACATCTGGCAACTCTCGCTCCATGTATTGCTGGAGTCTTCCTTGCAGGATCTTGAGCATTACCTTACTGGCATGATGAGAAATAAGGGCCACTGTACGGAAGTTTGAGCAGTCTTTCGCATTTCCCTTTTTTGGTATGGGGATATAAGTTGATTTTTTCCAGTCTGATGGCCATTCTTGTGTTTTCCATATTTGCTGGCATATGGCATGCATCACCTTGACAGCATCATCTTTTAAGATTTTAAACAGTTCAGCTGGGATCCCGTCATCTCCTGCTGCCTTGTTGTTAGCAATGCTTCTTAAGGCCCATTCAACCTATCTATCTATATAAAAATGCTCTGTGCATAATGAGTACCCTAAAAACAAAAGAACCAATAAACGAAATCACACCAAATTTGGCAACAAAACGTCGCACAACACAAGGAGTGGCCGTCACTCAAAACATTATGATTTTGTCATTTGGGAGTTGTAGTTGCTGGGATTTATAGTTTACCTACAATCTGAACTCCATCAATGATGGAATACAGGACTCCCATGACCAACAGAAAATATTGGAAGGGTTTGTTGGGCATTGACCTTGAGTTTGGGAGTTGTAGTTCACCTACATCCAGAGAGCTCTGTGGACTCAAACAGTAATGGATCTGGACCAAACTTGGCACAAGCACTCAATACGCCCAAATATGAACACACATAGAGTTTGGGGAAAATAGACCTTGACATTTGGGAGTTGTAGTAACTGGGATTCACAGTTCACCTACAATCAAAAGCATTCTGAACCCCACGAACGGCAGAATCAGGGCAAACTTCCCACACAGAACCCCCATGACCAGCAGAAAATACTTAAGGCCATCCAATCCAACTCCCTTCATCATGGCAAGAGGACGTAATCAAAGTCCTCCTGACAAAAAGCCATCCAGCCATAGAGATAGATAGATATGATTCATGATACTATGCACAGATGTAGTATCATAGATTTGAAAGGGACCCTTAAAGAAGGACAATGATATGTTGTATGTTCCAAGGTGGGCAAACCAGACAATCTCCACATCAACACTGACAAAGAAACAACAAGACATACTGTTTACCCGCAAGCATAAAGAAATTACATATATAAGAAACCAACACTTTCTCATTACTTTATTTTCCAGATCAACAGACTGGGCCACAGCAACACGTAGCAGGGGACAGCTACTGGGTTTATATATCTATGGAACGTCCAGGGTGGGACAAAGTACTCTTCTCTGCTGAAGCTAGGTGTGAATGTTTCAACTGACCACCTTGATTAGCATTTGATGGGCTGGCAGTGCCTGGAGCAATCTTTTGTTGAGAGGTGATTAGATGTCCCGGATTGTTTCCTCTCTGTTGTTTTGCTGTTGTGATTTTAGAGCAGAGGTGAGATCCCCTCACCTCTGCAGGAGTCTACTGTATCCCATGCAGCTGTGGACAAGTCTACATAGGGACCACCAAACACAGCAGCGTTGCCCAAACACGAATCAAGGAACATGCAAGGCACTGCAGACTACTTCAACCATAGCAGAGCACCTGAGGAACCAACGTGGACACAGCAGATTATTTGAGAGCACAGAAATGCTGGACAACTCTCACAACCACCATGTCAGACTACACAGAGAAGCCACTGAAACCCACAAGAAGCATGTGGACAATTTCAACAGAAAGGAGGAAACCATGGAAATGAGCACAATCTGGCTACCAGTATTAAAAAACTCTAAAATTAGAACAGCACAACAACAGAGAGGAACAAACAAGGACATTTAATCACCTCTCAACAAAAGATTGCCCCAGGCACTGCCAGGCCATCAAATGCAAACCAAGGTGGTCAGTTTGAAACATTCACACCTAGCTCCAACAGACAAGAGTCCTTTGTCCCACCCTAGTCATTCCACAGATATATAAACCCATTTTCCTACTTCCAACAGACCTCACTACCACTGAGGATGCTTGCCATAGATACAGGCGAAATGTCAGGAGAGAATGCCTCTAGCCCGAAAAAACCTAGATAGATATGATTCTCTCACACACAGAGATATAGTATCATAGATTCGAAAGGGACCCCTATAGAAGGGCAATCATATGTTGCATGTTCCAGAGTAGGCAAACCAGACACCCTCCACATCAACACTGACAAAGAAACAGCAAGAAATACTGTTTACCCACAAGCATAAAGGCATTACATAGATTAGAAACCAATACTTTCTCGTTACCCTATTTTCCAGATCACCAGACTGGGCCACAGCAACGCCTGGCAGGGGACAGCTAGTATATAATAAAAATGTAATGTTCGTTTGTGGGATTAACATAACTCAAAAACCACTGGGCAAATTGACACCAAATTTGGACACAAGACACATATCAGGTCAATGAGTGACCATCACTCATAAAAACACTGAAAACACAGCGGAAGGGCCTTAACCCCCCCCCCCAAAAGACACTACAGCACATGCACAAAACCACATACACACACACATATATACCACATATACACAAAATTGACAACAAATTTGGACACAATGCACCTATCAGGCCAAAGTGACCATCACTCATAAAAACACTGAAAAACACAGCAGAAGAGACTTAAAAAACCAAAAGACAAAAATTACATTACAACACATGCGCAAAACCACACACACACACGTGTGTGTGTGTGTGTGTGTGTATGCAAACACATGTACACAAATATATACACACACAAAACACATATATGCAGACTGGCCCACAGCAACGCATGACGGGACGGCTAGTGTGTGTGTGTGTGTGTATGTGTGTGTGTGTATATATATATATATATGCGTGTGTGTGTGTGTGTGTGTATACATGCACACACACATCTATAAGCAAATATTTCAAAATCCCAAACACTTCTGGTGCCAAGCGTTTTGAATAAGGGAAACTCAACCTATATATGAAACATGTATGGTAATTTGTAAATATATATGCAAATATTCCACAGCTATGAAACCCAAGATGGTTGTGGTAACAAGCATTTTGGATCAGGAAGACTAAAGCGGTATATGAAACATATGAATCTTGTGTTTCACATTGGAGTCTCCTCTCCTAAAATGTGATGCATCTCATTTGGTACATGTACTTACAGACGACTCATAGTTAAGAACGGGGCTGAAGCAACAGAAAGCGAGAGAAATCTGCCCCTTGGAAGGGAAATTCACTCACAAGAGTTACCGTATTATCACGGGGAAAAGAGATCTCCACTGAAGCTTTCTCACCAAACCTTGTTTCCACAGCAAGCCAAATTTGTCAAAATTATCCAGTTATCACAAGGATAGAAAGGGAAGTGAAATCTTCTGCACATACAGAAAAACGAACACCACAGGGATGTTAATCCTTCCCTGTGCCATCCAAAGCTTGTATATGTGTGTGTGTATGGCTACACTTACATACAAATTCAACTTAAGAACAAACCTACAGAACCTATCTTGTTCATAACTTGAGGACTGCCTATACTCCCAAGTCCAAAATTGTCCTCATAGATGGCTGTGTGTGTGTGTGTAATAATTGCTTTGTGCTGGTTCACTGGACACCAACTCATATTGTATAATATTACTTTCAGGCTGTGAATGTATAAGGTATAAGTGAAACATTAATGAATTGTGTGTGTAGACTTGGTTCTCAACTCCCGTGGCGCAGTGGGTTACACCCTTGTGCCAGCAGGACTGCAGACTGACAAGTCCTAGGTTTGTGCGCCAGCTGCACCCGTACTCTTGGGAAGTCTGACTTGGCCACGGTAGTCCACGCTCTGGTCACATCCTGTATAGACTACTGCAACGCTCTCTACGTGGGGTTGCCTCTGAAGACTGCTCGGAAGCTCCAAATGGTCCAACGATCAGCAGCCAGGATGATAACAGGAGTGTCGCTCAGGGAGCATACAACTCCTCTGTTGCACCAGCTCCACTGGCTGCCAATTTG
Source organism: Anolis sagrei ordinatus (assembly GCF_025583915.1). Taxonomy (NCBI): domain Eukaryota; kingdom Metazoa; phylum Chordata; class Lepidosauria; order Squamata; family Anolidae; genus Anolis; species Anolis sagrei. Next base: position 4,092,326 of record NW_026847882.1, read on the forward strand.
CTTCCGGGCACAATTCAAAGTGCTGGCTTTAGCCTTTAATGCCCTAAAGGGTTCTGGACCAACCTACCTGTCCGAACGCATCTCCTCCTATGAACCACTTAGGACATTAAGATCGTCCGGGGAGACCCTTCTCTCGATCCCACCAGCTTCACAAGCACACCTGGCAGGGATGAGAGACAGGGCCTTCTCAGTGGTGGTCCCTCGGCTGTGGAACGTCCTACCTACAGAAATCAGATCGCCCCCCTCCCTGTTGGCATTCCGGAAGAAAGTGAAGACCTGGCTTTTCAAACAGGCATTCAACTAGGCAGTGTAATCGATTATTGGAACACGGAATAAGGATAATGAGACTGGATTCTGATTCTATCGATGAGACGTGATGGATTTGTTATATTGATGTTTGATGTCTGATGATTAATTAATTGTTACTATTGCTTTAAATGTCCAATGATTTTGTACTATGTATATTGAAACTGTGTTGTTAACTGCTCTGAATCGCTTAAGGGCTGAGAAGAGTGGTATACAAATAAAGTAAATAAATAGGTTTGAATCTGGTGAGAGTGTGGATGAGCTCCCTCTGTCAGCTCCAGCTCCCCATGCAAAGAGGACATGAGAGAAGCCTCCCACAAGGATGGGAAAACATCAAAACATCCGGGCAAAGTCCCCTGGGCAACGTCCTTGCAGACGGCCAATTCTCTCATTCCAGAAGCAACTTGCAATTTCCTAAGTTGCTCCTAACACGAAGAAAAAAATTCTCCCAAGATATCTCATTGTGTATCTACATGCAAATGCAGGAATGCCAAAGTCTGCAAACATTCTCAAAATACTTATCTGCACCTGTGTTTGCATGTATGCATTGTGTGCATTCGTGCCTCTTCTAAGATGTGGTGTCTCCCTTAGATGATGATACGTGCTTCCATAATCTAATTACAGTTTGCTAGTATCCCTTGAAGCAACTCTTTAATCAGGCGACAGCCGTAATATATATTTGTGTTTCTATACATCCTGTCACAGTAAAGATCAGACATGGGAACCGTTTCATGAAGGCAGGAACTGAATATTTTTAAAATTATATGCAACCAATGAACACTTAAAAGAAACCTTTCTGCCACTGCTCCTCCTCCCTTATTTAAAGGGGAGCAAGTTCCATTTACTCATATGTTCTTTGGGCATGTTAGTTGTAAAGAATGGAAATTGCTCACCTTGTTTAAACTGCCCAAAGAACTGTGTTATGGGACTGTTTGTAATGATGATAAATGCATATAATTTAGCCACACGATTTGCTTCTGTAGGCTTTTCCTCCGCCATGCTTATCGGCACTTCTTCACTGTTTCCCTCTCTATTTCGTTGCCTATCTGTAATCTTCAAACTCTTCAGATGCTGGAGCTGTCATTTATCACAGCTTGCAGCATCAGAGTACTGTATATACTCGAGTATAAGCCTAGTTTTTCAGCCCTTTTTATAGGCCGAAAATGTTCCTCTCGGCTTATACTCGAGTAAAGGTTATTTATTATTTTACTCTGTTATTATTATTTTTATTACATGTATTATTTTACTCTATTATTATTACATTTATCATTTTACTCTATTATTATTACATTGTTATACGAACCCATCTCTGTATACGAACCCCCACAATCCCTTCGATCATCTGGGGAGGCCCTGCTCTCGATCCCACCAGCCTCACAGGTGCGATTGGTGGGAACGAGAGAGAGGGTCTTTTCGGTGGTGGCCCCTCGACTCTGGAACTCACTCTCTAAAGACATCAGACAGGCCCCAACTTTTGGGGAGCTTGAGGACGTGATTGTTCCAGTGTGCCTTCCCGGAATAATGATCCCATAGCACTTTGTCCTCCAAAGCACTTTGCATTTCTTTAGGTCTGCTCATATGCCCTTCCACAAACACCAGTATCACCTTTTCGTCCATGTCCCAGCATTACTTCCATTTTTAACTTACATTTGGCCTTCGCACTGCTTTTAATTGCGTGTTGTCTTATTGATATGTTGTATATTTTATTGTCTATGTTTTTATTTTAATTACTTGTATTGTGTGTTTGGGCTCGGCCTCATGTAAGCCGCACCGAGTCCCTTGGGGAGATGGTAGCGGGGTACAAATAAATTATTATTATTATTATTATTATTATTATTATTATTATTATTATTATTATTATTATTATTATGTATTATTATTATTATTATTATTATTATTCTCCTTAATTCCCTTTCCCTCCCTTTTTATTTATTTATTTATTTACTTTGCTTGTATACCGCAGTTTCTCAGCCCGTAGGCGACTCAACGCGGTTCACAACAAGAGCAAAAGTCAGTCCAACAACATACAATATTAAAACCATTAACAGTATAAAATACAAACTAATGACATCTCAATAACAACACATTAACGTCTCGTAACTAAAATCGTGATCCAATTCGTCATCCATAATTCCGTTTCCTATATTCATCGTGTTCATTGCACTATTTATCCGAACGCCTGTTCAAACAGCCAGGTTTTTAGTTTTCTTCGAAACACCATTAACAAAGGGGCTGATCTAATGTCCATGGGAAGGGCGTTCCACAGCTGAGGGGCCACCACAGAAAAGGCCCTGTCCCTCGTCCCCGCCAGCCGTGCCTGTGATGCAGGCGGGATCGAGAGCAGGGCCTCCCCAGAAGATCTTAGAGTCCTGGTAGGTTCATAGGTAGAGATACGTTCGGATAGGTAGCTTGGGCCAGAACCGTTTAGGGCTTTATAGGCCAACGCCAGCACTTTTTACTCTATTACTACTACTACTACTACTACTACTACATTTATTATGTATGCTCTTTATTATTATTGGAAGGATACATAAGCATATTGAAGATGCTTAGAATCAGAGGTGGACAGTCTTATTTTAAATTACAGTGTTATGTAAACATTCAAAAACATTTAACCTTCTGAGGCCTCAGTTAATGCAATGTTATTGGTATCTGTTTTTATTTTGAAATTTACCAGTCGCTGCTACATTTTCCACCCTCGGTTTATACTTTTAAGTCAATAGTTTTCCCAGTTTTTGTGGTAAAATTAGGTGTCTCAGTTTATATTCAGGTCGGCTTATACTCGAGTATATACGGTAAATGTAATTGTCAAAAGGAGTCACTCCATTGGAGAAAATGGCAGGCAGATGGTAGTGCTGAGTGGGGACTCAGTGGGAATGCATGAGATTTCCACGTGGAGCATTGAGTTCCTGGCTGAGAAAGACACAGTGTGTCACTGTGTGGCTGATTGGAGTGGTCAGTTTAATTACTTTTCATTTTCTCTTAATATAAGACATCATTCTTTTATTATTGTAACCAGCCATTCCCTGCCACGTGTTGCTGTGGCCCAGTCTGGTGATCTGGAAAATAAAGTAATAGTTTCTAATCTATGTAATTCCTTTATACTTGTGGGTAAACAGTATTTCTTGTTGTTTCTTTGCCAGTGTGGATGTGGAGATTGTCTGGTTTGCCTACTCTGGAATATGCTACGTATCATTGTCCTTCTTTAGGGGTCCCTTTCAAATCTATGAGACTATATCTCTCTGTGTGTGAATCAAATATATCTATATCTATGGTTGGATGGCTCTTTGTCAGGAGGGCTTAGATTACGTTTTCTTGCCCTGGTGAAGGGAGTTGGACTGGATGGCCTTAAGTATGGTGGTTCTGTGTGGGAAGTTTGCCCCAATTCTGTCGTTGGTGGGGTTCAGCATGCTCTTTGATTGTCCCAGTAACTAGAACTCCCAAATGTCAAGGTCTATTTCCCGCAAACTCCATCTGTGTTCATATTTGGGCATATGGAATATTTGTGCCAAGTTTGGTCCAGATCCATCACTGTTTGAGTCCACAGTTTTCTCTGGATGTAGGTGAACTACAACTCCCAAACTCAAGGTCAGTGCCCACCAACCCCTTTCTGTTGGTCATGGGAGTCCTGTGTGCCAAGTTTGGTTCAATTCCATCATTGGTGGAGTTCAGAATGCTTTTTGATTGTAGGTGAACTATAAATCCCAGCAACGTCAACTCCCAAATGACAAAATTTCCTCCAGCATTTTCCCTTCAATTAAAAGAGTGCATTTCCCTAATACTCTGCATTCCCAATAAGTGAAAAAGGCAAGACAAGGAGAAGGAGGAAGAGGGAGGAAAGGGGGAAAAGAGGCAGGACTGGAAGTGGAAGTGTCCTCCCTCCTTCCCTCTGTGATTTCCACACTCCTTTTCCACATCTGGGCACTTCCTGCTGGGTCGCTCTTGCCCTGATACATTGCCTTGTTTTAACCCTTTGATTCCCTGTTGTTAATATTCTAGGTGTCTAGCGCCGAGCCAGACGGGTAACAGTCGGAGACTCCATATTACCTGATATTTTCATGTATCCGACATTCGGCCAGCCAGTTTATGTCAGATAAGCGAGACTCTACTGTATAAATAAAGAAAAGGTAGATTGAACATGATGTGTTAAGCAGTTTCATGCTCACTTTGCCACTATGCTTACTGTGGCTCTTGCATTGCCATGTGCGGTGTGTGAGGTGCTACAAACACGCCCTGGGGTATTTATAGCCTGTTTCTAAAATATTTATGGCTGTACTTGTCAGATTTAAGAAGGTTCCCTGCATATGTCATTCTTCAAAGGTATTTTTGTTTTATTTTGGGGGGAGCTGGAGCGTTTTCTGCCTCTCACTGATGTTTCTAGAATTTCAGGCTCTCTCTGTTGACCCACCAGAGATGCTTATAGATTAGGCTGGAGCACTTTGTTTCTGCTGGTCACGGCATTTAAAGAATGGTTGCTGTGATGCAGTCAGACATCCACCCAGGACATAACTGTGCTGCTGTTCCTTGGATTACAAAGCCAACCTTGTCCAGTTTCTGATTCTTTAGCATCATTCTTTATTTATCTACTAGCCGTCCCCTGCCACGTGTTGCTGTGGCCACATGGGGGTTCTGTGTGGGAGGTTTGGTCCAATTCTATTGTGGGCTGCGTTCAGAATGCTCTGTGATTGTAGGTGAACTATAAAATCCCAGCAACTACAACTCCCAAATGTCAAGATTCTATTTTCCCCAAACACCACCAGCGTTCACATTTGGGCATATTGAGTATTTGTGTAGAGCAGTGGTTCTCAACCTGGGGTCCCCAGATGTTTTTGGCCTACAACTCCCAGAAACCCCAGCCAGTTTACCAGCTGTTAGGATTTCTGGGAGTTGAAGGCCAAAAATATCTGGGGACCCCAGGTTGAGAACAACTGGTGTAGAGTTTGGTCCAGATCCATCATTGTTTGAGTCCACAGTGATCTCTGGATGTAGGTGATCTACAACTCCAAAACCAAAGGACACTGCCCACCAAACCCTTCCAGTATTTTCTGTTGGTCATGGGAGTTCTGTGTATCAAGTTTGGTTCAGTTCCATCATTGGTGGGGTTCAGAATGCTCTTTGATCATAGCTGAACTATAAATCCCAGTAACTACAACTCCAAAATGACAAAATCATTTTTTTGAGTGAAGGACATACATTGGGTTGTTAGGTATCTTGTGTCCAAATTTGATGTCAATTCATCCAGTGGTTTTTGAGTTCTGTTGATCCCACAAACGAACATTACATTTTTATTTATATAGATAAAAAAGTTACATTCAGATTCAGTCAGCTGGGAAAAGCAACGTTCATTGCACATAGCCATGGTGTTCAACTTTTCCAGGGAATTAGGATTTAGCAGTGAGGAGGTCTGTAGTGATAGATAAGTTTCCATAGAAAACAGCTGGTGCATATCTAGTGATCAGCTGGTGCTTATCTAGTGATCTCCCCAGTGCGTAGTTGCAGTGGTGGGACAGGAACATCATTTGTTTATGTGGGCAGATTGTGAGACCGAATCAGCCCACACCAACATGTTTCAGAGTCTGGTGTAGTATACACATTGAGAGTTACGTGAAGATTCCATAGTAATTCAATAGCTGTTGTTTTACTGAGGCCTTGGCCTGTGTATGTCGCATCGAGTCCTTCGAGAGATGTTAGCGGGGTACAAATAAAGGTAATAATAATAATAATAATAATAATAATAATAATAATAATTGGTGTGGGAAAATCTCCTTAAAGTCAAAAACTTTGGAAAGTAGTGACATCATTTGTCAGTTGGGCCCAAACCCAAGTCAACTGAAAACTTGGAAAAAGTTGGAAAGCTTTGCCAGATCAGATCCACTTCATACTTGTATTTCAAGGGCGATGTATCATTCATCATCATCATCATCATCATCATCATCATCATCATATTTCTTACCTGTCTCTCCTCAAGGCCTGAGGCAAGGTACAAAACACTATATATACGCAAGTATGAGCTGAGTTTTTCAGCCCTTTTTTGGCCTGAAAAAGCCCCCCTTGGCTTATACCTGAGTAAAAGGTATTTATTATTTTAATAGGTTATTATTATTATTATTATTATTATTATTACATTTATTATTTTACTCTATTTCTATTATGACATTTATTTTACTCAATTATTACATTTACATTATTTTACTCAATTATTTTATTACATGTTTTATCTTACTCTATTATCATTACATTTATTATTTTACTTTAGTATTACTGTTACTACATTTCCATTAATTTACTCTGTTATTATTATTACATTTATTATTTTGCTCTCTTTATTATTATTGGAAGGATACGTAATTATTATTATTATTGGAAGGATACGTAAGCACGTTTACATTGAAGAAGGTTAGAATAGGGTCTTCCCAGTTTTTGGTAATACAGTTAGATGCCTCAACGTATATTCGGATCGGCTTACACTTGAGTATAGATGGTAATTTTTTTGGGGGGGCGGGTTCGTGTCAGAAGCGACTTGAGAAACTGCAAGTTGCTTCTGGTGTGAGAGAATTGGCCGTCTACAAGGACGTTGCTCAGGGGATGTTTCCCAGATGTTTTGATGTTTTCCCATCCTTGTGGGAGGCTTCTCTCATGCCTCTGCATGGGGAGCTGGAGCTGACAGAGGGAGCTCATCCACATTCTCCCTGAATTTGAACCTATGACCTGTCGGTCTTCAGTCCTGCCGGCACAAGGGTTTTACCCACTGGGCCCCTTATATGGTAATTAAAATACATACATAAAACACCCTAAAACATATATGAAAATACATAAGTATAAGATTAAAACACATTAAAATAATGCATACCAATCCAATAAATTTCAGTTCAAAATTCGTACTTTAGAATTGACTGAGTAGACCTATTGGAAGAAATAGGTCTTTTATTCTGTTTTAAATTCTGACAGCTCGTTTAGGTGTCGAATCTCTTCCGGCAGATCATTCCAGAGTCTCTAGAGGCCAATTCAAAGACCCTCTGGGTGAGAGACATGGATTGAGGAGACAGGCCTGGCCTTTTTAAAGTAACACAGATGTTATGCCCTTCCAAGCCACATGGCTTACAGTTATCGAAAAGAAAAACTGGATTTTGCAATGTCCTAGAACTGGCAGTTCCTCAAACAAGGATTTCCTGTGGTCAAAGTTAAGGTCAAGGCAACAGTTGAACATTAATTTCCAGTAGAAATCAAGAAGGGAAATGGCACGTGCAGATCCCGCAGTCTGGTCTGAGGACTTCGAGAAGTAGGGGGAGCTGGATAGACTCCCTCAGTAAAGGATAAATATAACTGAACTAGCGGTCCCCTGCCAGGCGTTGCTGTGGTCCAGTCTGGTGATCTGGAAAATAAAGTAATGAGAAAGTGTGGGTTTCTAATATATGTAATTTCTTTATGCTTGTGGGTAAACAGTATTTCTTGCTGTTTCTTTGTCAGTGTTGATGTGGAGATTGTCTGGTTTGCCTACTCTGGAACATGCAACATATCATTGTCCTTCTTTAGGGGTCCCTTTCAAATCTTTGATACTGCATCTGTCATATACATATGTGTGTGTGTGAATGGCTGGATGGCCCTTTGTCAGGAGGCTTTGATTATGTTTTCTTGCCCTGGTGAAGGGAGTTGGACTGGATGGCCTTAAGGCAGCATTTCTCAACCTGGGAAGTCAAGACCGGGGGGGGGGGTCACAGGGAGGTGTCAGAAGGGTCCCAAAGACCACCAGAAAACACAGTATTTTCTGTTGGTCATGAGGGTTCTGTGTGGGAATTTGCCCCAATTCTATTGTGGTGGGGTTCAGAATGCTCTTTGATTGTAGGTGAACTATAAATCCCAGTAACAACAACTCCCAAATGTCAAGGTCTATTTCCCCCAAACTCCATCTGTGTTTATATTTGGGCATATTGAGTATTAGTGCCAAGTTTGGTCCAGATCCATCATTGTTTGAGTCCACAGTGCTCTCTAGATGTAGGTGAACTACAACTCCCAAACTCAAGGTCAATGCCCACCAAACCTTCCAGTATTTTCTGTTGGTCATGGGAGTTCTGTGTGCCAAGTTTGGTTCAATTCAATATTTGGTGGAGTATGCTCTTTGATAGCAGGTGAACTATAAATCCCAGCAACTACAACTCCCAAATGACAAAATCATAATTTTTTGAGTGATGGTCACTCCTTGTGTTGAGACGTTTTGTTGCCAAATTTGGTGTGATTTCGTTCATTGGTTCTTTTGTTTTTAAGGTACTCATTATGCACAGAGCATTTATATATATATATAAATTTAGTGAGAGATAGATGACCATGCTGAGGATAAGACTGAACATCAGGATCTCTCGAGGATACTACTGAACGTCAGTCCAGAAAACAGGGCAGAGTGGTGGTCGGTAGGACCACTCCTAGCTATTATCCCCAAGGGAAGAAAAGTCATCCCTGGAGGCATTTTGGAAGAAGTCTTCATTCTGGTGGCCTAGGGAAGATTGAAACGCTTTTGTTTTCTTAAGACTCTTCTAAAGCCTTTGATGGTGTGGATCATAATAAATTGTGGCAAGTTCTTGGTGGGATGGAGATACCAAATCACCTTGCCTGTCTCCTGAGGAATCTGTATCACGACCAAGTAGCAACAGTCAGAACTGACCACGGAACAACAGACTGGTTCAAGATTGGGAAAGGTGTACGGCAGGGTTGTATCCTCTCACCCAACCTAACTTGTATGCAGAACACATCATGCCATGTGCAGGGCTTGACAAATGCAAGGCTGGGGTGAAAATTGCTGGAAGAAACATTAACAACCTTAGATATGCAGATGACACCACTTTGATGGCTGAAAGTGAGGAGGAGCTGAGGAGCCTTCTAATCAAAGTGAAAGAAGAAAGTGCAAAAGCTGGGTTGCAGTGAAACATAAAAAAACACCCAAGATTATGGCAACAAGAATGATTGACAACTGGAAAATAGAGGGAGAAAACGTGGAGGCCGTGACAGGGTTTGTATTAGGTTCTTGTGGGTTTTTTCGGGCTATAGAGCCATGCTCTAGAGGCATTTCTCCTGACGTTTCGCCTGCATCTATGGCAAGCATCCTCAGAGGTAGTGAGGTCTGTGGAATTAGGACAATGGGTTTATATATCTGTGGAATGGCTGGGGCGGGGCAAGGAGGGCCTGCCTGAGCCTGGGAAAATCTCTTGCTGGGAGGTGTTAATCTATGCCTGGTTGTTTCCTCTCTGTTGTTTTGCTGTTGTAATTTTAGAGTTTTTTAATACTGGTAGCCAGATTTTGTTCATTTTCATGGTCTCTTCCTTTCTGTTGAAATTGTCCACATGCTTTTGTGGATTTCAATGGCTTCTCTGTGTAGTCTGACATGGTGGTTGTTGGGGTGGTCCAGCATTTCTGTGTTCTCAAATAATATGCTGTGTCCAGGCTGGCTCTTTGCCCCACCCCAGCCATTCCACAGATATATAAACCCATTGTCCTAATTCCAACAGACCTCACTACCTCTGAGGATGCTTGCCATAGATGTAGGTGAAACGTCAGGAGAAATGCCTCTAGAACATGGCTCTATAGCCCGAAAAAACCCACAAGAACCTAGTGATTCCAGCCACGAAAGCCTTCGACAATACAGGGTTTGTATTCCTAGGTGCAAAGATGACTGCAGACGCAGACTATAGACAGGAAATCAGGAGACGCTTACTTCTTGGGAGAAGAGCAAGGACGACTCTCAATAAAATAGTTAACAGCAGAGACATCACACTGGCAATGAAGGTCCACATAGTTAAAGCAATGGTATTCCCTGTAGTAACCTATGGATGCGAGAGCTGGACCAAAAGGATAGCTGAGCAAACAAAATGAGACGCTTTGGAACTGTGGTGTTGGAGAAAAATCCTGAGAGTGCCTTAGACCGTGAGAAGATCCAACCAGTCCATCCTCCAGGAAAGAAAGCCCGACTGCTCACTGGAGGAAAAGATAGTAGAGGCCAAGATGAAGTCCTTTGGCCATATCATGAGAAGACAGGAAAGCTTGGAGAAAACAATGATGCCGTGGAAAATGTGAGGAAACAGGAAGAGGGGCCGACCAAGGGCAAGGCAGGTGGATGGTATCCTTGAAGGGACTGGCTTGACCTTGAAGGAGCCTCTGGGGGTGGCCATGGCCAACAGGGAGCTCTGGTGTGGGCTGGGCCAGGAGGGCACCAAGAGTCAGAAGCAACTGAACAAATAAACAACAAATAACAAGAGAGCGTATTGGTTTTTTAAAAAATTGGAAATATAGTAGAGTTTTGTCTATCCAGCCTTTGCTCATCCAGTGTTCTGTATTATCTGATTCAGTCTGCTCCCCGCTTGGATCCACAGCTGTTTCAATACATTGCAATGTTTTGGTGCTAGAATCACAAATACAGCAATTGCTACATAATGTTACTTACTTACTTAGGCGATCCCTTGTTGGCCGAGTAGGATAGTCTTCCAGGATCAGTATTCTTGTGGGTCCGTAGGTGACTGTGGTGCCCTGTTATTGACCTGCATCTTCTCCCACAGTGAGGGCATTGGTTTCCAGGTGGAAGGCGGTCTCGATCAGGGTTGGCTTGACGCGTCTTCCTCTTGGCACTTTTCTCTTTTTCACCCTCCATTTGTGCCTCTTCAAATTCTGCAGCACTGCTGGTCACAGCTGACCTCCAGCTGGAGCGCTCAAGAGCCAGGGCTTCCCAGTTCTTGGTGTCTATGCCAGAGTTGTTAAGGTTGGCTTTGAGCCCATCTTTCAATCTTTTTTCCTGTCCACCAACATTCCGTTTTCCGTTCTTGAGTTCAGAGTAGAGGAACTGCTTTGGGAGACGGTGGTCGGGCATCTGGACGTTACCATCTATTGAACGTTATACATAACGTTACCATATATTGAACTGCATTTTCTGTCAATTTGTTGTAAAACATGATGTTTTGGTGCTTAATTTGTGAAATCATAATGTAATTTGACGTTTAATAGGCTTTTCCTTAATCCCTCCTTGTTATCCAACATTTCTGCTTATCCAGCGCCCTGCCGGCCCGTTGATGTTGGAGAAGCGAGACTCTACTGTATATTGAAATTATCTTCTGTGGTGTAGGAACCTGTCCCCATTCTTTCTTTATCACTTCTGTCTCTGATGCCAGTTTGTCTGTTAAAGGAATACTCAGGAACATATCTGCCTGGTTAACTGGGTGTGTGTTTTTTTCTATTTGTTGGTCAACCAAATATTTTGGATGCTCGCAACCAGGGCAAGGATCCAGTGAAAACAAAATCACCTTTTAAAAATCCTCAACACCTGTTATTCAGAGTTACAGCCCCTTTCTAGCGGAAGGTTTTATTTAGCTATCGGCGCTCACAGATTGGGGAGGCAGGCACGGCCTCCATAAATTTGTGTATCCCTTCTGTGGTATTGAATCTCATAGATTACTTATTAACCGTATGACGGCGTGCTTCCTCCGGTCAATGATATATTTCGCTTGCATTTCAATGCTGTCTCACTCATGCCGAGACCAAATAATAATAAGGATGGTTGTTTTCCCAGTGATGAACCCTTCTCCAAAGGAGTTTGCTTCTCTTGATCTATATCTATATAAATAAAAATGTAATGTTCGTTTGTGGGATAAACATAACTCAAAAACTACTGGACGAATTGCCGCTAAATTTGGCCACAAGACACCTACTAACCCAAGGAGTGACCATCACTCAAAAATTGTGATTTTGTCATTTGGGAGTTGTAGTTGCTGGGATTTATAGTTTTCTTGCAATCAAAGAGCATTCTGAACACCACCAATGATGGAATTGAACCAAACTTGGCACATAGGACTTCCATGACCAACAGAAAACACTAGAAGGGTTTGGTGGGCATTGACCTTGAGTTTGGGAGTTGTAGTTCACCTACATCCAGAGAGCACTGTGGATTCAAACAATGATGGATCTGGACCAAACTTGGCACGAATATTCCATATGCCCAAATATGAACACAGATGGAGTTTGGGGGAAATCGACCTTGACATTTGGGAGTTGTAGTTACTGGGATTTATAGTTCACCTACAATCAGAGAGCATGCTGAACCCCACCAATGACAGAATTGGGGCAAACTTCCCACCCACCCAGAACCCCCATACTTAAGGCCATCCAGTCCAACTCCCATCACCAGGACAAGAAAACATAATTAAAGCCCTCCTGAGAAAGAGCCATCCAGACATATATATAAATAGATATATAGAAACCAACACATTCTCATTACTTTATTTTCCAGATCACCAGACTGGGCCACAGCAACGTGTGGCAGGAAACAGCTAGTGATAAGATAAATTCTGCAGGTGACACTTTAAACACAACTGCCATGTATTGCAACAATGATAATTGTATTGTAACCAGTGCCTATGGTTCAATAAGCCCTGAGCAATCTGTCCTGGAAGGGGAATGTCATAATATAAGACTTGGTACGATATTGGCGCCTCTTCAGACAGGGATGTAAACAACAACCAGAAGGATGATTGCACACACATGGCTGTTGAAGTCTACAATTGCTAGTTAGGAAACATATCCACTCATGCTAGCAGGAAACTCAAAAGTATGACTGAATAAGCCTGCGCTTATTTAAGCAATGTCAAGTTCCATTCCTAGTGTATAGATAGTTTTGGTCCGTGCACTCTGAATACCTCATTTGTTTGGCTGGCTTTTGAGTTACGTTGCCTTTGGCAGAACTTGTTGTGTGCCTTCAAGTCATTCCTGATTTATGCCGACCTTGAGGTGAACTTTCCACAGGGTTTTCTTGGCAGGAGTTTTTCAGACAAGGTTTGCCTTTGCCTTCCTATGAGGCTGAGAGAGGATGACTTCCCGAATGTCATGGTCAAGCGGGATTTGAACCCTGATCTCCCAGTATCACAGCCCCAACACCTACCTCGCACCAACATCATATTTTTGGTCCAAGCCTTCTGAATGACTCATTTGTTTGACTTTTGAATTGCATTGAGTTTGGCAGATTGTGCCTCTTGATAAATGGATGTCTGGGGATTTTTATGTAACACTCATGATATATAACTCCAGTGAGCTAAGAGAATAACCTTTGAACCAGTAGCACACTCAAAAGTTAAGCAAATTTATTAAAAGGACCAGCCGTCCCCTGCCACGCGTTGCTGTGGCCCACATGGGGGTTCTTTGTGGGAAGTTTGGCCCAATTCTATCGTTGGTGGGATTGTAGGTGAACTATAAATCCCAGCAACTACAACTCCCAAATGTCAAGATTCTATTTTCCCCAAACTCTACCAGTGTTCACATTTGGGCATATTGAGTATTCGTGTAGAGTTTGGTCCAGATCCATCATTGTTTGAGTCCAAAGTGATCTCTGGATGTAGGTGAACTACAACTCCCAAACTCAAGGTCAATGCCCACCAAACCCTTCCAGTATTTTCTGTTGGTCATGGGAGATCTGTGTGCCAAGTTTGGTTCAATTCCCTCATTGGTGGAGTTCAGAATGCTCTTTGATTGTAGGTGAACTATAAATCCCAGCAACTACAACTCCCAAATGACAAAATCATTTTTTTTTGAGTGAAGGACATACATTGGCCTGATAGGTGTCTTGTGTCCAAATTTGGTGTCAATTCGTCGAGTGGTTATTGAGTTCTGTTAATCCCACAAACGAACATTACATTTTTATTTATATAGATAGAGAAGGCAGTGTAAAGCAATGCATGGCACAGTGAAAATTTAAAATAGGAGATAACCATAAGAAGAATAATTACATGATAACACTTGAAACAACAATAATATATATTGTCGAAGGCTTTCATGGCTGGAATAACTGGGTTGTTGTAGGTTTTTTGGACTATATGGCCATGTTCTAGAAGCATTCTCTCCTGATGTTTCACCTGCATCTGTGTCAAGCATCCTTAGGATGCTTTTTCGGCCTTATAGCCTGAAAAACCTACAACAACCCAACAATAATATGGCTAACAAAGGATACAGTAATTAAAGCCACTGATTGTTTTGGTATATAAACATAAAATATAAACATAAACACCTCTTGCAATAACCTAAAAGTAAAATAGAGGAGGAAATATTGATCTAAACCAGTGGCTCCCAACCTTTTGGTGACCCGGGACCACTTGACCAGGGACCACTCTCCAACATTAGTACCAAAAGGGTTATGAATCAGTTTTTAGTCAAGTTTAGATTTGGTTTGGTTATTTGGAGTGCCAATTCAGAAAGTTGTGCTGGATAGACCACATCAGCTCTAGTTTCTGATCCAGAACATATGTCATCCAGTAGTCGCCATCTGCTTGCGCACAGAAAACCATATTTAATCATCTAGAGCTGATGTAGTCTATCCAATGCAATTTTCTGAATCAGCACCCCAAATAACCCCAGGAACAGGCCTAAAAAAATGAAGACACCAAGGCGCCCCATGGAATGGCTCCACTTGTGGGGAGGAAGGAAGAGGAGAAGCAGCAGTCGGGAGGCTTGTTGTCGTGCCTTTCATGATAGTCCGCCTTTCCCCTCCCGACATCTCTGTTGCTTGAGCACTATAAGAGGCCTCACAACTGACCAGATCAATCTGATTGAACATCAGAAGAAACCTCTTGACTGTAGGAAGGTGTTACCTGGACATAGAATCATAGAATCAAAGAGTTGGAAGAGACCTCCTGGGCCATCCAGCCCAACCCCATTCTGCCAAGAAGCAGGAATATTGCATTCAAAGCACCCCTGACAGATGGCCATCCAGACTCTATTTAAAAGCTTCCAAAGAAGGAGCCTCCACCACACTCCGGGGCAGAGAGTTCCACTGCTGAACGGCTCTCACAGTCAGGAAGTTCTTCCTCATGTTCAGATGGAATCTCCTTTCTTGTAGTTTGAAGCCATTGTTCCCTTGCATCCTAGTCTCCAGGGAAGCAGAAAACAAGCTTGCTCCCTCCTCCCTGTGGCTTCCTCTCACATATTTATACATGGCTATCATATCTCCTCTCAGCCTTCTCTTCTTCAGGCTAAACATGCCCAGCTCCTTAAGCCGCTCCTCATAGGTCTTGTTCTCCAGACCCTTGATCATTTTAGTCGCCCTCCTCTGGACACATTCCAGCTTGTCAATATCTCTCTTGAATTGTGGTGCCCAGAATTGGACACAATATTCCAGGTGTGGTCTAACCAAAGCGGAATAGAGCATGGGGAGCATGACTTCCCTGGATCTAGACACTATGCTTCTATTGATACATGACCAAATATAGGCTGGACTGCTGGAGATGCTTTCTGGAGAGCCTTGTGAGGAGGAGTCGTGGCTTGTGGGGCCCTTTCCAACTTTATGATCCTAATGGGGAATGGTCAGTTTTCATCACAAAATTAAAAACTTGATTTATTGCAATAAAATAAAATAAAAATAAATCCAGACTACTCTGCTTATTTATATCAGATGCACATTTCTAGCCATCGGTCAAGTCGGTTTGGGGGGAAATGGGCAGTAGTCTTGTCACATTGCCAGTTCTCAAGGATCAGGCGGGTACCTTCAGGCAGTGATTTCTCATGACTGATATGTTGCTTCCCACGTGGAGAAAACTGATTCGTCAACCACTGCGTGAACTCTGGAATCTCTTTGGAACATTTTGCAGTGATTACACATCCTGGCTGGCTTACATACACCTGACCGCTGTTCCATTCCAGCAGTGATGCAAGGCCAAACGCCACTGCAGTTGGGATTGCTTTGAAGCAAAGCAGATCTCTCTCCAAAGCCTGTTCATGCCTCTTTTGCCTCTCTCTGTCACTCTTGGGTTGTGGTTCCTGTTCTTCTTTGCATACCTGCCTCTGACTTGGGTTCAGCGTCTGTAACTAAAAGGTAAGGTGAGCAACAAAATACTCTGAGCAAGTCAGAGAATTTCTGAACTTGCAAAAGAACTAGGCTTGGACTTGAGCCGTGTTCATTATAGGCCAGGCTTAGTAAACAGCTCCTTAGGATGTATCGGTGAAGGCTTTCATGGATTGCTGTGAGTCTTCTGGGCTATATGGCCATGTTCCAGAAGCATTCTCTCCTGATGTTTCACCTGCATCTATGGCAGGCATCCTCAGAGGTTGTGAAGTCTGTTGGAAACTAGGCAAGTGGGGTTTATATCCTTGTGGAATGATGTCCAGGGTGGGAGAAAGAACTCTTGTCTTGTCGAAGGCTTTCATGGCTGGAATCACTGGGTTGCTGTAGGTTTTTTGGGCTACATGGCCATGTTCTAGAAGCATTCTCTCGTGATGTTTCGCCTTCATCTATGGCAGGAACCCTCAGAGGTTGTGAGGTCTGTTGGAAACTAGGCAAGTGGGGTTGATATCCTTGTGGAATTATGTCCAGGGTGGGAGAAAGAACTCTCGTCTTGTCGAAGGCTTTCATTGCTGGAATCACTGGGTCGTCGTAGGTTTTCAGGCTATATGGCCATGTTCCAGAAGCATTCTCTCCTGATGTTTCGACTGCATCTATGGCAGGCATCCTCAGAGGTTGTGAGTCTGTTGGAAACTAGGCAAGTGTGGTTGATATCCTTGTGGAATGATGTCCAGGATGGGAGAAAGAACTCTCGTCTTGTCGAAGGCTTTCATGGCTGGAATCACTGGGTCGTCGTAGGTTTTTTGGGCTACATGGACATGTTCCAGAAGCATTCTCTCCTGATGTTTCACCTGCATCTATGGCAGGCATCCTCAGAGGTTGTGAGGTCTGTTGGAAACTAGGCAAGTGTGGTTGATATCCGTGTGGAATGATGTCCAGAATGGGAGAAAGAACTCTCGTCTTGTCGAAGGCTTTCATGGCTGGAATCACTGGGTCGTCGTAGGTTTTTTGGGCTACATGGACATGTTCCAGAAGCATTCTCTCCTGATGTTTCACCTGCATCTATGGCAGGCATCCTCAGAGGTTGTGAGGTCTGTTGGAAACTAGGCAAGTGGGGTTGATCTCCTTGTGGAATTATGTCCAGGGTGGGAGAAAGAACTCTCGTCTTGTTGAAGACTTTCATGGCTGGAATCACTGGGTTGCTGTAGGTTTTTTGGGCTACATGGCCATGTTCTAGAAGCATTCTCTCGTGATGTTTCGCCTTCATCTATGGCAGGCACCCTCAGAGGTTGTGAAGTCTGTTGGAAACTAGGCAAGTGGGGTTGATATCCTTGTGGAAGGATGTCCAGGGTGGGAGAAAGAACTCTTGTCTTGTCGAAGGCTTTCATGGCTGGAATCACAGGGTTGCCGTAGGTTTTTCGGGCTACTTGGCCATGTTCTAGAACAGGGGTCCTCAAACTATGGCCTGAGGGCCGGATGCGGCCCTCCAAGGTCATTTACCCGCCCTCGCTCAGGGTCAACTTAAGTCTGAAATTGCTTGAAAGCACACAACAACAACAACAACAACAACAACAACAACAACAACAATCCTGTCTCATCAGCCAAAAGTAGGCCCACGCTTCCCATTGAAATACGATTGTAGCGCAGCTGGCTGAGTGTCAGCTGCATTAAGATCACTCTGACCATAAGGTCATGAGTTCGAAGCCAGCCCATATTGGAGTGGGTTTCCAACCAATTGTGTAGCCTATTGTTGACCTTTGCAACCCGAAAGACATTTGCATCTGTCAAGTAGGAAAATTAGGTACCACCTTAAAGTGTGGGGAGGCTAAATTAACTAATTTATGAGGCCATAAAAAAGACTCTAGCAAGCACTCCAGCGGGGAAGCATGCGGGGAATGCGGAAGTACTTCATCAGCGTCGCAGATGGACGATGAAAGCGACAGCTCCCCTGGTGGCCAGAAAAAAGTTAAATAGCCTTTGTGTATGTCTGTATATGTTGTATGTTAAAATTGGCATTGAATGTTTGCCATATATGTGTACACTGTAGTCCCTGCGGGGTGAGAAGGGCAGAATATAAAAGCTGTAAATAAATAAATAAATAATATTTTTTGGTTAAAACAGTTCTTCATGTTAATTATTGTATTGTTTAAATGTTATTTACACTACAAATAAAATACGTATGCACATAGGAATTCGTTCATTTTTTTTTTCAAATTATAATCCGGCTCTCCAAAAGTTTGAGGGACTGTGACCTGGCCTTCTGTTTAAAAAGTTTGAGGACCCCTGTTCTAGAAGCATTCTCTCCTGACATTTCGCCTGCATCTACAGCAAGCATCCTCAGAGGTTGTGAGGTTGTGATGACCTCACAACCTCTGAGAATTTTTTTTTTGTCGTGTCGGGAGCATCCTGTTGTGAGAGAATTGGCCGTCTGCAAGGACGTTGCCCAGGGGATGCCCGGATGATTTTTGATGTTTTATCATCCTTGTGGAAGGCTCCTCTTATGTCCCTGCATGAGGAGCTGGAGCTGATAGAGGGAGCTCAACCGCCTCTCCCCGGATTTGAACCTGTGACCTGTCAGTCTTCAGTCCTGCCAGCACAGGACCCACTGCGTTAACCCACTGCGTCACCGGGGGCTCCAACACCTCTGAGGATGCTTGCTGTAGATCAGTGGTTCTCAACCTGGGGTCCCCAGATGTTTTGGCCTTCAACTCCCAGAAATCCTAACAGCTGGTAAATTGGCTGGGATTTCTGGGAGTTGTAGACCAAAAACATCTGGGGACTCCAGGTTGAGAACCACTGCTGTACATGCAGGCAAAACGTCAGGAATGCTTCTAGAACATGGCCATATAGCCCGAAAAACTTGCAACAACCCAACTCTTATCTGTTTGAGGTAGGTGTGAATGTTGCAATTGTCCACCTTGATTAGCATTGAATTGCCTTGAATGGAATAATTTGCTATTCTTTCTCTTCCTCTCCTAGTGTTTGGGATCTGGGAATGCCGTGCCCTCTGGAGCAGTTGCTAAAGGAAGAGGAAATACTCTCCGAGTAACTTTGTGCGATGGATTAAAGCCATAGTCGTTTGGAATGATGCTGCCCACGGGCTACACAAGAGACTCAGAGTTGTGTTTTGCGCCCCACAGGCAAGGACTGTAGCTGTGCCAGCCGGTGTCTCTCCTCCAATGCCGGTCAAGGGAAGGAGCTCCCCTCAGCCCTGCAAAGAGACACCTCATGCCCTCGGTCGGCCAGAGGGGCCTCATTTCCCTACCTTTCCAGGAGCTTCTCCTTTATCTAGCTTAGCTGACTGCCCTTTGTGTAGCTGTCCCACACAGGACCAGTCTTCACCGCTCCCCTCTCTACTGCTGTGGCATCATCTTTCCAAGCTTGATGATGGGGATTCTTGCCAACCCCAAGGCCACTGGAGGCCGGCTGTGAACTTCCAAATGGCGTGCCTTATAGGCCGTGGACCGACTGCATGCACGAGGGTGCCGCTGAGTGATCGGAGAACTGGCTGATTGTTCCCGGCAGCCTCTTTCTGCCTGCCTCAGGATTTTGGAGGGCCTCCCCAACCCCCCGCCCCCTCCCTCTCACCATGTTCCTCCTGCTGCCATTTGACAGCCTGGTGGTGAACCTGCTGGGCATTTCCCTGACTGTCCTCTTCACCCTGCTCTTGGTCTTCATCATTGTGCCAGCCATCTTTGGAGTTTCCTTTGGCATCCGTCGGCTCTACATGAAAACTCTGCTGCAGATCTTCCAGGTGAGTCAGTCTGCTTGATGTTGCTTGGAGAGGAGGAGGAGGAGGAATGTTGGGTGATGTCAGCAGCCCCAGGCCATAGGCAGGCATGAATCATGGCTTTTCGATGACCGACTTTGCAAGCTGGATGAGTAATCTGGGAGGTTTGGCTAAGCCTCAGGTTGTTCCAGCCTGTGTCCAGTCAGGTGACTTCTGACTGTCTGCGTCAGTAGTTTCTCCTTGACAGCTTTCAGTCCAGGAATTCTCACAGAGCTCCAGATCCTGATTATCTTGCAATCTTATGAAATAAAAACACAGGAAATTTTAGGTCCAGAAATCTGTTGACATGTTTTTAATTTGTAGTAGTAATTTTATTGATTAGCCCTTAGGCTATATCACAATAAGAAACAGAACAACAAGGCCTGACAAGACCTGATCACACTCCACGTAGAAAGTTAAAATAAGACACTTATAATAATACAGTAAATACATATGATAAGACATGATAAAACTGATAAACTGATCAAGCTGAGTATATACATCATATTTCATTATCACCCCTACAATTTACCCCAATCAGCCCTACATATGTGGTTCTCAGACGTATTGTTTTGCTTAAGTACAGAGATGTTTTATATGTTATTTGTGGGTCTTGGCCACACATAAACTATGTTGTTCTGATGAGAGATTCCCAATACATTGTCCGTTTGATATATGGACCAAGGTGGAAGTCTCTCACCTTTTGATACAATTTGCAATCAAACAATATGTGTGCTATATCCTCAATTTCAGGTGCCCCACAGATACAACTCCGTTCATTATAAGGGATGCTGTTAAATCTCCCGTATCTAACCATTGTCTCGAGCTGATCAAATCTGGCTCGAGTGAATACCTCCCTGAGATGTTTTGGCATTTGCATGTTTAGGTTGTTAGTAGTTTGAAAGGTACGTTTATATTGACTCAGCCATTTTAGGTTAGCAGTCTTACTGAGGGTGGAGATATCTTTTTGTGCTTCTATATCCAAAATTCTTTGTATACCACCCTTTCTTACTTGGTCATTTGAGGCGCAGGAGACAGGAAGCCCACAACTTCTTATATAATTTGTCAGTTGTGTAATCCAGGAGGTCAGTAGTTGGAATTTTATCTGTTCAGGGATTGGGAGGATTACTATCAAGGTTTGTTTGCTTTAACAGAACCAGATTTTTGGACACTGGCTGTGGGGCGAGGGAATTCTAGCAGATACAACCCCACAAGCCATGTTCCACGTTTTGGCAAGGACCCCTCCACTTTGCAGCAGTGGGACATGATGTCAGTGGCATTGGCAGCACAGCAAGGCAGGAACTGATCAATTACAGCCATCTTAGGCTATAAACTACTTTATTTTACAGCTATATACATCAGTTAAAGATTTTTCCCTGACATGAAGTCCAGTCGTGTCCGACTCTGGAGTGTGGTGCTCATCTCCATTTCTAAGCCGAAGAGCCAGCATTGTCCATAGACACCTCCAAGGTCATGTGGCTGGCATGACTGCAAGGAGCGTCATTATCTTCCCGCCGGAACAGTACCTATTTTTTTAAAAGAAATTTTATTAAATGTTTATATAGAATACAACGAAAGAGTGAGAACAATAAGGTATAGAAAAGTGAAGGAAAAAAAGAGAAAGGGAAAGGCCAGCAAAGTAAAAAGTAAAAAGGACATCCTAAATAAACCCTAAAAAAAAAAGAAAAAAAAGATATATATATATATATATATATATACACACACACACATACACACGCACGCACACACACACACACACACACACACATACTACAAAAATACATCCACACTCACACACACACACACAAGGGTGACTTCCATTCCATCTTCTTGGATAAAATATTCTTATTATTCAAAAATATATAAAAATTTTTTTATTAAAGATAATAAAATTGTCTCTCTTGTTTTTTATTTTTGCAAATTGTCCAGATAGTCATGAAGGTTGTCCCAATTCGTTCTTTTTATTATAATGCCTGTATTTTTCTTCAACAAAAAAGTCAATTCGTCCATGTCCTTATTTCTCTGATTTTTTCCACCCAATCCTGTACGGGTGGTACTGAATCTTGCTTCCACTCTCTAGCAAAAACAATTCTAGCGATGGTCATAATATATGTAAAAAGTTTGTCCTCTTGTTCCATCAGTTGTAGATCCAAATCTGTAAAGCCTAACAAGTAATACTCTGGTTTTCTTGTAAAAGTTCTTTTTAAGATCTTTTGCATCTCTTCATGAATTATCCTCCAAAACTTTACTGCTTCTTTACAAGTACCTATTGATCTACTCACATTTGCATGTTTTCAAACTGCTAGGTTGGCAGAAGCTGGGGCTGACAGCGGAAGCTCATGCCGCTCCCCGGATTCGAACCTGCGACCTTTCGGTCAGCAAGCTCCGCAGCTCAGCGCTGTAACCCACTGTGCCACCGAGGGCTCATATACATTAGAAGCTACTTAACACTCAGCACATCCTAAACTTGCTTTTTTACCATCCAATCGTAACATTGCGAACACACTAACTGTTATCAGTACTAGTCCACACCTCTTGCATTCCAGAGTGACGTATAACGTACGATGCATGACCCTGCGTCCATTCGTTCTATACACTTGATTTATGACCTCTCTAGGAATGCTGTTCCCTCCATGGTTCAGTTAACTCTTTCCACACAGGAATACATTACGCTCGTCACATAGCTACTGCATTTTAAACATACGGACATACATACATACATACTTGGAAATCTATATATATAAAAATGCTCTGTGCGTAATGAGTACCTTAAAAACAAAAGAACCAATGAACGAAATAACACCAAATTTGGCAGCAAAACATCTCACAACACAAGGAGTGACATCACTCAACAAATTATGATTTTGTCATTTGAGAGTTGTAGTTGTTGGGATTTATAGTTCACCTATAATCAAAGAGCATTCTGAACTCCCATCAACGATGGAATTGAACCAAACTTGGCACACAGAACTCCTCTGACCAACAGAAAACACTAGAAGGGTTTGGTGGGCATTGACCTTGAGTTTTGGAGCTGTAGTTCACCTACATCTAGAGAGTACTATGGACTCAAAAATGATGGATCTGGACCAAACTTGGCACAAATACTCTATATGCCCAAATATAAACACAAATGGAGTTCGGGGGAAATAGACCTTGACATTTGGGAGTTGTAGTTAATGGGATTTATAGTTCACCTACAATCAAGGAGCATTCTGAATCCCACACACGACAGAATTGGGGCAAACATCCCACACAGAACTGTCATGACCAACAGTGTTTTCTGGTGGTCTTTGGTGACCCTTCTGACACCCCCTGGTGACCCTCCCCCCCTCCCGGGGTCTTGACTTACAAACTTGTTATACTGTTCAAATTCACAGTAATCTATATAAATAAAAATGTAATGTTCGTTTGTGGGATTAACAGAACTCAAAAACCACTGGATGAATTGACACCAAATTTGGACACAAGACACCTAACAACCCAATGTATGTCCCTCACTCAAAAATATTGAGTTTGTCATTTGGGAGTTGTAGTTCTTGGGATTTATAGTTCACCTACAATCAAAGAGCATTCTGAACTCCACCAATGATGGAATAGGGCCAAACATGGCACACAGGACTCCCATGACCAACAGAAAACACTAGAAGGGTTTGGTGGGCATTGACTTTGTATTTGGGAGTTGTAAGTCACCCACACCACACAGATCTCCCATGACCAACAGAAAATACTTAAGGCCATCCAGTCCAACTTCCTTCATCAGGACAAGAAAACATAATCAAACCCCTCCTGACAAAGAGCCATCCAGCCATTCACACACACACACATATATGTATATGACAGATGCAGTATCAAAGATTTGAAAGAAGAACATTGATATGTTGCATGTTCCAAAGTAGGCAAACCAGACACTCTCCACATCAACACTGACAAAGAAACAACAAGAAATACTGTTTACGAGCATAAAGACATGACATATATTAGAAACCAATACTTTCTCATTAGATCACCAGATTGGGCCACAGCAACGCGTGGCAGGGGACCGCTAGTCTACATTATAAATTGCAAACAGCTTCAACACATGAAACCAGTGGGCAGTCCCCACTTATCGCTGCAACTTGGAGGCCAAGTCAGCTTTGATGGGAGGAACTTAATCCAGTCTTTAAGGAGCCGTCTCACCCATGGCTGTCCGTCCCATCTCCCAGCCACAAATTCCGTGTCAGCTGCATATAATTGTGAATCCTAAACCGCCTCTCCTTGTCTTCCAGTGGGCAACGCTGAGGATCGAGCGTGGTGCCAAAGAGAAGAACCACCTGCTTTATAAACCCTATGTCAATGGTAGGAGGCTATGTTGACCTTATGGTGGAGGGACGGGGTGGGGTGGGGGCCTTGCCATCTTTCCCTGTGTGACTGAGAAAGTATCCTATCTTTTTGCAGGCATCATTGCAAAGGAGCCCACTTCGCTGGAGGAGGAAATCAAGGAGATCAGGCGCAGCGGGAGCAACAAGGCCTTGGACACGCCGGAGTTTGAGCTCTCCGATATCTTCTATTTCTGCCGCAAGGGCATTGAGACCATTATGGATGACGAGGTGACCAAGCGCTTCTCGGCCGAAGAGTTGGAATCTTGGAACCTGTTGAGCAGAACCAACTATAATTTCCACTACATCAGCTTGCGCCTCACAGTCTTGTGGGGTCTGGGTGTCTTGATCCGCTACTGCATCTTGCTGCCACTCAGGTAAGGCCTAGCTTTGGATTGGGCAGTGGGAAGATCAGGTCTGGCATTTCCGGTGTTTTCTGTCGTATGCTTCTTGGCGTGAAACCTTGGTGGTAAAGTCAGTACTCTGTGTGTGTGTGTGTGTCTGTTTCCAATCATATCGTGGTCCAGCCCAAGGAAAGATTCCTTTTAAAAAATATTTTTATTTATAAATTTGTCAAACAAAATGTATAAGCATCCTTTCCCCCCTCTTTTTACAATATCTTAGACAAAAGAGTATGTCATATTACATACAATCTAACAATAAAAGAAAAACATCAAAAACATTTTAAAGCCTATTTCTTATCATTATTTTAAAATTTCCATTACAACTTACACTACGTATAACTCTTATCACACACCTTTTATCTACTTATACATGTTTTATTTCTTTATAATTATTATTATACCGTCCCCCCGCCCCCTTCCCTTTAGTTTGTGGCCCCTTACCAGGACCAACCCACTTAAGTTGTTTCACAATTCCAAAATGTCATTGTTTCTCTTGCTGGCTTGTATCCCTTTCCCTCATTAAAAATATACTCAATAATTTTTCCCCATATTTTCCAAAAGTCTGTTTGTTTACATATTTCCTTTTTAATTTTAATATTGCAAGTTAGCCTATTGTTAATAGCTATATTCCAGATTTCCCTATACCATTCTTCTAATTGAATCTCTTTTTTTTCTTTCCGGTTTTTTGCTATTAGCAGTTTAGCTGCTGTTATCAAATTAGAAACCAATTCTTTCTCCCCTTGTAATGGAATTGTATTCTTCACTTCACTTCACCTTATTTCTTAATTAGTCGCTCTCCACCAAGGTGCTCCAAGCGACTTACAATTTAAAATAGCATTTACACAATATAAAAACATTCAACAGTGACTATTTGACAAATTAGATCTGATCACTTTACTTAAATGCACAACCAAACAGCCAAGTCTTGAGTGCCTTTACAAAAGGTCGCAACTCTGACATTGCTCTAATGTATGGAAGCAATGAGTTCCACAGAATTGGAGCGTAGATCGAAAAAGCTCTACGATGCCTTGTAGCTTCCAGGTGTACCTCCCTCCCTAGGGCCCGGTATGTAGAGGAGATCTTCCTGGGTGGATCGAGATGACCACTGATGGAGAAAAGGAATGAGGTGGTCCTTAAGATACAAAGGTCCTTGGCCATTTTGAGCTCTAAATGTCAGGATCAGTATCTTCTAAGAGATCCGATGTTCTATTGGTAGCCAATGCAGTTGTTGCATGGGATCTTATAGATGATCCCACTAGCAGCCTGGCCACCGCATTTTGGACCATCCGAATCTTCTGAGTTGTTGACTTTGGAAGGCCGGCATATAAGGCGTTGCAATAGTCCAACCTAGTGGTGACTGTTGCGTGGATTACTGTTGCCAATGCTTCTACTGAAAGGTAGGATGCCAATTTCCTTGCCTGGCGAAGATGAAAAAAGGCCTGCTAACTTATGACAGTGATCTGGGCCTCCATCGTCAGCGATGTGTCCAACACAACCCCAAGGCTTTGATCAGTGGCAGACAGAACCAGAGCTTCCCCATCGAAATAATAAGTAATAATGCTAATTTTGGTGCAATCTTAATCTCTATTTTTATTATTGCTCTTATTTCTTTAAATATGCTTTCCCAAAATGTTTGTATAGTTTTACATGGCCACCACATATGAAGGTACGTCCCTATTTCTTGACAGCCTCTCCAACACTGATTTGAGTATTTTTTTATCAACCTGATTTAATCTAATGGGAGTTAGATACTGTCAGGTGCATCTCCGCACAGCAAGGCAAGGAAACACATCGATCACAGTCTCCTTTCGGCTATAAACTAATTTATTGTACATCTATTTACATTAAAAGCTAAGCACATCGTAAAACTGCTCCCCCCCCCCCCCCCCCCCCGCCCCTAAAATGGCTAAATCCCATGGTTCCTCCCTGTTGGGCTCCTTTCCTACAAATGCATTTTTATCCCTATCTCACCCAGGATTTTAACTTTTTTAACATTTTACCTCACACATTTGGCCCGCCCTCCGTGTCTGGTTTTAATATGCTGTTTTATATTGTTGATTCTGTTATTTTATATTTTGTTATGATGTATTTTGTTACTGTGTGTTTATTATGTTGTATTATTTTGGGCTTGGCCTCATGTTAGCTGTACCGAGTCCCTTTGAGGAGATGGTAGCGGGTTATAAATAAAGTGTATTATTATTATTATTATTATTATTATTATTATTATTATTATTATTATTACTCTCCATTTGGCAGCTACATTGCGAACATAGAACACGCTGCTATCAGCATTAGTCCACACCTCCTGCATTCCAGAGTGACGTATGACATACAATGCACTATGTTGCGTCCATTGCTCTCTGCACTAAGATTTATAACTTCTCTAGTTCAGTTACGTCTTTCCACACAGGAATACTCTCGGCACATAGCACTATATTTTAAACATACATACATACATACCTTGAAATCTACATAACACATCGACAGATACCACCTCCATATCATTTTATAGTAATTTTCCTTAATTCTTATAGACATATTTTTTAGTAATATCATACTCCATAAGCTTGCCCATTCTTGATTGGTCCTCTTCAGATTGGGCTTCAACCCCCTCTCTCCTTTCTTTCTTTCTTTCTTTGTGCAGGGTAGCCCTGGCTTTCACTGGCATTAGCCTCTTGGTGACAGGCACAACCATGGTGGGCTACTTGCCCAATGGAAGGTGAGTTCTCAGCCATGTATCACTGGGAAGATCACTGTCTGTGAGTGGATGTTGGAAAGACTCAAAATTGATTTCAGGAGTTGGGATTTCGTGAGGTCCTTGCTTCTGTCTTGATCTCTCTAATTCAGTGGTTCCCAACCTGTGGTCCGGGCACCACCAGTGGTTCGCAAGAACAAAAATATGGTCTGCAGCCTCAGCATTAATACACCGTTGCCTCGAAACCATGCAACAACGAGAGCAACCGGTCTCGCAACTGGGATTTCAGGAGGGGAGAGGCTGACTGCCTACAAAAAACTACGACTACCACATCATTTATTTATTATTTATTACGGTCGCTTATACCCCGCCCTTCTCACCCCGATGATGTACTTTGGGCTTGCCCTCATGTAAGCCTCATGTAAGCCGCACCGAGTCTCTTGGGGAGATGGTAGCGGGGTACAAAAAATATTATTATTATTATTAGTAGTAGTATTATTATTAGTTCACTTACATCCAGACAGCACTGTGGACTCAAGCAATGATAGATCTGGACCAAACTTGGCATGGAAACTCAGTCGGATCTGGCCACGGTGGTCCACGCTCTTGTTACATTCCGATTAGATTACTGCAACGCACTCTACGTGGGGTTGCCTTTGAAGACTGCTCGGAAACTCCAACTAGTCCAGCGTAAGGCAGCCAGACTGCTCACCGGGGCGTCATACAGGGAGCATACCACCCCCCTGTTGTGTCAGCTCCACTGGCTGCCGATCCAGTTCCAAGCACAATTCAAAGTGCTGGTTTTGACCTACAAAACCCTATACGGTTCCGGCCCAGCGTATCTGTCCGAACGGATCTCCCTCTACGTCCCACCTCGGAGTCTAAGATCTTCTGGGGAGGCCCTGCTCTCGGCCCCGCCTCTATCACAAGTGAGATTGGCGGGGACGAGGAGCAGGGCCTTCTCGGTGGTGACCCCTCACCTGTGGAATTCACTCCCCGGGGAAATTAGATCTGCAACATCGCTCCTTTCCTTCAGGAAAAAACTAAAAACATGGATTTGGGACAATCAGGCAGATAAAGAAAGAACTTTGATGATGACTAGGAAATGATTAATGGATTAGATCTATGGAACTCTGGAAAACGAAACGCTGATTATGAGAATGGTTTTATATGATGTTTTATATGATGTGTTATGTACTGGTTGTTTGATTGTTTTAATTGTGATAACTGTTTTTAACTACGTTTTTGTATATTATGTGTAAGTTGTACAGGCATCGAATTGTGCCTTTTTTGTAAGCCTCCCTGAGTCCTCCTTCGGGGGTTGAGAAGGGCGGGGTAAAAGTACCCGAAATAAATAAATAATGACCACATGTGGACAGTGATGGAGTTTTGGGGAAAATAAACCTTGATGTTTGGGTGTTATAGTTGCTGGAATTTATAGTTCACCTACAATCAAAGATCATTATGAATCCCATCAATGATAGAATTGGGCCAAACTTCCCACACAGAACCTTCATGACCAAGAGAAAAGACTGTGTTTTCGATGGTCTTTGGTGACCCCTTTGGCACCACCTCACGACCCCCCCAGGGGCCGTGACCCCCAGGTTGAGAAACACTGCGTTAGAGAATCGAAGCAGAGGGGTTTTGAAAGCCAGCTGTCGTATGAGCAGCTTCCAGAAGGTGGCACTAAAGAATGTTGAGAGTTCTCTCCCACTTCTTTGGATTAGCAATACTTATGTTAAAGAGGAGTCTCAAGCTATGCATTATGACTCCCGGGAGGCTTTCAGGTCTGTGCTGGCTACACCTTTGTTTTAGCAAGGGATTTGTTTTGTCCCTTTAGGTGCAAGGAGTTCCTGAGCAAGCACGTGCACCTGATGTGTTACCGGATTTGTGTGCGAGCCCTTACAGCCATCATCACTTACCACCACCGGTAAGGAGGGGTTGACGGGATGGCTCCTTGAAGATTGTTTTATTTATTTATTTATCGTGTCAGGAGCAACCAGACATTTGTATTACATTTTTAACAAAACAAACAAACAAACAGTAAAAACACAAAGTTGGCAAGCTTGGTAGTTGATTAAATGTCCTTTGACCAATATCTGGCCCCTTGGAGTGCCTCTGGTGTTGCCGCAAGAAGGTCCTCCCTTGTGCATCATGTGGCAGGGCTCAGGTTGCATTGCAGCAGGTGGTCAGTGGTCTGCTCTTCTCCACACTCGCATGTTGTGGACTCCACTTTGTGGCCCCGTTTCTGAAGGTTGGCTCTGCATCTCGTGGTGCTAGAGCGCAGTCTGTTCAGCGCCTTCCAAGTCGCTCCAGTCCTCTTGTGTGCCCAGGGGGGAGTCTCTCATTTGGTATCAGCCATTGGTTGAGGTGCTGGGTTTGAGCCTGCCACTTTTGGACTCTCGCTTGCTGAGGTGTTCCAGCGAGTGTCTCTGTAGATCTTAGAAAACTATTTCTTGATTTAAGTCGTTGACGTGCTGGCTGATACCCAAACAAGGGATGAGCTGGAGATGTCTCTGCCTTGGTCCTTTCACTATTGGTTGCTTCTTCCCGGCGGATGTCAGGTGGTGCAATACCGGCTAAGCAGTGTAATTTTTCCAGTGGTGTAGGGCGCAGACACCCCGTGATAATGCAGCATGTCTCATTAAGAGCCACATCCACTGTTTTAGCGTGGTGAGATGTGTTCCACACTGGGCATGCATACTCAGCAGCGGAGTAGTAGCACAGCGCAAGGGCAGATGTCTTCACTGTGTCTGGTTGTGATCCCCAGGTTGTGCCAGTCAGCTTTCGTATGATGTTGTTTCTAGCGCCCACTTTTTGTTTGATGTTCAGGCAGTGCTTCTTGTAGGTCAGAGCATGGTCCAAAGTGACTCCCAGGTATTTGGGTGTGTTGCAATGCTCCAGTGGGATTCCTTCCCAGGTAATCCTCAGAGCTCGGGATGCATTGCCCAAACACGAATCAAGGAACATGAAAGGCACTGCAGACTACTCCAACCAGAGAAGTCAGCCATAGCAGAGCACCTGAGGAACCAGCCTGGACACAGCATTTTATTTGAGAACACAGAAATGCTGGACCACTCTCACAACCACCATGTCAGACTACACAGAGAAGCCACTGAAATACACAAGCATGTGGACAATGTCAACAGAAAGGAGGAAACCATGAAAAAGAACAAAATCTGGCTACCAGTATTTGAAAAAACTCTAAAATTAAAACAACAAAACAGCAGAGTGAAAACAATCAGGGACATCTAATCACCTCTCAAAAGATTGCTCCAGGCACTGCCAGGCTATCAAATGCTAATCAAGGTGGTCAGTTGAAACATTCACACCTAGCTCCAGCAGACAAGAGTCCTTTGTCCCACCCTTGTCTTTCCACAGATATACAGGGTTAGTCAAAATGAATAGGCCAATAAGAAAATTAATTTTAGACAAATGTATGTTTACTGTAACCAAACCACAGCTACGTAGCGACAGATAAACTATCAAAGTTTTTTTTGAGCAACACACATGTACGTTAATGCCGCTAGGCGTCGCTAGGGGTCGCTGTTTTCAAAATGGCGGAATCAAGCAAAGAGAAGGCGTTTTGTGTGGTGACATTTGCTAAAACAATGTCAGTAATTACGGTCCAGCGAGAATTTCAAGGGTTAGGGTTAGGGTTAGGGTTAGGGTTAGGGTTAGGGATAGGGTTAGGGATAGGGTTAGGGCTAGGGATAGGGTTAGGGTTAGGGTTAGGGATAGGGATAGGGTTAGGGATAGGGTTAGGGATAGGGTTAGGGTTAGGGTTAGGGATAGGGTTAGGGTTAGGGTTAGGGATAGGGTTAGGGATAGGGTTAGGGATAGGGTTAGGGTTAGGGTTAGGGATAGGGATAGGGTTAGGGTTAGGGTTAGGGTTAGGACCTCAACGAACACCTTCCCAGACGTTGCTGCATTCGATGCCATTACGTCGGATGTGCTGCAACGGATGTGGAATGAACTGGACTATCGCTTGGACATCTGCCGTGTCACACGGGGCGCCCATATCGAACATCTCTGAAGGTGAGACAAAACTTTGATAGTTTATCTGTCGCTACGTAGCTGTGGTTTGGTTACAGTAAACATACATTTGTCTAAAATTAATTTTCTTATTGGCCTATTCATTTTGACTAACCCTGTATAAACCCTTTTTCCTAGTTCCAACAGACCTCACTACCTCTG
>NW_026847882.1:4128847-4152800 GCF_025583915.1 Anolis sagrei ordinatus
AGAGCATGCGCATGATAAAAATAAGTTGCCCATCCTGATTTTCCCTGAAGGTAAGCAAGAACCACAGAAAATGAGCAAATGTGTCATTCCTGTGACTGAGTGCGTGCATGGAAGACAATACAATGTGTGGGACTGCTAAACCATAGACATTATAAAGTATAGAGGGAACCCTCAGCCCCAAATTTCCAATACAAGACTAAAGGCATGACCTGCGTGGGGAGGCAATGCAATATTACTATATTGCACTATACCATTATATTGTAATATTATTAGTGATATTACATGTCATGTAAATATATAATTATAATATTGTATTATTATTGCTAGTATCATATTGTATTACATTATAATATTATAAATATTATATGTATATACAATATACTATATTATATTATTAGCAGAGTACAATATCAGTATTATATATTACTATATTGCACTATACCATTATATTGTAATATTATTGGTGATATTACATGTCATGTAAATATATAATTATAATTATAATATTGTATTATTATTACTAATATTATATTGTATTACATTATGATATTATAAATATTATATGTATATACAATATACTATATTATATTATTATCAGAGTACAATATCAGTATTATATATTACTATATTGCACTACACCATTATATTGTAATATTATTAGTAATATTACATGTCATGGAAATATATAATTATAATATTATATTATTATTACTAGTATCATATTGTATTATAAAGTTTTTTAATACTGGTAGCCAGATTTTATAATATTATAAATATTATATGTATATACAATATACTATATTATTAGCAGAGTACAATATCAGTATTATATGTTACTATATTGCACTATACCATTATATTGTAATATTATTAGTAATATTATATGTCATGTAAATATATAATTATAATTATAATACTGTATTATTATTACTAGTATCATATTGTATTACATTATAATATTATCAAATATTATATGTATATACAATATACTATATTATATTATTAGCAGAGTACAATATCAATATTATATATTACTATATTGCACTATACCATTATATTGTAATATTATTAGTAATATTACATGTCATGTAAATATATAATTATAATATTGTATTATTATTGCTAGTATCATATTGTATTACATTGTAATATTATAAATATTATATGTATATACAATATACTATATTATATTATTAGCAGAGTACAATATCAGTATTATATATTACTATATTGCACTATACCATTATATTGTAATATTATTAGTAATATTACATGTCATGGAAATATATAATTATAATATTATATTATTATTACTAGTATCATATTGTATTATAAAGTTTTTTAATACTGGTAGCCAGATTTTATAATATTATAAATATTATATGTATATACAATATACTATATTATTAGCAGAGTACAATATCAGTATTATATGTTACTATATTGCACTATACCATTATATTGTAATATTATTAGTAATATTATATGTCATGTAAATATATAATTATAATTATAATACTGTATTATTATTACTAGTATCATATTGTATTACATTATAATATTACAAATATTATATGTATATACAATATACTATATTATATTATTAGCAGAGTACAATATCAATATTATATATTACTATATTGCACTGTACCATTATATTGTAATATTATTAGTAATATTACATGTCATGGAAATATATAATTATAATATTGTATTATTATTACTAGTATCATATTGTATTACATTATAATATTACAAATATTATATGTATATACAATATACTATATTATATTATTAGCAGAGTACAATATCAATATTATATATTACTATATTGCACTGTACCATTATATTGTAATATTATTAGTAATATTACATGTCATGTACATATATAATTATAATATTGTATTATTATTACTAGTATCATATTGTATTACATTGTAATATTATAAATATTATATGTATATACAACATACTATATTATATTATTTGCAGAGTACAATATCAGTATTATATATTACTATATTGCACTATACCATTATATTGTAATATTATTGGTGATATTACATGTCATGTACATATATAATTATAATATTGTATTATTATTACTAGTATCATATTGTATTACATTATAATATTATCAATATTTGACAGGCACTTGCATCAACAACACCTCAGTGATGATGTTCAAGAAAGGGAGCTTTGAAATCGGTGCCACCGTTTATCCCGTTGCCATCAAGGTGAGGGTGGTGTTTACCTATGCAACTAATTCCTGGTAGCAAAAACTTGCTGTGAGTTTTCCGGGCTCTCTGGCCATGTTCCAGAAGCATTCTCTCCTGACGTTTCACCCCCTCTGCTGCTTCCTCGCTCTCACCCTCCTCTTCTTCCACCTCCCCATTGTTATCCTTCAGTACGACCCCCAGTTTGGAGACGCCTTTTTCAACAGCAGCAAATACGGCATGGTGACCTACCTGCTGAGGATGATGACCAGCTGGGCCATCGTCTGCAGCGTCTGGTATCTCCCTCCAATGACCCGAGAGGTGAGTCGCCGGCCTCTCCGGGCCAAACTGTTGCGGGATGAACGACAAACCCTCTTAGCAGGCCCTTCCGGCCCATGTTGACTCTCCATTCCCTCTTTGTAGCCCGATGAGGATGCGGTGCAGTTTGCCAATCGTGTGAAATCGGCCATTGCGCGGCAGGGGGGCCTGGTGGACCTTTTGTGGTGAGTCCCGAAACCTTGCCTTGTCGCTGGGAGAAAGAGAGGAAGCAAGGGGTGTGTAATTGGGTTGCTGTGAGTTTTCTGGGCTGTATGGCCATCTTCCAGAAGCATTTCCAGGTGCATGTATTTTTTTGATATGTTTGTACTCATATATGTGTAAACCATCCTGAGTAACTTTGGGGAGAGAAAGAACTAACAAACTAACAAAATGAAGTTCAACAGTGACAAATGCAAGATACTCCACTTAGGCAGAAAAAAACGAAATGCAAAGATACAGAATGAGGGACGATGAGGTCTGGCTCGAGAGCAGTACGTGCAAAAAAGATCTTGGAGTCCTCGTGGACAACAAGTTGAACATGAGCCAACAATGTGATGTGGCGGCAAAAAAAGCCAATGGGATTTTGGCCTGCATCAAGAGGAGCCTAGTGTCTAGATCTAGGAAAGTCATGCTCCCCATGCTCTATTCTGCCTGGAATATTGTGTCCAATTCTGGGCACCACGATTCAAGAGAGATATTGACAAGCTGGAATGTGTCCAGAGGAGGCGACTAAAATGATCAAGGGTCTGGAGAACAAGCCCTATGAGGAGCGGCTTAAAGAGCTGGGTATGTTTAGTCTGAAGAAGAGAAGGCTGAGAGGAGACATGATGGTAGCCATGTATAAATATGTGAAAGGAAGCCACAGAGAGGAGGGAGCAAGCTTGTTTTCTGCTGCCCTGGAGACTAGGATGTGAAACAATGGCTTCAAACTACAAGAGAGGAGATTCCATCTGAACATGAGGAAGAACTTCCTGACTGTGAGAGCCGTTCAGCAGTGGAACTCTCTGCCCCGGAGTGTGGTGGAGGCTCCTTCTTTGGAAGCTTTTAAACAGAGGCTGGATGGCCATCTGTCAGGGGTGATTTGAATGCAATATTCCTGCTTCTTGGCAGAATGGGGTTGGACTGGAAGGCCCAGGAGGTCTCTTCCAACTCTTTGATTCTATGATTCTATATTATTATTATTATTATTATTATTATTATTATTATTATTATTATTAAAACCATAAATATACTATAACTCCAAGCTTGTGCGGGATACGTTTGTGTTCCGCCGTCCTCTGCCTGACCTCTTGTCTTATTTCTTCTCTGAAGGGACGGTGGCTTAAAGAGGGAAAAGGTGAAGGACACATTCAAGGAGGAGCAGCAGAAGCTCTACAGCAAGATGATTGTGGGCAACCACGAGGATCGGAGCCGCTCCTGAGTTTCCCCACGGCTGGCCGGAGGCTCCCGCGGCTCAGAACTCTTTCCGGGGCCAGTCTTCCTCTTAAGGCTTTGGACACATTTCGTTCCGTAGCCTGCCTCTCCATGGTGCTGGCCAGTGGCTACTGAGAAAAAAGGCCTTGTCCTCAATCCCTGTGGTTTCCCTCACTGGCCAGGCAGCAGCAGCAGCAGCTGAGAACTAGACATCCCAGTGGAGGTGGTAGCATGGGATGCCCTGCCTTGTGCCTCCTCCTCCGCCGCCTGAGCTCTGCAGGAGCCTCTCTCTCTCTCTCTCTGCGTGCGGCGTCCGTGCATGCATGCCTGTGCCAGATGCGCCAGCCTGGTCCTGGATGCCAGTGATGGAGGTGCCTCCTGCAACGCCCTTCCTCTCTTGGGGAAAGGCACAACCCCCCCCCCCCACTCTTTCTTGTGTCCTTTCCTCACTCTTCTGCCCCTCTTCCCTGGAAAAAAAGAACTGACTTCAGTTGCATGGGTTCACTTTGCATTTTATAATTAAATGATATAGAGGAAGGTTTTGTGCCAAGTGTTTGCGTGCTGCCTTTGCAATGGAACCACGGGCGTGTCAACCCATTACGCAAAGTAAGCATTTGCGGTATAGTTCATTTTGCCCAGGGCGCTCATGAGGTGCTGCTCTTGGGGGAAAATAGACCTTGACATATGCAAGTTGTAGTTACTGGGATGTATAGTTCACCTACAATCAAAGAGCATTCTGAACTCCACCAACGATGGAATTGAACCAAACTTGATACACAGAGCTCCCATGACCAACAGAAAATACTGGAAGGGTTTGGTGGGCATTGACCTTGAGTTTGGGAGCTGTAGTTCACCTACATCCAGAGAGCACTGTGGATTCAAACAATGATGGATCTGGACCAAACTCTACACAAATACTCAATATGCCCAAAAGTGAACACTGGTGGAGTTTGGGGAAAATTGAATCTTGACATTTGGGAGTTGTTCGTGTTCTTGTCCATGGAGATTAGAACAAGGAACAATGGCTTGAAACTACAAGAGAGGAGGTTCCATCTGAACATGAGGAAGAACTTCTTGACTGTGAGAGCCGTTCAGTAGTGGAACTCTCTGCCCCAGAGTGTGGTGGAGGCTCCTTCTTTGGAGGCTTTTAACCAGAGGCTGGATGGCCATCTGTCAGGGGTGCTTTGAATGCAATATTCCTGCTTCTTGGCAGAATGGGGTTGGACTGGATGGCCCAGGAGGTCTCTTCCAACTCTTTGATTCTAGGATTCTATGATTCTGAATTCCACCAATGATGGAATTGAACCAAATATGGCACACACAACTCCCAGTGATTGGTTGTGGCACCAAAATACTGTTTGCTTACCGTTGAAAATTACCTCTGAATGGAACCACCTGTCTCCAAGGGGTCGGGGCACACGGTCCCCCCTTTCTCTGTGTGTTGCGCTTTCCTTTTGGGTCACAGTGGGGCAGAAAGGTGGGCGCAGTGCTAGATTTGGGGTGCGGTCATTAGCCCTACTCTTGGGAAATGGGACTACAAAGACCAGTATCCACAGTTACAGGAGTACAAAAGTTTTCATGGTCGTTAAACATATGTTTAGTTCAATGTATCAATATGAATTCAAAGCTAGGTAGTTACACAAACACAAATAGAGCCATTGCTGTACAATACAACATAAGACAGTTACATTCACAATAATAATCTATATAAATAAAAATGTAATGTTTGTTTGTGGGATTAACAAAACTCAAAAACCACTGGACAAATTGACACCAAATTTGGACACAAGACACCTCTCAGGCCAACGAGTGCTCATCGCCCCTAAACACACACAAACACTCAACACCCCAGCGGAACAGACTTAAAAAACCCCCAAAGTACACCTTATATACATATACACATGCACTCATATACACGTGCACACATTCATACACACACATGCGTGCGCGTGTTTACACACACACACACACATATATATGCACAAACACACCCAAATATACGCATACATATAGATACACACACACACACATATATATACATGCACACATACATATATGCATATCCACATATATACACACAAATGCATATAGTGCACACATAAACAATATGCATGTACACATATAAATACACAAATATATACACACACATATATATGCCCAAAATATACACACAAAAACACACATATACTCAGATAAACACATATATACACACACAAAGCACATATGCATAGACTGGGCCACAGCAACCCGTGGCAGGGGACAGCTAGTCTATATAAATAAAAATGTAATGTTTGTGGTATTC
Organism: Anolis sagrei ordinatus; assembly: GCF_025583915.1. Lineage (NCBI taxonomy): Eukaryota > Metazoa > Chordata > Lepidosauria > Squamata > Anolidae > Anolis > Anolis sagrei. The sequence continues at coordinate 4,135,097 of NW_026847882.1, forward strand.
ACAGAACTCAAAAACCACTGGACCAATTGACACCAAATTTGGACACAAGACACCTAACAGCCCAATGTATGTCTTTCACTCAAAAAAATTGATTTTGTCATTTGGGAGTTGTAGTTGCTGGGATTTATAGTTCACCTACAATATCAAAGGGCATCCTGAACCCCACCAACGATGGAATTGAACCAAACCTGGGACACAGTTCTCCCATGACCAAGAGAAAATACTAGAAGGGTTTGCTGGGCAGTGTCCCTTGGTTTTGGAGTTGTAGTTCACCTGCGTCCAGAGATCACTGTGGACTCAAATAATGATGGATCTGGACCAAACTCTACACAAATATTCAATATGCTCAAATGTGAGCATTGGTGGAGTTTGGGGAAAATAGAATCTTGACATTTGGGAGTTGTAGTTGCTGTGATTTGTAGTTCACCTACAATCACAGGGCATTCTGAACCCCACCAATGATAGAATTGGGCCAAACCTCCCACACAGAACCCCCATGTGGGCTGCAGCAACGCGTAGCAGGGGGTGGCTAGTAATAATAATAATAACACTTTAATTATATTCTGTCCTATCTCCACAAGGGGACTCAGGACGGATCACAGTACACATGTGCGCCAAACATTCAATGCCATTTGGACAGACAGGACGGAACATGCAGAAAGGAAGTATGTTGTGTCGACGTCCAAATTTTTGCGCCTATGGAGGTTGTGCTCAAATCCAGCCACAGGAGGGTGCTGTCGCTCCACCCTCTATGACAAAGTGCCATCAGGACTTCCTCTTTCCTTTTCGTTGCTGGCATTTTCTGGTCTTTTTCTTTTGTGGTGACGTAAAAGGCCTCCCCCGCTTTTTAGCGGTACCTAATATCTCTATTTACAGCTCTAAGCTGTTTTCGAACTGCTTAGGTAAACAGTAAGCTGGGCTGACAGTCAGGTGCTCACCCCAACCCAAGCTTCAAACATTGAACTCAGTGTATGTTTAATGACATTCAGAACTTTTGTGGATACTTGTCTTGGTGCTCCTCTTGTGGGAACAGCTTTGGGGCACATGGACCACTTGGATTGGTAACACTGCTGTGCCGATTATAGTGGAGGGCCACAAGGAACCACAGCCTCAAATCCTGAAATCCACCATCGAAAGCATGAAAATCAGCCACTTCTTTTTGAAAGATGCTGTTTTCAGCATTTGTTCTCACTTCAAAAGTTGGCCAATTGCAACATTCACATATTTCTCCCAACAGACAAGAGTTCTTTCTTTCTCCCACCTTGGACATCATGCCACAGAGATATAAACCCCACTTGCCTAGTTTCCCACAGATCTCACAACCTCTGAGGATGCCTGCCATAGATGTGGGTGAAACGTCAGGAGAGAATGCTTCTGGAACATGGTCATACAGCCCAGAAAACTCACAGCATCCAAACCTACAGTTTGTGTAGCTTAGTACATTGGGAGATTTTGCTATAGATTAATTAAGATTTTTTGATTTCTTGTTGCTAAATGGCAAGAAATAACTCTGCCCATCCTAAATGGAATAGCTGGGGTAAGTGGGTCTGTGTGTAGAAAGTTTTCATGGCTGGAATCGCTGGGTTGTTTTCTGGGCTGTCTGGCCATGTTCCAGAAGCATTATCTCCTGACGCTTCTCCTGACCTTCGATGAGGCGTAATGTCAGGAGAGAATGCTTCTGGAACATAGCCAGGCAGCCCGGAAAATTCACAGCAACCCAATAAGACTGTATTTCTGGTACTTACTTTACTTAGGTGATCCCTTGTAGTCCAAGGATGGTGGTCCTCCAAGTGTAGTGTCCTAGCGGTGGATCCGTAGGTGACTATGGAGCCCTATGCTTGACCTGCATCTTCTCCCGCAGTGAGGGCATCGATTTCCAGGTGGAAGGCGGTCCCTTCCACCTGGAAATACTCAGAATTTAAACTAGCCACACAATCAGTTTTTCACGGCTCAGAATATTTTACCACAACTTAAGCAAAGGAGAAGAGGAGTGTTGAGAAGAACACAGAAGCAACACAACTCAAGCATTGGAAGGAAGAAGTTGGCTTGACGCGCCTTCCTCTTGGCACGTTTCTCTCTTTCACCCTCCATTCGTGCCTCTTCAAATTCTATAGCACTGCTAGTCACAGCTGACCTCCACCTGGAGCGCTCAAGGGCCAGGGCTTCCCAATTCTCAGTGTCTATGCCAGAGTTTTTGAGGTTGGCTTTGAGCCCATCTTTCAATCTCTTTTCCTGTCCTCCAACATTCCGTTTTCTGTTTTTGAGTTCGGAATAGAGCAACTGCTTTGGGAGAAAGTGGTCAGGCATCTGGACAACGTGGCCGGTCCAGCGGAGTTGATGGCGGAGGACCATCGCTTCAGTGTTGGTGGTCTTTGCTTCTTCCAGCACGCTGACGTTTGTCCGCTTGTCTTCCCAAGAGATTTGCAGGATTTTTCGGAGGCAACGCTGACGGGATCGTTCCAGGAGTTGCATGTGAGGTCTGTAGACAGTCCACGTCTCGCAGGCGTATATTTCTGATACTCGCCACAAATCCCTGAGCATGGGTCTCTTTTTCTGGTTAATAACAGTTAGTCGAATGTGTCTAAAATGTCCTCCGTCCTGGTTTTCGTAATTGATGGGCGCCACTCTTCAGGTGTCACGGCACACGTTTCTCCATCCTGTCTGGAGAATTCAGGGCCCGAGTCCGTCATTCAAAACCATTCCCCCGGTGCCTCTTCAATACTGAGACAGATTCGTGCACCTTCAGAATTTCAAATTGGAAAAGATCCCATTTTGGCAGCAAGATTATCCATTTTGCTTTGTCGGGCACTTGCGTTGTCTATGCCTCCGTGCAGGTTTTCTCCTGTCCGTTGTCTAGAAACCAAGGAGAGCACTCGGTCTCATCTTCACATTGTCTGGCCTCTTTCCACGAGCTTTACCTTGTTCCACAAACTACCTGGATGGCGTCTCAGGTTGCTGGTAAAACTGCAGTCGTACCAAACAATCAAACTAAAACTTACACCGAGGCTTTGTGTACTCAGAATTTAAACTAGCCACACAATGAGTTTTTCACAGCTCAGAATATTTTATCACAACTTAAGCAAAGGAGAAGAGAAGTGTTGAGAAGAACACAGAAGCATCACAACTCAAGCGTTGGAAGGAAGAAGTCCCGTACAGGTAATTTTAAAAAATCCCTTTCCTTGATTAACGAGAAATCGGACGTTTAGACATCATTTTAGAATTTACTGGGCTGAAAAAGATATCCTCAATTTAACTCATTTCGTGTTGTTGCAAAAAATGGGCAAGAGTCATATTTGATCAAAAGGGAAGCAAAACAGTAGCTTTCCAATTCCTATCCAAGATCAATTTATAGCAGCGTTTCTCAACCTGAGAGTTGGGACCCCTGGAAGGGTCGCGAGGGGGTTTCAGAAGAGTAACCAAAGACCATCAAATTTATTTATTTATTTATTTATTTACTTTGCTTGTATACCGCAGTTTTTCAGCCCGTAGGTGACTCAACGCGGTTCACAACAAGAGCAAAAAGTCAAACCTAACAACATACAATATTTAAAAACCAACAACAGCATAATATACAAAGCAATGACACATCAATAAACAACACATCAACGTCTCGCAACTAGAATCGTGATCCAACTCGTCATCCGTAATTCCGTTTTCCTATATTCATCGTATTCATTGCACTGTTTATCCGAACCCCTGTTCAAATAGCCAGGTTTTTAGTTTTCTTCGAAACACCATTAACGAAGGGGCTGATCTAATGTCTATGGGAAGGGCGTTCCACAGCCGAGGGGCCACCACAGAGAAGGCCCTGTCCCTCGTCCCCGCCAGCCGTGCCTGTGATGCAGGTGGGATAGAGAGCAGGGCCTCCTCAGAAGATCTTAGAGTCCTGGTGGGTTCATAGGCAGAGATACGTTCGGATAGGTAGCTTGGGCCAGAATCATTTAGGGCTTTATAGGCCAACGTCAGCACTTTGAATTGAGCCCGGTAGCAAATCGGCAGCCAGTGGAGCTGGTGCAGCAGAGGAGTTGTATGCTCCCTGCGCTCCGCTCCGGATGATCTCCCCCAGCAGCTTCATGTAGATGTTAAACAACATGGGAGACAGTATTGAACCCTGAGGAACCCCACAAGACAAAGGTTGTGGGGTTGAACAGGTGTCTCCCAGTAACACCTTCTGAGACCGACCCTCCAGGAATGACCGGAGCCACTGCAAAACAGTACCTCCAAGACCCATCCCCGCGAGGCGTCCCAGAAGGATACTGTGGTCGACGGTATCGAAGGCCACTGAGAGGTCCAGCAGCACCAACAGGGACACACTCCCCCTGTCGAGCTCCCGGCGAAGATCATCCACTAAGGATGATACATATATTTCTGGTGGTCTGAGGAACCCCTTTGGGAGAGAAGGCTGAAGATCTCTCTGTCTGTCCGTCTCTTCCTTTTTGGAAACGGATAGCGAATCCTCCCACCAAAAGCCCTCCTCCGCGGTGATTGACTGGCTTCTCAGCCAAGGGGAGGGCTGTTTCTGAGACTCCAAACACGGGAGGGGAGAGCAGGCATGCTCGGCGCATGGCAGCATGGTGCACATGTGCAGGGGAGGGAGAGCGTGTGAGGCTGGAGGGAGGCGCACACCAGCATGTCCCTTCAAGGCATGGGTGTTCTGTGAGGGATATTTGGCCCAATTCTATTGTAAGGGAACGGGGTCCCAAGACCCTCCGGGATCTTACCAGTCCGCTATGGATCCGAAGCAAGAGTCCAAACAGAAGGCAAAACACAGGTTTATTCATATGGCGCAATAAGAAGGCGGACAGACAGCATAACGCATTATGCCGGTACCAAGCCATCCGCGCCGACTTGGGACGAACGTTGGGCTTATATACCTTACTTGTTGACAACTTTATCCTTATTTAGGCATTGCAAGCGTTAAGCCAGCATTTCCTTTAGAATAACATCTTCAGGAAGGAGCTTACCACAAAGTTTACTTTTCAGTAAACAATTCCCCATATATGGTAGCTTAGAATATATTGCATACATTTCTCAGTAACTGACCGACCACACTGGCTAACCATAGCTATTTCCTAAAATAAGCTGTGTAATACTTACTTCCCCTTTTGGGGAGGCAAATTGCACCTTTGAATAGAAGTTGATAATGTGCCTTCTCTGACACCCTACAATGACAGACTAATGAAATGGAGTTACTTTGGTTCACCATTCCTCTCACTATCGGTGGGATTCAGAATGCTCTTTGTAGGTGAACTATAAATCCCAGCAACTACAGCTCCCAAATGTCAAGGTCTATTATCCCTAAACTTCATCAGTGTTCACATTAGGGCATATTGAGTATTCATGCCTAGTTTGGTCCAGCTCTATCATTGTTTGAGTCCACAATGCTCTCTGGATATCGGTGAACTACAGCTCCGAAACTCAAGGTCAATGCCCAACACATCCTTCCAGTATTTTCTGTAGGCCATAGGAGTTCTGTGTGCCAAGTTTGGCTCAATTCCATCGTTGATGGAGTTCAGAATGCTCTTTGATTGTAGGTGAACTATAAATTCCAGCAACTACATCTTCCAAATGAGAAAATCAATCCCCACCCCAATCCCACCAGTATTCAAATTTGGGCGTATCGGGTCTTTGTGCCAAATCTGGTCCAGTGAATGAAAATACATCCTGCATATCAGATATTTACTCTCGTACTCCAGAGCAGAATCACCTCTGACTTTAAACACCACACCAGCTGCGTAAAATTAGCAAGCAGTTTATTTAGGAATATATGTAGCCAAGGCAATAAAAAGTAATCCACAGTAAAAGTAATCTAATTTAATTCATCTGATACAAAGGAAGACCGAAACAGTCCTAGGAAATCCATGAAATGAAGCACTTGAATCCATGAACAATACAGAAGCAAAACATGAGCTAGGCAGACCTTGGTGCATGAAACTTGGGATTATACCAATGTCTCAACTGAAGCAATCAACTCTTACAAATCGTTATAAGCTCATCCCTGACTCCAGAACTGCTAGGAACGGATTCTTTCTTAATTTCAGTTTATTATAATTTCTGCTGAATTTGAGCTGAGTGTCCTAATTGCTGCCCGGACTGCCTCTATGTACTAAAACTCCCTTTCTGTCGCAACTCAGGATAGATTCACCTTGCTCAAGACACCACCCCACATCAAAGCTGTAGGTTTTGTAGTTTATTGAGGAAAAAGCAAAATCAAAACATAGAAGTAAAGTTGCAAAAGTTCAATAACCTGAACAGAGTCTTAAATGCAAAGGCAAAGTTCCCAAGATCCAAAGGTAAATAACATGAAGTTTAATGCTTTAGCATTGGTTAAACAAGAATCCATGGCAGCATGACAAGGTCACCAAAAATCAAGATCGAAACCAAAGTCCCAAAGAGCTAAAAGCTTTCCCCAAAAGCCGAGGGAATTTCAGAGAAGTTAACAGGGTGTAAGCAACATTGCACTGACAAAGGATAAACTTCAATCAGATCATTAAATATGTTTCCCTAGCATGAAAGCATTATGTTGACCTTGAATTTCCTGTTTGTTGGCAAACCGCGCACTTTGGCGAACCCTTAATTGCAAACGGTCCTCCCTAAATCTCCACCTCCATCTTCAAGGCCGGATAACTCATTATCCTGGGACTAGTCACCCTGGGAACCGAGAGGCACTGCATTCCCAGATGGAGCCAATTCTTTCACCTGCAGTTGTGAAGTTTCACTATCTTTATCTAAACCAACATTCCTTTCTCTGGGAAACAGAAATGCTGCCTCTTCTTCAAAATCAACACTGTCTGCCTCAATAACAGGGCCATGTTCAGAAATCTGTAACCCATCATTCTCTTCGTCCCGAGGAAACTCAGGCTCAGAAAACTCAGGCTCAAAGTGAGCCACAACACTTTCCTGTTCAAGATTTTATTAACTTCTGCACCTGGTACTTAACTCCTGCACATTATAGAATCATAGAATCAAAGAGTTGGAAGAGACCTCCTGGGCCATCCAGTCAAACCCCATTCTGCCAAGAAGCAGGAATATTGCATTCAAATCACCCCTGACAGATGGCCATCCAGCCTCTGTTTAAAAGCTTCCAAAGAAGGAGCCTCCACCACACTCCAGGGCAGAGAGTTCCACTGCTGAATAGCTCTCACAGTCAGGAAGTTCTTCCTCATGTTCAGATGGAATCTCCTCTCTTGTAGTTTGAAGCCATTGTTCCGCATCCTAGTCTCCAAGGAAGCAGAAAACAAGCTTGCTCCCTTCTCCCTGTGGCTTCCTCTCACATATTTATTTATACATGGCTATCATATCTCCTCTCAGCTTTCTCTTCTTCAGGCTAAACATGCCCAGCTCCTTAAGCTGCTCCTCATAGGGCTTGTTCTCCAGATCCTTCATCATTTTAGTCGCTCTCCTCTGGACACATTCCAGCTTGTCAATATCTCTCTTGAATTGTGGTCCAAGAATTGGACACAATATTCCAGGTGTGGTCTAACCAAAGCAGAATAGAGGGGTAGCATTACTTCCCTAGATCTAGACACTATGCTCCTATTGATGCAGGCCAAAATCCCATTGGCTTTTTTTTGCCACCACATCACATTGTTGGCTCATGTTTAACTTGTTGTCCACGAGGACTCCAAGATCTTTTTCACACGTACTGCTCTCCAGCCAGGCATCCCCCATTCTGTATCTTTGCATTTTTCCTGCCAAAGTGGAGTCTCTTGCATTTGAACTTCATTTTGTTAGTTTTGGCCCATCATCTCTCTAATCTGTCAAGATCGTTTTGAATCCTGCTCCTGTCCTCTGGAGTCTTGGCTCTCCCTCCCAATTTGGTGTCGTCTGCAAACTTGATGATCCTGCCTTCTAACCCTTCATCTAAGTCATTAATAAAGATGTTGAACAGGACCGGGCCCAGGACAGAACTGCAGGCGAAAGGTCAGGAGAAAATGCTTCTGGAACATGGCCATACAGCCTGGAAAACCTACAACAGCCCAGTGATTCCGGCCACGAAAGCCTTCGGCAATGCATGAAATTTGGGATTATACCGATGTCTCAACTGAAGCAATCTACTCTCACAAATCATTATACACTCATCCCTGACTCCAAAACTGCTAGGAACGGATTCTTTCTTAATTTCGGTTTATTATAATTTCTGTTGAATTTGAGTTGAGTGTCCTAATTGCTGCCCGGACTGCCTCTATGTACTAAAACTCCTTTTTCCTGTTCAAGGTCTCATTAACTCCTGCACCAGGTACTTAACTCCTGCACCTGCCACAGATGCAGGCGAAAGGTCAGGAGAGAATGCTTCTGGAACATGGCCAGACAGCCTGGAAAACCTACAACAGCCCAGTGATTCCGGCCACGAAAGCCTTCGGCAATGCATGAAACTTGGCATTATACCGATGTCTCAAGTGAAGTCTCACAAATCATTATAAGCTCATCCCTGACTCCAAAACTGCTAGGAACGGATTCTTTCTTAATTTCGGTTTATTATAATTTCTGTTGAATTCATGTTGAGTGTCCTAATTGCTGCCCGGACTGCCTCTATGTACTAAAACTATGTACTAAATGCTTCTGTAACATGGCCAGACAGCCCGGAAAACCTACAACAACCCAGAGATTCCAGCCACGAAAGCCTTCGGAAATGAATTTAACGTTCCTGGCTTGTTTTTCCCTTCTGCCCCAAAGTGGCATCCATGCGCCGTGTGCGTGGCGGTCCCCCCTTGAATGCAAAAGCCAAGTGTGGCCTTTCCTGGAGGACAGGGAAAGCGAGAGGCTCCCAGGCTGCAAGGCCAACCAGGTGACTCCAAAAGCATCCGTCTTTGCTCCGCTGTCGTCGTCCTCCTCCTCCCGTTCCCCTCGCAGTCAATACATCTCTCTCTCCGATGGGAAAGTTAATAAATTTAGCTCTAGATTAAAAGTATCGATCATTTCATTTGTAAATGATATATAAATAGGCGGCTGGGTGGGCGGCCAGCGAGGCTCGGGCCTGGCGGGGCGGCTGCCAAGGCGGCTGGTGGGCCGGGGGAGACGGGGGCCCCCTGATCTGCATTCTGCCCTGCTGTGGGCATTGATTTCCTATTAGTCTCCCTGCACCACCCAATAGCACATCATTCCAGGATCTGCTATTAATGGCCTTTTGATAAATAATCACTTGTAAGTCAATAAATTTTTATTAAAGAGTGTGCTGCTTTGATTTATGAAAATCCGACGGGGTTTGTCCAGGAGAAAAGGGATGCGGAATTGAAGCCGAGGCATCATCCATCCGCCTGCCACCTTCCTTCCTCCCTTCCTTCCTTCCTTCTCTCACTCCTTCCCGCCCCAAATCTCACACTTTTTTTGCCTGGATAAACTTTTGCAGTCAGTTTTTGCAAGATTGGAACTCTCCCGGTAGCGCAGTGCATTTTAAACCGCTGAGCTGCTGAACTTGCTGACTGGAAGGTCCCAGTTGGAATCCGGGGAACGGGGCAAGCTCCCACCGTTAGCCCCAGCTTTTTCCAACCTGGAAGTTCAAATCAAATCAATCAAATCAAATCAAATCATTTATTTCGGTCATTGACCAGCACAGGAAATAGAGTCACATTTTCATACAAACTTGGTATGTTTGTTGTTGTTCATTCGTTCAGTCGTCTCCGACTCTTCGTGACCTCATGGACCAGCCCACGCCAGAGCTCCCTGTCGGTCGTCACCACCCCCAGCTCCTTCAAGGTCAGTCCAGTCACTTCAAGGATGCCATCCATCAATCTTGCCCTTGGTTGGCCCCTCTTCCTTTTTCTTCCATTTTCCCCAGCATCATTGTCTTCTCTAAGCTTTCCTTTCTTCTCTCCTCATGATGTGGCCAAAGGACTTCCACTTTGTCTCTAGTCTCCTTCCCTCCAATGAGCAGTCGGGCTTTATTTCCTGGAGGATGGACTGGTTGGATCTTCTCGCAGTCCAAGGCACTCTCAGCACTTTCCTCCAACACTACAGCTCAAAAGCATCTCTCTTCCTTCGCTCAGCCTTCCCTAAGGTCCATCTCTCACATCCGTAGGTTACTACAGGGAAGACCATGGCTTTGACTAGGCAATGGATCTTTGTGGCCAGTCTGATGTCTCTACTCTTTACTGGTATGTTTGGGACATTAAAAATATAAATATAACGACTGAAGCACAATTTGGGTGAGGGAGAGGAAGGGGAAACAGGGTAAAAACATACAATGCCCAGATCCATCACCAAATTGTAGATTCAGAGACGATTACTGGACACACAGTTAACTTTTGGGACTAGTCATTTCCTGACGGATTGTGTACAGAACTTTGCAACCTTGTAGGTTGTAGCTGAATTAATATCTGCAAGTAGCAGGGAGGTATAAAATGGTCCTGAATGGCCTGGGTGCTTGTCTATCAGAGGTGAGATAAGCCTGGCACGGAGATCCCTGTAGAACGGGCACTGGAGGAGCACATGTTCTGTTGTTTCTCCATGACCCGAGTCTCTGGGAAAGGGATCTTCTGGTAGCGGCCTTCCTTGGAGTACAGCTGATGGGAGAATGTGGCATCGAGCCAGGGTGAAAGCCCTTCGATGAATGGGAACCTCTAAGTTTGTTAAATATGCCATGGGGAGGCAAGGTATCTGCTGTCTTCACTGATAAGGAAGGTTGGAACTGAGGCCAGATCTAGTTGGCGCTCTGTGTCTGTGATACGTTGTTTAATAAGTGCTTTGGCTTGATTGTAATCCATAGCTAATAGTAGACCTGGAGAAAATCCCAATGAGGAGATTTTGGATGCTACCGCCTGCTTCCATGTGGATTGGAAGTCATCCTTCATGGTTAGTGGGGCAAGACCAAAGGGTGCACGGGATAGTCTGAGCCAGAGGTTGAGTATGGCCACCCACACCCTGGCCTCCACTCTCATAAAGCCCGCCTCTAGTCGCAGGGTGGCATTAGGAACGCATTGAGGGACCTGCAAGGCTGATCTCAGAAACTTGGACTGAACCAGCTCTAATGGGGCAAAACTGGGGAAGGGACCCAGCTGAGCCCCATACAAGAGTTGAGCTAAGGACTTGGCTTCAAACCGCTTGAGCGCTGCCGGTGTGAAGTGCCCCCCCCCCTCTTGTCCTGAGATATTTAAGAATGGCCATTGAGCTCCCCTGCGCGGTGTTGGACTTGATCCCCATGAGCTCTTCTGCTACCATTAGATTGGAAAACTACACCTAGATATTTGAAGGATGTAACTTGTTCAATTTTATGGCCATCTATGCTACAACGTTAATAGGTACCACTTCAGTGGGAAGGTGGAGCCTCCGGTGGCACAGTGGGTTCAACCCCTGTGCCGGCAGGACTGAAGACCGACAGGTCACAGGTTCGAATCCGGGAAGAGGCGGATGAGCTCCCTCTATCAGCTCCAGCTCCTCATGCGGGGACATGAGAGAAGCCTCCCACAAAAGGATGATAAAAACATCAAATCATTCAGGCAACGTCCTTGCGGACGGACAATTCTCTCACACCAGAAGCAACTTGCAGTTTCTCAAGTCGCTCCTGACACAACAAAAAAAAAAGTGGGAAGGTAAGGGCGCTCCATGCAGTCATGCCAGCTGCCACGTGACCTTGGAGGTGTCTACGGACAACGCCGGCTCTTTGGCTTAGAAATGAGCACCAGAGTCCCAGATTTGGACATGACTGGACTTAATGTCGGGGGGAAAACTTTTACCTTTTTGCGAGATTGCAAGGCGAAATGGAGAAAATTAAGTATTTGGTTGGGAAAAAAAAAACTTGCCTGGGCTAAAGGAAAAGGATGCCATTTTTGGGAGTCAGATACATTCACTTTAAGGTTGCTATGAGTTGGAAATGGCTTGATGGGACGTAACAATATGATGCCTCCCAGCCATGATTTGGCACGGAGAGTCTCAAATGGAATCCTAGAATCCTAGATCTTAGAGTTGGAAGAGACCTGGTGGGCCATCCAATCCAACCCCATTCTGCCAAGAAGCAGGAAAATCGCATTCAAAGCACCCCCGACAGATGGTCATCCAGTCTCTGTTTAAAAGCTTCCAAAGAAAGAACCTCCACCACACCCCAGGGCAGAGAGTTCCACTGCTGAACGGCTCTCACAGTCCTTTTTTCCTTCCTTGAAGATAGAGAGGGACCACGTTTGCCCTTCTCCAGTCTGATGGGACTTCTCCCATTCTCTAAGAACTCTCAAAGATGGTTGCCAGAGGTTCCAAAATGACTTCTGCTAGTTCCTTCATCACTCTTGGATGCAGTTGATCCAGTCCTGGAGACTTGAATTCATTTAGAGTGGCCAGGTATTCCTGGACAACTTGTTTCCCAATTTGGAGTTGGGTTTCCCCCAATCCTTCATCGACTCCATGTTGCTGAGGTTGAAGATGGCTTTCTTTTTGTGAGAAGACGGAGGCCAAGAAGGCATTGAGGAGTCTGGAGGTCCTTCTGCGAGTTCCTCTACAAGAACAGCCCACGGATGGGGCGTCCGAACAGATGACGGAGGGCTTTTGGAAACCTTTTGGAAGCTCTGGGGGCCCAACACGGCCCGGCCGGCCCTTTGCGAAGATGCCATTTGTCATCCTCCCCGGCCGGGCTGCGGCTGCGGCTGCATCGAGGGGCCCTTTGGCCACCTGCTGTATTTTTCTTCCTGCGCTGACGGCCCGGCAGACAGGTGTTAAACTACTTAATCACTTTAAAATTGTTTTAATTTTCTGTTTTGTATTGATCTTCCCTGCACCAATTAATCAGCTCACTGGACCAGGCAGTTAGTACATTAAAAATTGTCAGCGGCGCCAAACAGCTTGGAAAATGTCAAAAACATATTCCAGCGGCAGGAGGAGACCCCCACCCTCCTGCCAAGCCCCAAAGAGAGAGGGAAAAGGAGGGAAAGGGGGCTGTTGGGGGACTTTTGGGGGCATCAGGTAGCACCTACCTTCCATTGCAATGCGAGGGTTACCTAGGCAGCAGGATCACCTAAACACCAGTCAACAGAGCCTGGAAAAAAGTTATACCATCACCCAAGTCAACAAAGAAGCACCATTAAAGTCTTGGCAGACCTTGCAAAAAGAATCTGCGAAGCCCACCTCCTCCAAGGTGAACGGAAGCACCTCAACTGGGCTCTCCAGGCCAAGGGAGACTCCACCTCAGGCATCAGAAGAGCTGCAAGACTACCGAGAAGAAGCCACGAGAGTCAAGACCAAGACACACCCAGAGGAAAAGTGTCCTTGCCATACATCAAGGGAACCACTGACCGCAGAGGGAAGCTGAGGAGGAAACACAACATACAAACTATCTCCAGACCCACCAAGAAAATCCAACAAATGCTTCATTCAACAAAGGACAAGACTTCTGAAGGAGTTTACCGTAGACCAGGTAGCTGTGGACAAGTCTACAGAGGGACCCCCAAACGCAGCCGCATTTCCCAGACACGAATCAAGGAACACGAAAGGCATGGCAGACTACTTGAGCCACAGAAGTCAGCCAGAGCAGAGCACCTGAGGAACCAACCTGGACACAGCATATTATTTGAGAACACAGAAATGCTGGACCACTCCAACAACCACCATGTCAGACGACACAGAGAAGCCATTGAAATACACATGTGGAAATTTCAACAGAAAGGAGGAAACCATGAAAATGAACAAAATCTGGCTACCAGTATTAAAAAACTCTAAAATTACAACAGCAAAACAACAGAGAGGAAACAATTAGACACTTCTAATCACCTCTCCAACAAAAGATTGCCCCAGGCACTAACAAGCCACACCAAACAACTGGCAGGCCATCAAATGCTAATCAAGGTGGTCAGTTGAAACATTCACACCTCGCTCCAACAGACGAGTTCTTTGCGCCACCCTGGTCATTCCACAGATATATAAACCCGTTTTCCTAGTTCCAACAGACCTCACTACCTCTGAGGATGCTTGCCATAGATGCAGGCGAAACATCAGGAGAGAATGCCTCTAGAACATGGCCATATAGCCCAGAAAAACCTACAACAACCCAGTGATTCCAGCCATGAAAGCCTTCAACAATACAGTTATATTTTGAATTACAAGTCCCATAATGCCATGGTGTATCACAACCAAGTTGGAACAGTCAGAACAGACTATGGAACAACAGATTGGGAACGGAGGACGGCAGGGCTGTACGCTCTCCCTCAAACTATTCATGTTGGAGTATGTAAAAATCACTTTGTGAGTGTGTTGACTGAAAAATGCAAAGCACTAAGCTGTTTGGTTGGGCTACTCCCAGGAGCTAGCTGGGCTTGGGAGTTTTGGCAACAGTTACATGTTTAGGTTTTCTGTGCAGAAACTTACCAAGACAGATTGTATTTCTGCTTCTGGGCTGCTGGAAGAAGATACAGATGCGGAGTTGTCTACACTCAAGGACCGTTTGAATCTCCCTCAAAGGACATTGTGTGAGTCAATGCAACTGTTCACATGACTGTATATATGTTGCTCTGTATAACAAAGAGTAAACACCTTATTCTTTCCTGATCATCTTCATTGCATATCTTTTCTCTAGCAAGACAGTGTGTGGATTGGGAAAGACGGGGACTACGCGTGATTTTCATTCCGCCACAAACTTGTATGCAAAACACATCATGCGATGTGCAAGGCTTGGTGAATTGAAGGTTGGAGTTAAAATTGCTAGAAGAAACAGGAACAACCTTAGATATGCAGATGATACCATTTTGATGGCCGAAACCGAGGAAAAGCTGAGGAGCCTTCTAATCAAGGTGAAAGAAGAAAGGGCAAAAACCGGGTTGCAATTAGATATACCCCCCCCCCCCCAAGATTATGGCAACCAGACTGATTGATAACTGGCAAATAGAGGGAGAAAATGTGGAGGCTGTGACAGGCTTTGTATTTCTAGGTGGGAAGATGAGTGAAGACTGTGGCCAGGAAATCACGAGACGCTTCCTTCTTGGGAAGAGAGCAAGGACCAATCTCGATAAGATAGTGAAGAGTAGAGACATCACACTGTCAACAAAGATCCGCATAGTTAAGGCAATGGTATTCCCCGTAGTCACCTACGGATGTGAGA
This sequence comes from Anolis sagrei ordinatus, assembly GCF_025583915.1. NCBI lineage: Eukaryota > Metazoa > Chordata > Lepidosauria > Squamata > Anolidae > Anolis > Anolis sagrei. Next base: position 4,150,110 of record NW_026847882.1, read on the forward strand.
GCTGGACCTAGGGAAGGCTGAGCGAAGGAAGAGAGATGCTTTTGAACTGTGGTTCTGGAGGAAAGTTCTGAGAGGGCCTTGGACCGCAAGAAGATCCAACCAGTCCATACTTCAGGAAATAATGCCCAACTGCTAATTGGAGGGATGGGTATTTGAGGCCAAGATGAAGTCCTTTGGCAACATCATGAGAAGACAGGAAAGCTCGGAGAAGACAATGATGCTGGGGAAAATGGAAGGAAAAAGGAAGAGGGGCCGACCAAGGGCAAGGTGGGTGGATGGCATCCTTGAAGTGACTGGATTGACTTTGAAGCAGCTGGGAGTGGCCACAGCTGACAAGGAGCTCTGGTGTGGGCTGGGCCAAGAGGTCATGAAGAATCAGAAGCGACTGAACGAATAAACAGCAACAAACAATGTCAGCATGGGAATACCTCAGCAAGCGAGAGTCCAAAAGTGGCAGGCTAAAACGTGGAACCTCAATCAGTGGCTGAGACCGGATGAGAAACTCCCCCCAGGCACACAGAAGGCTGGGCAACTTGGACTGCACTCTGGCACCACGAGATGCAGAGCCAACCTCAAGAAATGGGGCCACAAAGTGGAATCCACGACATGCGAGTGTGGAGAAGAGCAAACCACTGACCACCTGCTGCAATGCACCCTGAGCCCTGCCACATGCACAATGGAGGACCTTCTTGCAGCAACACCAGAGGCACTCCAAGGGGCCAGATACTGGTCAAAGGACATTTAGCACAATGCCAAGTTTTTAACTTTGTGTTTTTAAATACATGTTAACTGTACCTCAACTCATTTCGGATACAATAAATACAATAAATAAATATTATGGGGCTGAACAAGTGGGGGCAATGATATAAATAATGGGAGATAGGATTCTCACTTCCAAGTTTTTACTTTGCAAATGGATTCAGTGGGGATCACACTGCAGTCTGTAGTAGATGGAGAGAAGGAGGTGGTAATCGACATCCAACGGAGATAGGAACCGGCCCCAGGTGCTGGCCTTTGCAGCCAGGGACCTCACCTTGGGCTCACCCACTTAATTAATGGCTCTGTGATGCCCCTTATCTGCCATTGATTTTCCTGGTTGTGAGTCCACAGCAAGCATTGGCTTTCCAAGCTGATGCCACGCCATTGCCGCTTGGATGGAGCTGCGATGGACAATGTTGATAATTTCAGAATGTTCCAAGGATGGGATCTTTTAAAGGGATTTTTTTCAGATAGGTAAAGGTAAAGGTTTTCGCCTGACATTAAATCCAGTCTTGTCCGACTCCAGGCCTCTGGTGCTTATCTCCCTTCCTAAGCCGAAGAGCCGGCGTTGTCCATAGACACCACCAAGGTCACATGGCCACTGGCAGGACTGCATGGAGTGCTGTTACCTTCCTGCAGAAATGGTACCTATTGATCTACTCACATTTGCATGTTTTCGAACTGCTCGGTTGGTGGGAGCTGGGGCTAACAGCGGGAACTCACCCCTCTCCCCACATTCAAACCGCCGATCTTTCGGTCAGCAAGTTCAGCAGCTCAATAGTTTAACCCACTCTGCCACCGGGGGGGGGGGGAGGGGGGCATATTATAATAGTACTCTTAATTCATGTTAGTATTAACTTTAATGAATATGTCAAAAGTTTTAATTAAATTTTGTTTTTAGATTAACACAGTTGATTATTCTCGATCCTTGTGGTCCTGGCTAACAAAAAAAAATATCCAGAGTGGTCCCTGGTCCCAAAAAAGTTTGGGAGCCGCTGGTTTAAAACGCTAAAGAGACATATTTGTAGTTTCTCCCATCAACGTTTACCTGGGACAGACCATAAGAGTCGAACTAGAGGACTTTTGTGTGTTGAGAAACTGCAAGTCGCTTCTGGTGTGAGGGAATTGGCTGTCTGCAAGGACGTTGTTGCCTTGGGGACGTTGCCTGGATGTTTTACCATCCTGTGGGAGGCTTCTCTCATGTTCCCACATGGGAAGCTGGAGCTAACAGATCGGAGCTCACCCTGCTCCCCGGATTTGAACCGCCAACCTTTTGGTCTGCAATTCAGCCAGCATAGGGGCTTAACCATTGCACCGCCGAGGGCTCCTACTAGAGTACTGAGGGCTCATCTACACCACTTTAATACTATAGGATCCTGGGATTTGTCTTTTTACGAGTTCTTCATAGAGAAATATACGCCTTGATTCACTGAAGTGAATACTTCCCTTTACAGAAAGTGTGGATGTGGTGGGATGGCTGTAACGCATAACCTTTGACGTCCAAATTGAACCAGGAAAGGTGTCACCCTCATCCCGCCTTAGTTACACTATTGTGCATACACACAAACACATATAGATACACACACACAAGGTTCCATAGGCACCTACGAACAAATACTCCATTGCTATTGACACAGCATCAATCCTGCAGCCTTGACAGCTCAATGGGTTTTTCCTCCTCGCCCCGAGATAAATTGAGACTGATTGCATGCTAATATGTTCAGCAAGAGGCCTAATGAGCGACTTTTGAACTCGCACCTTCCGTGGCGCAAGCAAAAACAAAAGAGCGCTGATCCGAAAGAAAGAAATATCAGCCATGCAACATATATCGTTCAAGACAACTGGAAGGATCCTACTATTTGAAACAAAGCATAAATATCTCCCATGTGTATTATTATTATTATTATTATTATTATTATTATTATTATTATT
>NW_026847882.1:4154471-4181914 GCF_025583915.1 Anolis sagrei ordinatus
CCCAAGTGTCGAGGACTGTGTGATGTAGTGGCAAATAATGTGGGCAGATCCCAGTAAGGTGGCCTTTTGCAGCTGGCAGATGGTAATTTTATCAGTGCCGATTGTGTTTAAGTGCAGGCCAAGGTCTTGAGGCACTGCACCCAATCACCACTGGGACCCACTTGACTGGCTTGTGCCAGAGTCTTTGCAGTTCCATCTTTAAATCCTCATATGTCTGTTATAATAGGCTGTGCTTTTTATTTAATTGTAGTTTGTTAAGTTATAATTCATATTTATATGTTGGGTTGTATAATTTTATTAGTATGGATGTATTGTTGTTGTATTTGGGTATTGAATGTTTGCCTTTTATGTCTGGAATCTGGAGATAGAGCAGAATATAAATAAAGTTGTTGTTGTTGTTGTTGTTGTTACTAGCCGTCCCCTGCCACGCATTGCTGTGGCCCAGTCTGTGTATATGTGTTTTGTGTATGTATGTGTGTGTATATGTGTATATATGAGTGTTTGTGCATGTGTGTATATATATATATATATGGTTTTGCGCATGCATTGTAATGTATTTTTTATTTTTTTTACTTTTACAGTCTCTTCTGCTGTGTTTTGCAATGTTTTTATGAGTGATGGTCACTTGGTGACCTGGGAGGTGTATTGTGTCCAAATTTGGTGTCAATTTGTCCAGTGGTTTTTATGCTCATCCCACAAACTGAAAAGCCCTTTTTGAGGCACAGCCTGGTGCACAAAAGCCATTTGTTTCTTTTCAAAATGCCCTCGTTGCCTGCTTCTACTAAAACTTTGCTTTCCGGAAACCTGGCCCAATATACTTTTAATTTGCTCATTATCGTAAGTCCTCTGTTTTGTTCTTTCATCTGTTTTTGGAAATTAGTGCATAATCTGTCTTCCTAACAAAACGGGTGTTTGCAAACCAGCCGAAAGCCATGACGACCAATTTCGGTGGAGAATAAAAAGCCAAACCTCTGAGCATTTCTACAAAACGGAAGGGAAAGAAGAGAGAGAAGATGGATAGAAATGAAGGAAGGAAGGAAGGAAGGAAGGGAGGGAGGGAGGGAGGGAGGGAGGGAGGATAAAAGGAACAAGGAGGGAAAGAAAGATGGAAAGGAAGGATGGAAAAAGAAAAGACAGGAAGGAAGAAAAGGATGGGAAGGAACAAAAGAAGAAAAAAGAGGGAAGGAAAAAAAGTAAATTAGGAAGAAAAGATGGAAATGAAGGAGGGAGGAAAGAGGGAATGAAGAAAAAAAAGAAGGGAGAAAAGAGAAGGATGGGAAAGGAAGGAAGGAAGGAAGGAAGGAAGGAAGGAAGAAGAAGGAAGAAGAGGAAGAAAAAGAAGAAAGAAAAGGAAGAAGAAGAGAAGGAGGATGGAAAGAAAGAAAGAAGGGAGGAAAGAAAGGATGGGAAAAAAAAGAAGGAGAAGGGGAAGAAAGAAAAGGAGGAAAGGAAAGAAAGAAAAGAGGAGGAAGAAGAGGAAAGGAAGAAAAAAGGAAAGAGGGATGGAAAAGGAGGGAACAAAGAAAAGAAAGGAGGAAAGGAAGAAAGAGCTGGATGAGAGGAAAGAAAGAAAGAAAAGGAGGAGGAAAAGAAGGAATGGAAAGGGAGGTAGAAAAGAAAGGAATAGGAAGGAGAGAAAGAAAAGAAAAAAGAGGAAAAGAAGGAAAAGGAGGGAACAAAGAAAAGAAAAGAAAGGAGGAAAGGAAGAAAGAGCTGGATGGAAGAAAAAAAAAGAAAGAAAGAAAAAGAGAAAGAAAAAAGAAAGAAAGAAAGAAAGAAAGAAAGAAAGGAGGAGGAGGAGGGGAAAGAAGGAATGGAAAGGGAGGTAGAAAAGAAAGGAATGGGAAGGAGAGAAAGGAAAGAAAAAAAGGAAAAGAAGGAAAAGGAAGGAATAAAGAAAAGAAAAGAAAAGAAAAGAAAAGAAAAGAAAGGAGGAAGGAAGAAAGAGCCAGGTGGGAGGGAGGGAGGGAGGCAGGGAGGGAGGGAAAGAAAGGAAAGAAGGAATGGAAGGAGAGGTTGAAAAGAAAGGAATAGGAAGGAGAGAAAGAAAAGAAAAAAGAGGAAAAGAAGGAAAAGGAAAGAACAAAGAAAAGAAAAGAAAAGAAAAGAAAAGAAAAGAAAGAAAGAAAGAAAGGAGGGAAAGAAGAAAGAGAGAGGAGGAGAAAGAAAGAAAGAAAGAAAGAAAGAAAGAAAGAAAGAAAGAAAGAAAGAAAAGGAATGGAAGGAGAGGTAGAAAAGAAAGGAATAGGAAGGAGAGAAAGAAAAGAAAAAAGAGGAAAAGAAGGAAAAGGAGGGAACAAAGAAAAGAAAAGAAAGGAGGAAAGGAAGAAAGAGCTGGATGGGAGGGAAAGAAAGAAAGAAAGGAGGAGGAGGGGAAAGAAGGAATGGAAAGGGAGGTAGAAAAGAAAGGATTGGGAAGGAGAGAAAGAAAAGAAGAAAGAGAAAAGGAGGAAAAAGAAAGAAAGGAGGAAAGGAAGAAAAAAGGGAGAGGGAAGAAAGAAAGGAAGGAAGGAAGGAAGGAAGGAAGGAAGGAAGGAAGGAAGGAAGGAAGGAAGGAAGGAGAAGGAAGGAAAGTTGATTTCATCCTCTCATGGGCCTCCAAGTCATCTGAAACCAAATCAACACAGGGAAAAAAGAAGAAAAAGAGGAAGAAAAGAAAAAAAGGAAGGAAAGCAGGAAAGGAGAAGAAAGGAACGAAAGAAAAGGGGAAAAGAAGGAAGGAAGAAAAGAATTGAAAAGAAAAGAGAAAGGAAATGATGGAAAGAAAAGAAAGGAAGGCGAAAAAGAAATGAAGGAAAGCAGAGGAGGAAAGAAGGAAGCAAAGAAAGGAAAGGAGGAAAGAAGGAAGGGGAAGGAAGAACAGAAAGGCTTTCCAGCTCCACCTCAGAGAAAGAACTGAGCCTGAGGTACGTGGAGATTGCAGCCTCTATTGAGGCATTTTTTCCATGACGTGGATTGACACGGCGCACCCGGCTGCACATGATGCCCATCGAGGCTTTGCCGCCGCCGCTGCCCTTCCTTCCCCTGCGACTGAGAGAAGACAATCCTCGTTTTGCCAGCAAGGAACAAGACAAACCAAGGAAAAGGTAGAAGGTGGCCTTGGAGTGTGATGAGGAACCCCAACAGGCATGCATGACTTGCGTTGACCTCCTCTGCTTCCATGGAGCAACCCAAAGAAGGGCCCAACATCATGCATCTCTTGCGCTGAGAATGTAACAACATAGAGAGAGTGGCATTCCAAAAAGTTGCATTTTGGGCATGAGTTCCCAGCATCCCTCCACCAAAGACACCTGGAAGTTCTCATGTTGTGGTGACCCCCAACCAGAACATTATTTGCGTTGCGATGTCATCACTGCAACTTTGCTCCTGTTATGAATCGTCTCGTCAATATCTGATATTCAGGATGTATTTTCATTCACAGGCACAAATACGAGATATGACATTTGAATATTGGTGGGGTTGTGGTGGTGGGGATTGATTTTGTCATTTGGGAGTTGTAGTTGCTGGGATTTATAGTTCACCTATGATCAAGGAGCATACTGAACTCCACCAACGATGGAATTGGACCAAATTTGGCACACAGAACTCCCATGACCAAACGAAAATGCTGGAAGGATTTGGTGGGCATTGACCTTGAGTTTTAGAGTTGTAGTTCACTGACATCCTGAGAGCACTGTGGACTCAAACAATGATGGATCTGGACCAAGCTTAGCAGTCAATATTCAATATACCCAAATGTGAACACTTGGTCAAGTTTGTGGAAAATAGATTTTGACATTTGGGAGTTGTGGTTGCTGGGATTTATAGTTCACCTACAATCAAAGAGCATTCTGAACTCTACCAACGATGGAAATGAACCAAATCTGGCACACAGAACTCCCATGACCAAAAGAAAATGCTGGAAGGATTTGGTGGGCATTGACCTTGAGTGTTGGAGTTGTAGTTCACCTACAGCCAGAGAGCACTGTGGACTCAAACAATGATGGATCTGGACCAAACTTGGCACAAATTCTCAGTATGCCGAAATGTGACCACTGGTCGAGTTTGTGGAAAATAGATTTTGACATTTGGGAGTTGTAGTTGCTGGGATTAATAGTTCATCTACAATCAAAGAGCATTCTGAACCCCACCAAAATCCTTGACCCCTCCCTGGGCAATCTGTATTTAAGCTTTGCTGGGGGGATCCAGTCCCACAGCTCTACAGAGAACTACAGCATAGCCTTTGTTGGGGAATTTACTTCCACAACCCTACAGCCAGCCTTCGCTGGGAATTGAAAGCCTTCTTTCCTCTTGGAAATCTATTAAAGGACTCTGTTTGGTAAGGACCACTTGCGGCAGCCATAACGCAATTTGGACCGGGTGCAGGGGCCCGCGCCAGCAGAGCTTAAGTTACTCTGCCCAGGGAGGAGTCAAGGATTTCCCTTGTAGAAGGAAGAATCAATTTATGAAGAAAGTTGCCTGTCCCTTGTGGACAAGATTTAAGCAAGCCACCAGTTGATTCAAAGCCTTGAAGTATTTGTTTGATTTATTGAAGATTTAAGCAACAATAAAAACTTTGTTGAACTTTCTAAGTCTTTAAAAGAACTTTGTGTGGGGAAATCCAAAGGGCCTCTCAGCCGAGGCACCCCCGGCGGCCCGTTGGGCATTCAGAAAACACGTCCTGTCTACAGACTTTTTCACAGGCCCAGCGCGTGACAGCACAATGTTTGAAGATGGAAGAGTGATACAGCTGGTAAGTATCTTCATCACATGGCAACCATCAAGCAATATATACACATATACATACACATACATACATACATACATACATATACATATATACAAGGGCATTCATGAAAGATTTCTCCTGACCCAGTTTCTGTGGACTGAGGGCAATGAAACTTGGCCCAGTTCTGATTCCAAATCAAGGGACACACACTTCTCTCATTTATTAAGCAACTGTAAACACCTCGCTTGTTGGTCCAGAGATCTGCAGACAGACCACTCATGGTTACAGAGAGCGGTTAACCCTCCTATTTAAACAGCTCCACTGGCTTCCAATAAGTTTCCGGTCCCAAGTCAAGGTGCAGGTCATCTCCTATAAAGCCTTATGAACCAGTGCGTACCTTGAGATCTTCTGGGGAGGCACTGCTCTCTCTCCCCCCTCGTCACATGCACGAGGGAGAGAGCCTTCTCGGTGGTGGCTCCTTGGCTCTGGAACTCCCTCCCTAGGGAGATTGACCTACATTACCAGCTGCACATAATAATTGCCACCATAAGGTTTTTCATCATAAGGTTTTTGACTAAGCAGCTCACCAGTAACTTTCTTGTCCCTACTTGAAGTTCTGCACTTTACACCGGCCCGCATTTTACACTGGCGTACGTCCTACCTCATCATGTGCTTGATAGTACAAGGGGTATTTTTTTAAGTAAGGTCCGTTTTGTTGTAGACACTAGTAGTTTGCGCGCATACCGCAACGAGTGCATGCGTTGTGTACCGGCATGCCTCGGGAACAACTGTGCTCAGTTTCCGCTCTGTAGCTCACCTGTACGGTTCTGTTCTGTGCTTTAAAATGTTTAAGACTCTCAACTCACCCTCCGCATGTGAGGTTCGCTCAGTGATACGGTTTTTGTCAGCAAGGAACCTGCCTGCTGCAGAAATTCATCGACAGATTTGTGAAGTGTACGGTGAGACTGTTATGAGTGAAAGCAAAGTGCGTAAGTGGGTACGACAATTCAAAGATGGCTGTGACAACGTCCATGATGAGGACCGCTCCGGTCGCCCTTCTTTGATTACAGACGATTTGATTTGATCGCACACTCAAATCTTTGGTTTTGTGGTCCTCTGTTAGGAGTTTCGGGACCCAACGGGAGCACAGTTTCCTGAACTTTAGGTGTTCAGAAACAATGTTGTAAAGCACTGATCTCGACACGTCAGGAAATTCGTTTGAGAGACCTGTTATTGTGAAGCGCCTGTTCTCACGAATTGCTTCAACTGAAGCCACCAAATCGTCTGTAATCAAAGAAGGGCGACCGGAGTGGTCCTCATCATGGACGTTGTCATGGCCATCTTTGAATTGTCGTACCCACTTACGCACTTTGCTTTCACTCATCACAGTCTCACCGTACACTTCACAAATCTGTCGATGGATTTCTGCAGCAGGCAGGTTCCTTGCGGACAGAAACCGTATCACTGAGCGAACCTCACATGCAGAGGGTGAGTTGAGAGTCTTCAACATTTTTAAAGCACAGAACAGAACCGTACAGGTGAGCCACAGAGCGGAAACTGAGCACAGTTGTTCCCCAGGCATGCCGGTACACGATGCACACGCTCGTTGCGGTATGTGCACAAACTACTAATGTCTACAACAAAACGGACCTTACTTAAAAAATACCCCTCGTATTTCCTGCCCAGTTTACTGGATTGTTGCACTTTCCTGCACTCCTGTAAAAATGTATTGCACCCATTGAATCTGCACCTCAGCTATGTTTCTTTCAGCCGTATTGTTTTTATATTGCTTTCAATTGTGTTGTTATTAGTTTTATCTGATGTTTTGATTGGTTACAGTGTTTTACATGTGTGTTTTAATTGTAATGTTGGGTGTGTCCCTTGTAAGCCACCCCGAGTCCCCTTGGGGAGATGGTTGGCGGGGTATAATAATAATAATAATAATAATAATAATAATAATAATAATAATAATAATGATTACTAGAAGTCCCTTGCCATGCGTTGCTGTGGCCCAGTGTGTGTATATGCGTTGTGTGTGTGTGTGTGTGTATATATATATTGTAATGTTCGTTTGTGGTATTAACAGAACTCAAAAACCACTGGACGAATTGACAACAAATTTGGACACAAGACACCTAACAACCCAATGTATGTCCTTTACTAAAAATAAATAAATAAATAAATGATTTTTTCATTTGGGAGTTGTAGTTGCTGGGATTTATAGTTAACCTATAATCAAAGAGCATTCTGAACCCCACCAACGATGGAATTGAACCAAACTTGGCTCACAATTCTCCCATGACCAACAGAAAATACTGGGAGGGTTTGGTGGGCAGTGTCCTTTGGTTTTGGAGTTGTAGTTCACCTACATCCAGAGATCACTGTGGACTCAAACAATGATGAATCCAGACCAAACTCTACACGAATACTCAATATGTCCAAATGCGAACACTGGTAGAGTTTGGGGAAAATAGAATCTTGACTTTCGGGAGTTGTAGTTGCTGGGATTTATAGTTCACCTACAATCACAGAGCATTCTGAACCCCACCAACGATAGAATTGGGCCAAAACTCCCACACAGAACCCCCATGTGGGCCACAGCAACGCATGGCAGGGGACGGCTAGGATATATATGTGTGTGTGTGTGTGTGTGTATGTGTGTGTGTATATATATGTGGTTTTGTGCATGCATTGTAATGTATTTTCATTTTTTGGCTTTTTAAAGTCCCTGCCACTGTGTTTTTTAGTGTTTTTATGAGTGCTGGTCACGTGTTGGCCTGATAACTGTATTGTGTCCAAATTTCGTGTCAATTCGTCCAGTGGTTTTTGAATTATGTTAATCCCACAAACTAACATTACATTTTTATTTATATAGATTATTATTGTAGAAGTTGACAGGTTGCGCCAAAAGCCACCTTGTGACTTCGGAAACCAGAGTCTCATCGTCGGAGAAATGCTTGCCCTTCACAAATAACATCCTTGTTGGAAAGAGTTGGAAGTCCGATGGTGCGATGTCAGGTGAATAAGGGGGATGTGGGAGGATTTCAGAGCCACTGGAGCATGCTGCTTCCATTTGGGCAACATGGGAGTTGTGAAGTGGTGCATTGTCTTGCAGAAGGCAAAGGACACCTTTGGGGAGCATGCCATATTGTCTCTTGGTTTTGATGGCCTCCTGACATTTCCGCAGCAGTGAAGCCTAGTATTCCCTACTGATCCTGGTCCCCTTTGCTAGGAAATCCATCCATACTACTCTGTTCTGGTCCCAAAATACTGTGAGGATGACCTTGCCTGCCAAGAGTTGGGCACGTACCTTCTTTGGAGGCGGTGAGTCAAGATGCTTCCATTGCATTGACTGGACTTTGGTCTCAGGATCAGAGTGATGGACCCAGCTTTCCTCCTGTGTGATCAGTCTGTTGACAAAGTCCTCCTGGTTTCCATGGCACATCATTGTCAAGAGATCCTGAGCGCATCCCACTCGTTCCTGCTTCTGGAAAGGTGTGAGCAGCCCAGGAACCCAGCAAGCAGATACCCTATGTGTATGAAGATAGTCTTGGGTGATTTTATTCCACAGACCCCACACTAATCTTGACATTTTGGGTTAGGCGGTGAATGGTTATGTGGCGATTTTCCAAAACGGTGACCTCCATTTGCTGGATGGTGTGTTCGTCAATAGCAGTGTGAGGTCGCCCTGGAATTGGAGCTGTTTCCACCAAAGTCCGACCACATTGGAATTGATGATGCCAGTTCTTGACTCCATCATATGACGGGGAATCATCACCATAAACCTCTTTCATCTCATCGAACGTCTCCTTTGGTGTGCGGCCTTTCAAGGAAAGGAACTTGAGGACCGCTCTGGATTCCTCTAGGTCCATTCTCCAACCTCACTCCACTTCAGTACCTGTCACATCAAGACCGTTTTCCGTTCTGAGTTGTAAATTGGCACATCACCCATAGGGATGTCTATCATTACACATGGGCAGTTTCAGTATCCTGTGATGAAAAGAAGTGGATCAGGGGAAAGCTGACTGGCACAACCTGAGGATCACAACCAGACACAGTGAAGACAAGCTTGTTTTCTACTTCCCTGGAGACTAGGACATGAAACAATGGCTTCAAACTACAAGAAAGGAGATTCCATCTGAACATGAGGAAGAACTTCCTGACTGTGAGAGCTGTTCAGCAGTGGAACTCTCTGTCCCGGAGTGTGGTGGAGGCTCCTTCTTTGGAAGCTTTTAAACAGAGGCTGGATGGCCATCTGTCAGGGGTGATTTGAATGCAATATTCCTGCTTCTTGGCAGAATGGGGTTGGACTGGATGGCCCAGGAGGTCTCTTCCAACTCTTTGATTCTATGATTCTATGATCTGCCCTTGCGCTATGCTTCTCTGCTGCTGAGTATGCATGCCCAGTGTGGAACACATCTCACCACGCTAAAACAGTGGATGTAGCTCTTAATGAGACATGCCACATCATCATGGGGTGTCTGTGCCCTACACCACTGGAGAAATTACACTGTCTAGCCGGTATTGCACTACCTGACATCCGCCGGGAAGTAGCAGCCAATAGTGAAAGGACCAAGGCAGAGACATCTCCAGCTCATCCCTTGTTTGGGTATCAACCAGCACATCAACAACTTAAATCAAGAAATAGTTTTTTAAGATCTAGAGAGACACTCCCTGGAATACCCCAGCAAGCGAGAGTCCAAAAGTGGCAGGCTCAAACCCAGAAGCTCAATCAATGGCTGATACCAAATGAGAGACTCCCCCTGGGCACACAGAGGACTGGGCGACTTGGAAGGCGCTGAACAGACCGCGCTCTGGCACCACGAGATGCAGAGCCAACCTTCAGAAATGGGGCCACAAAGTGGAATCCTCGATATGCGAGTGTGGAGAAGAGCAAACCACTGACCACCTGCTGCAATGCACCCTGAGCCCTGCCACATGATGCACAAGGGAGGACCTTCTTGCGGCAACACCAGAGGCACTCCAAGGGGCCAGATACTGGTCAAAGGACATTTAATCAACTACCAAGCTTGCAAATTCTGTGTTTTGTCTGTCTGTTTGTTTGTTTTTGTTAAAAATGTAATACAAATGTCTGGTTGCTGATGACACAATAAATAAATAGGGGAAATCTTTAATGGGCGCCCCTTGTATATGCGTGTGTGTAATCCAACTCCTTGGCTTTTCAATATGGAACCATTTGAGTTCGGAGAAAATGTCTTTAGGAGGTACCCACTGGCTAGTATTGGCGCCACAACTCCTGGAGTTAATTTATAGGTCTGTTTAAAACATGTGTGTGAATATGTTGGATGGAAACATCTGCAACTTTGCTTTACTGAAAATCAGGATGCATGCACAGTCTAGGTTTGGCACTGCTCTCACTGCCACTGGTTCGGTTTTATGCCACGGAGGCGGCACTTTTGCCACCTCCTCTGCCAAATCGTGGCAGTTGAAGCAGTGCCAAACGGTATCCGTTCCGCAGTGTGGATGCCCCGTCAGACTCCCAGCCAGACTCAGTTTTGAGACCAGCCGGAAGCCGGAATCGTTGTGGAGATGTCTGGAGGCTCCCAGCCTGGTTGGAGCCTGGAGTTGGCCACCTGAACCCCTCTCCTTTGAGAGTCTCATCTTTGAAGATGTTCTGGCTGCCAGTCTTCCTTGTGCCCCCCACCCTCATTGCAAAACCCCATCCCACTCCATCCCACCCCATCCCTTTTGTCCAGATGGTCCCTCAGCCACTGTGGGAGCCCAGTCCCAGGACGGAGAAGGCAGCCCGGTGTTTGCGCAACAGGAGCCGGATCTTCTCATCGTCCGAATCGGGGTCCAGGGGTTTGTTGTACTCATCGTCCTCGTCGGAGATGGAGCGCTCGCCCGGCCCAGTCCCGGCCCTCGGCGAGGAGGAGGAGGAGGGCTCCAGGGCGCTCTTCTTCCTCCACTTGGTGCGCCGGTTCTGGAACCACACCTGGAAGGACAGGCACCGGGTCAGGAAAGAGTGCCAAACGGGGGCAAAACAGCTTTAGAATCCTAGAACCATACAGCTGGAGGAGACCCCACGGGCCGCCCCGTCCAGTCCCCTTTCTGCCAAAGCACCACCAGAGCCCTCCTGACGATGGCCACCCAGACTCTCTTTAAAAGTCCCCAGGGCAGGAGAGATGTCGTCGTTCTAAAAGGGATTTTTGAGGATACTTGCAATGAACGACAATCCTAAGTGCCAGCTTTTCCAGAGGGCCTTGGTTTGCAAAGATGCTGATGTGTAGAGAAAGAGTTGCCAAGGAGGAATCTACCACTTCCTCATCCTCCCTTTGTTTCCCAGCTGCTTGAAGTACCGACCTACAGATACCTCACCTACAGACAGGGGCGGCTCGTCCATTACGTAAAGTAAGCGGTTGCGGTACACTTTTTTTTGCCAGGGGCGCAGAGGCGCCTCTGTAAATGCCCCTCGACAGCCACTTGAGGAGCGCCCCCTCAGCTCACCAGTCCGGGAGGAGCCTTGGCTTCCTTGCCTCACTGCTGGGCAATCCTCTTCCCGAAGGGGCCGGGCCCTTGAGCCTCGCCTAGCCCCTCTCGTTCCTGCTCCATATCAATGATTGGTGGGGGGGGGGGGGGCACCAAAATACTGTTTGCTTACAGTTGAAAATTACCTAGGGCCGGCTCTACCTACAGATACCTCACCTCACTACCTCTGAGGATGCTTGCCATAGATGCAGGCAAAACGTCAGGAGAGAATGCCTCTAGATCATGGCCATATAGCCCAAAAAACTTACAACAACCCAGACCCACAGGTACTTTCCAACTGAGTGTTTGTGGCCGGAGAACCATAGACTATAGTTAAGATCTTCCTCTCTGTTAGAGAGCCCATGAACATCGTATAACCAGCTTAGACCAATGAGACGATTGATTGCTGTAGGCCAATGAGAATGTGTCTTTAATTCTCTGTCCACACCATCATCAACATTGTTAGTCTCAAAAATGACACTATGTAACAAAACTTGATTTTTTCCCCCTGTTTTTAGTTTGAAAGCGTTAGGTAAGGTAAAGGTTATCTGACTCTGGGACTCTGGTGCTCATCTCCATTTCTAAGCCGAAGAGCCGGCTTTGTCCCTAGACACCTCCAAGGTCATGTGGCCAGCATGACTGCATGGAGCGCCATTACCTTCCTACAGAAGTGGTACCTATTGATTTACTCACACTTGCATGTTTACAAACTGCTAGGTTGGCAGGAGCTGGGGTTCACAGCAGGAGCTCACCCCGCTCCCCAGATTCGAACCGCCAACCTTTTGGTTAGCAAGTTCAGCAGCTCAGCGGTTTAACCCGCTGCTCCACCGGGGCCCCCCTAAAGTGTAATTTCCTGTTTAATTGTGCGGTCTTTTCTTTGAAAGCAGTTGTTCTACTCCAGACACGTAGTCATTTCTGTGGCTGCCACAAACTAGGTTTAATTGATTTGAGACTCTATGAGATATTGTGTTGTCGAAGGCTTTCTAGGCCGGAACCACTGGGTTGCTGTATTTTTTTCTGGACTGTCTGGCCATGTTCCAGAAGCATCCTCTCCTGACATTTCGCCTCCTTCTATGGCAGGCATCCTCGAAGGCTATGAGGTTTATGGGAAACTAGGCAAGTGGGGTTTATATACTTGTAGAATGATGCCTAGAGTGGAAGAAAGAACTTTTGTCTATTTGAGGCAAATGTGGATGTTGCAATTGGCCGCCTTGATTAGCATTGAATCGCCTTGCAGCTTCAAAGCCTGGATGCTTCCTGCCTGGGGGAATCCTTTGCTTGACTGTAAATAAAGAGCAACACTAAAAAAATGAATTCCAGACAGGAAACAATCATGTCCAGCTAACATCACCCCAAAAAAGGGATTTCCCCCAGGCAGGAAGCATCCAGGCTTTGAAGCTGCAAGACCATTCAGTGCTAATCAAAGTGGTCAATTGCAACATCAAGCAGACAAGAGTCCTTTCTTTCTCCCCACCCTGCACATCATTCCACAGAGATATCAACCTCACTTGACTAGTTTCCAACAGACCTCTGAGGATGCCTGCCATAGATGTGGGCGAAACGTCAGGAGAGAATGCTTCCGGAATTCCGGGAAACCCTTCAACAACACGTAGCCAATTTTTTTACTTCTGGTTGCGGGTTCACGCTTCCCACCCGAGGCGAAAGCATAATCGGCAACGTTGATTAAGTGGCATTGATTCTGTGCGACGGCACGACGATCGAGCAAATTGAGTAAAGTGTTATGACAATTAAGAAGGCCCTTGCAATTAACTTGCATAATTAATAATGACCTCAAAATATAAATCCTGTGGTTGCAGAACCAGATGGGCTTGAGATATGTTGATACGAGGGTTGCCTGCTGTTCCTTATTGCAAGGGCAACACTTGGGGCCTTGCGGGTGTTTTGGACTCCAACTCCCATCATTCCTAACAGCCTCAGGCCCTTTCCTTTCCCCCCTCAGCCGCTTAAGCGGCTGAGGGGGGAAAGGAAGGCCTGAGGCTGTTAGGAATGATGGGAGTTGGAGTCCAAAATACCCGGAAGGCCCAAATTTACCCACGCCCCCAATTTTAAGCTGTTCCCATGTTATCCAAACACAAACCAGAGTTCAGGCTATGTTTCCCTTGTGCAATTAATGAAGCGACTCCATCTCCCATGATTAATTGACTCCCATTTGTCTAACTGGGCAGGCAGCGTTAATTGGTTTGTTTAGATGCGTACGGAAAATCAAGTACTAATCCGGAACGGCGTCCCCCCCCAAAGTAATGGACATTGTAAAACAGGCCATTAATTGCCAAATGTCTCCAGCGTTCAACCACGGCCATAATTCAAACTTGTTGATTGGAAATATGGATTGTGCTTCGCCTCCAATCAGGGGTTGGTTGGCTTAGGAAGGTTGCCATTGGCCAGCTTGGCCACCCCAAATGTACAGCAAGAGGAGCAAAGTGGGTTTTGAGACGGCACTCTGGCACAAAAGAGACCAATGGTCCACTTATTAGGAACCTACAAGTTAAATCAGGAACGGGCAAACCCAGGCTCAGGGACCAGATGTGGCCCCTTGGGCTCTTTTCTCAGTCCCTCCACTCTCTCACCATCATGTCCTTTCTTCCTTCTCTCTTTCCTTCCTTCTCTCTTTCCTCCCTACCTCGCTTCTCCCCTTTCCTTTCTTTCCTTCCTTCTCTTTTTCCTTCCTTCTTTCTCTATTTCTACATGAATGGTCAGAGCGTTTGCCTTCCTTCTCTTTGACAACATCAGTTATGCAATCTCACCTCTTATCCCTTCAGTTTAACTTAATCAGTTAATTCATGTACTTAATTACATGAATTACTTAATATAACTTAATTCAATAGAAGTACCATGCATGAATGACTGATATTAACCTCCACATTCTGTAATTTACTTGAATATATATATTTTCTAACAATAACACCTATTTCATAATTAACATTCACTATACACATTACTCATCTACATTAATATTCATTCCTTCATAGATCATTACTTAACTTCCTATCATTACATTACTTACATTAATTATATAATTATATCAACGTTCATAAATTATTCAATAAACTACAGACTACCTATATGGTATTTTCATACTGTCTTTAATTAAATACTTTAATAAATCTTATTCTTTCGTCACATTACTTACAAAATTGTGTCCTGTAATTCTACAGTCACCAGACTTATTCTAAATCTTTCTAATTCATTAAGTATACATTCCTTAACTCCTACCCTCCTTCGATTCCTTACTTCATTCACTCACCTCTTACTACCTCCCTTCATGTCCTGACTGACTGCCTGACTAGAAATCCATATCTGTCTTTTCATCTCATTTCTCTATTTACATCCACCTATTTATCACTTAATTTCACTCTTACCTTAATTCCTTCAATTAATTTCATTCATTAATTACATTCACTAATTAATTAATTAAATTCCTTAGCTAAATTATCTCAAGTCATCAATTATCACTCAAACTAACTTGCCTTAAATTATGTTATTCATCTCTCTTTCCTCCCTCCATCTTTCTCCCTCTCTCCATTCCTTCCACCCTTTGGTTCTTCCTTCCCTCTTTCCTCCCTCCTTCCTCTATTTACAACTTATGCCTTCTCCTTCCTCATTCATACTTTATCATACATTACTGTAATGCTGACTGCCTGCATTCCTTACATTATGTCTTTAATTCCTATATATTTACTCATCCAAACATCACTTTATAACATTACAAATTTAACTCTTATATTAATTATCTTCATTAATTCGTTAATTAATTACTTAATTTACTGTATTGTTAATTCATGTACTTCCTTCACCTCCTTAGCTCAGTAATAAACATCTTACATCCCTCAAGATTACATTCTTGTCTTTAATAATGTATTATCACACTCATTCAACTCAATCTTTAGATCATTTCTTCATATTAACCTTAAAAACTTTTATGAATTAATTCATATTTCAAAAATAATTATATATAATATTTCCATAATTACTTAATACATTTGTAATTAATTCATTAATAATTATAGTAATACCTAAATGCATGACCTGCATGAATGACTTCCCTTAACTTTTGTCTTTTCCTTATTCACTACTCATTAATCCCTACCCATCTTCTACACCATTCATTTCAATTTATAACTTAATTCATTATCATAAATTAATTAACTTAAGTACTTCATCATTAATTCATTTCCTTCAATCTTACACATTATCTACGTCTCATGTCTTCATAACTACATGACTTCAATTAGTATAGTAATTACGTAGTTCAATCACATCATTTCCCATCAACATATTCACTATCATGGTTCAAATGAATCAAAAATTTTGTCATCCTTCAATCTTTACACATAATCTCTCTAATATTTATAACTCTTAATTCTTACTTAACTTCAATTCTTCCATTAATTCAACTCATCCTCTTACTTACAGAACTCTCATTCCTGCCTGACTGCATGACCTGCCCGCAATTCTAGTCTTTCTTCCTTATACTCTTTCTAAAGACCAAATCTTTTCAATTAATTTAAACTCTTCCTTATTAATTATTATTACTTAATTAAATTAAATTAATTAATTAATTAAATTAACTTCAGTCTAATTAATCACATCTATCCTCTCTACAGTCCACATTATTCTCACTCCCTGACAACATTCTGTCTTCCTCTGTACTTTATCCCCTTTTACCAACAAATAAACAATCTTATATCTTATAAATTCAATTCAAACCTTTTGTTAATTATCCATCTTTTTACAAAATACATTTTCTAAATATTTATAATTACTAATTTATATGTTAATTAATTAATTAATTGTATAATAAATTCCTTCACATGCCTGAATGAATGAATTAACATGAATTCTGAGAATTAATTATATCTTTAATTGACATAAAAACTATTTCTACAATTCACATTTCAATCTTCCTATTCATTAATTAATTCCTTCACGTACATTACATTAATTCATGTTATTACTTGCTATTCCTTACTTAAATCATATATAAAGTAATAATTATTACATACATCAAGACTTCCATAATAGGTATTTACTTGCGTTCTTTCACTAATACATTAACTGAAATATTTATATGATCTTTACACATAAATTAAAAGATTGTGGACATTGAATTCAATTCATTTAAAAATGAATTAAAGCATATAAACTATTATAAATTACTTAATTAAACTTAGCTTCCTGTACTACGACAAATAAATAATTCCTCCCCTAATTCCATGACCTGACTGACTGACTTCCATTCCATTAGTCTTTATGCTTCTATATATTTCAATCCAATACAAAATCTTATCAATTTAACGCTAAAATACTAACTTCCTACCTTCCTTATTCAATTCATTAAGTACTTAATTAAATTAATTAATATTATCTAAGTTCTCTACCATACTCATATCCCTAAATGACATGACTCCCTTTACTGTCCAGTAAAATTACTGTATGTTAATAACTAAGCAACATGTAAACATCACAAATTTCTCATTTATACAAATCATTCACCATTTGTAATCCTTACATCTTTACCCCAATAATTATACTCAACATCATTTCTCATTAAGTCCCTACTTAATACTTCACTTACTTCTTCAATCCGTCATAAATTTCTATTAATAGACTGGCATGACTGCTGATGCTGCATGAAGTACAAGTAAATTCTGTATTTAATTCGTCTCTCTTAACTCCACTCAAAAATATTGATAACTACTTTCACTCTGCCTTAATGCAATTACTTCTTTCTCTCCTTACTCATTCTTCAACTTAATTCATTCCTAACACTTCATTATTCCTTCTCCCTTATATAAAGTCTAACTTCATTCCATACCCCTGCCTACATTATGTTTTGCATTCTGTCTTTCCTCCATAATTAAAATCAATCTTTCATATAATTTTCTAAAATTTAACTTAAAAATATTTGAGAATTAATGAAATTCTTAATCAGTGATTAAATCTAAATAAAGAATGACAATAATATTCAATTAATTCTTATAAAGTAATTCATTAACTATGTTTTTCGTCCTTATCTATGAACGAATACCTCTTTCATCCCTTACTTTAAACTTTCCACATTAATTATATTTATATCATCATTCACTTTTTTTTTCCTTCCTCTATTTACTATCCTAACTTACCTTTAATACTTCAAGTTCATTTACATATCTATTCCATTCAAAATTTCACTTAATTACATTCGGAATTTGGATTAATCTATCATTTCATTCCTCCATATTTCTCTCTTTTTAAACTATAAATTCCAAAAGTTGTGTATGAATTCCAACTTTACTTTCTCTTCATTCCATAGCACTCATAAATATTTATCCCTAACTCCTAATTCCTTCATTACATTAGTTTTTTCCTTCTTATCTCTTTACCCATACCTATTTCTACTTCCCTTTCCTTTTCCTTCTTCTTCTCTTCTCCTTCCTTTTTCTTCCTTCCTTTCTCTTTCCTCCCTCCTTTACTTCCCTCCATTCCCTTCACGTACCCTTACGTAATATCCTTTCATTTCCTTCTTCCTTCCTCCTCCTCCCTTTCTTCCCTCCCTCTTTCCTTCCTTCTCTCTTCTCCTTCCCTCTTCCTTCTCTTTCCCATTCCTCCTTCCATCCCTTTTGTCCTTCCTCTTCCTCATCCTCCTTCCTTCCCCTCCACCCTTTTGTCCTTTCCTCTTTCCTTCCTCCTTCCCTCCCTCTTTCTCCTTCCTTCCTCCCTTTCTTCTTTCCTCTTCCTTCTCTCTTTCCTCCCTCTCCATTCCCTCCCTTTCTCCCTCTCCATTCCCTTCCACCCTTTAGTCCTTCCTTTCCTTCCTCCTTCCCTTCCATCCTTTCCTCCTTCCTTCCATGTCTCCCTCTTTATCCTTCCTTCCTTCCTTCCTTCCTTCCTTCTTTCCATCCTACTCTTCCTCCCTCCCTTCCTTCTCTTTTTTCCTTCCTCCTTTTCTCCTGAGGAATGTTAAGCTGGGAGAAGAGAACGTAGAGTCCCTTCTGAGAGATAGGATGGGTTATAAATACATTATTATTATTGTTATTATTACTATTATTATTATTTGATACGTGAGTTGGGCTTAATCATAGAGCCAGTAAAGAGCCTTGAAATTTCACTTGCCTTCTCTGTCTGCTTCATTTGCTTCATGTCTCAATGGACTCTGTTAGGAATTGTGGGAGCTGGAGTCCAAAACACCAGGAGAGCCGAAGCTTGCCCATGCCTGGTGTAGATGCACCTGGTTCCCTAATTTTCCCAAGTTCAGATCACAAGGATCCGTATGTCCCCCATTAACTCGGGTCTCCTGTGCTATCTCTTCTAATGCACAACCACAAAAAGTATTTGCTGGTGGATGTAACGCACAACATCCAAAACTCCCCTCTTGTGTCCTTTGGCCATTAGAATTGCTGCCCACTTAGAATTCCTTCATGAGAAACCAAAGTGGTAGAGGGTTGTTGTAGGTTGTTTTCGGGCTATATGGCCATGGTCTAGAGGCATTTTCTCCTGACGTTTCGCCTGCATCTATGGCAAGCATCCTCAGAGGTAGTGAGGTCTGTTGGAACTAGGAAAAAGGGTTTATATATCTGTGGAATGACCAGGGTGGGACAAAGGACTCTTGTCTGCTGGAGCTAGGTGTGAATGTTTCAACTGACCACCTTGATTAGCATACAATGGGCTGACAGTGCCTAGAGCAAACTTTTGTTGAGAGGTGATTAGATGTCCTTGTTTGTTTCCTCTCTGTTGTTGTGCTGTTGTAATTTTAGAGTTTTTAATACTGGTAGCCAGATTTTGTTCATTTTCAGGCTATATGGCCATGTTCTAGAGGCATTTCTCCTGACGTTTCGCCTGCATCTATGGCAAGCATCCTCAGAGATGAGGTCTCTGCTGGAACTGGGAAAAAAGGGGTTTATATACCTGTGGAATGACCAGGGTGAGACAAAGGGCTTTTGTAAGTTGGGCTAGGGGTGAATCTTTCAACTGACCACCTTGATTAGCAAGAAATACTGTTTACTCCTTTCTGTTGAAATTGTCCACATGCTTGTGGATTTCAATGGCTTCTCTGTGTAGTCTGACATGGTGGTTGTGAGTGTGTCCAGCATTTCTGTGTTCTCAAATAATATGCTGTGTCCAGGTTGGTTCATCAGGTGCTCTGCTATGGCTGATTTCTCTGGCTGAAGTAGTTTGCAGTGCCTTTCATGTTCCTTGATTCATGTGTTTGGGCGCTGCGTTTGGTAGTCCCTATGTAGACTTGTCCACAGCTGCATGGTACACGGTAGACTCCTGCAGAAGTGAGAGGAGCCCTCTTGTCCTTTGCTGAACATAGCATTTGTTGGATTTTCTTGGTGGGTCTGTAGATTGTTTGTATGTTGTGTTTCCTCATCAGCTTCCCTATGCGGTCAGTGGTTCCCTTGATGTATGGCAGGAACACTTTTCCTCTGGGTGGATCTTCATCTTTACTCTCGTGGCTTGTTCTTGGTCTTGCAGCTCTTCTGATGTCTGAGGTGGAGTCTCCATTGGCCTGGAGAGCCCAGTTGAGGTGGTTCAGTTCCATCTTGGAGGAGGTGGGGTTCGCAGATTCTTTTTGCACGGTCTGCCAAGGCTTGAATGGGGCTTCTTTTTTGACTTGGGTGATGGTTGGAGTAGACTGCCTTTTCTAGATGTCCTAGTCAACCGCAAACCAGATCAACAATTGGGTCACACCGTCTACAGAAAACCCACACACACAGATAGATATCTACATCAAAACTCCAACCATCACCCAAGTCAAAAAAGAAGCCCCATTAAAGCCTTGGCAGACCGTGCAAAAAGAATCTGCGAAGCCCACCTCCTCCAAGATGGAACTGAACCACCTCAACTGGGCTCTCCAGGCCAAGGGAGACTCCACCTCAGACATCAGAAGAGCTGCAAGACAACCGAGAAGAAGCCACGAGAGTCAAGACCAAGACCCACCCAGAGGAAGAGTGTTCCTGCCATACATCAAGGGAACCACTGACCGCAGAGGGAAGCTGATGAGGAAACACAACATACAAACTAACTCCAGACCCACCAAGAAAATCCAACCAATGCTCCGTTCAGCTAAGGACAAGAGGAATCCTCTCGCTTCTGCAGGAGTCTACCGTGTACCATGCAGCTGTGGACAAGAAGTCTCCATAAGGACCACCAAACGCAGCGCCCAAACAAGAATCCAGGAACACGAAAGACACTGCAGACTCCTTCAACCAGAGAAATCAGCCATAGCAGAGCACCTGATGAACCAACCTGGACACAGCATATTATTTGAGAACACAGAAATGCTGGACCACTCTCACAACCACCATGTCAGACTACACAGAGAAGCCATTGAAATCCACAAGAAGCATGTGGACAATTACAACAGAAAGGAGGAAACCATGAAAATGAACAAAATCTGGCTACCAGTATTAAAAAACTCTAAAATTACAACAGCACAACAACAGAGAGGAAACAAACAAGGACATCTAATCACCTCTCAACAAAAGTTAGCTCCAGGCACTGTCAGGCCATTATATGCTAATCAAGGTGGTCAGTTGAAACATTCACAACTATTTAATTTTTATTTATTTATTTATTTAGAACTTTTCTATACCAGTCTTCTCACCTCCAACTCGAGCCAGTTTACAACAAGGGGGTTCATACACAATAGTTTAAAAAACATCACATCAATAATACACTAATATAAACACATTAAAGTGCTATCATATAATTATATAAAGCCAAGTCGTTAGCATAAAAATCACTATTCATCCCCATCCGTGTGGTCAAAAGCCATTGCCTCACTCATCAAATGCCAGATTCCAAAGCCAGGTTTTCACCAACTTTCTAAAGGTCAGGAGGGAAGGGGCAGTTCTAATCTCCAATGGGAGAGAGTTCCAGAGCTGAGGGGCCACCACCGAGAAGGCCCTGTCCCTCGTTCCCACCAGACGCGATTGCGAAAATGGTGGGATCGAGAGCAGGGCCCCTCTGTAAGATCTTAACAACCTTGATGGTTCATAGGGGAGAATCCGTTCGGATAGGTAAATTGGGCCGGAGTCATTTAGGGATTTATAGGTCAGCACCAGCACTTTGAATTGTGCTCAGAAGCTAATTGGCAGCCAGTGGAGCTGACGCAGCAGAGGAGTCGTATGCTCCCTGTACCCCGCTCCTGTTAGTAGTCTGGCTGCTGCTCATTGGAGTAGTTGCAGCTTCCAGGCAGTCTTCAGAGGCAACACCACGTAGAGAGCGTTGTAGTAGTCTATACGGGATGTAACCAGAGCGTGGACCACCGTGGCCTAGCTCCAGCAGACAAGAGTCCTTTGTCCCACCCTGGTCATTCCACAGATATATAAACCCATTTTCCTAGTTCCAACAGACCTCACTACCTCTGAGGATATTTGCCATAGATGCAGGCGAAATGTCAGGAGAGAATGCCTCTAGGACATGGCCATATAGCCCGAAAAAACCTACAGCAACCCAGTGATTCCGGCCATGAAAGCCTTTGACAATACATTGAACATCTCTACGAGGAGGAAGTGGTAGAGCCCCAAAACATCCAGCAATGTTGCAATGCTGTAATAAAAGATCTATGTAGTTTCAGAGGGTCTTGAGCCTTACCAAAAAGATGCTGATGCCTCACAAACTACACATCCCAGGACGGCATAGCGTTGAGCCCTGAGCATTAGGTTAGAGACCATGTTCCTCAAAAAGGAGCTGAAGCAGCTTCCCCTTTCACTTGGGTTCAGCACTATGATGACCGTCGTTTGCAAATCTAGCGCTCACCCTGTTTTGGGCAAGGTCAGCTAGCCAAAAAGGGAAGAGCATTAGATTTGAGTACGAATAGGTCTGGAGGGACTCACCTTCACCTGGGATTCGCTCATGCCTAGGGAATAGGCCAGCCGCGCCCGCTCCGGTCCGGCCAGGTATTTGGTCTGCTCAAAGGTCTTCTCCAAGGCGAAGATCTGGTGCCCCGTGAAGGTGGGCCGCGTGTGCTTCTTGTGGAGCCCGTCAGACATGTGCCCCGTGGCTGCGTGGAGGGAAGGAGGGGCACCACGTTAGTCACAACACGGACACTTGGAGATGTAATTTCAGCCACGCACACACATACACACACAGATATCTTCTTCTAAATAACATCTTATATAAATAAAAATGTAATGTTCGTTTGTGGGATTACCAGAACTCAAAAACCACTGGAAGAATGGACAACAAATTTGGACATAAGACACCTACCAACCCAATGTATGTCCTTTACTAAAAAAAATGGATTTTGTCATTTGGGATTTGTAGTTGCTGGGATTTGTAGTTCACCTACAGTCAAAGAGCATTCTGAACCCCACCAACGATGGGATTGAACCAAACTTGGCACACAGTTCTCCCATGACCAACAGAAAATACTGGAAGGGTTTGGTGGACATTGAACTTGAGTTTGGAAATTATAGTTCACCCACATCCAGAGAGCACTGTGGACTCAAACAATGATGGATCTGGACCAAACTTGGCACGAATATTCCATATGCCCAAATATGAACAGATGGAGTTTAAGGGAAATAGACCTTGACATTTGGGAGTTGTAGTTGCAGGGATTTATAGTTCACCTACAATCAAAGAGCATTCTGAACTCCACCAATGATGGAATCGAACCAATCTTGGCATACAGGACTTCCATGAACAACAGAACACACTGGAAGGGTTTGGTGGGCATTGACCTTGAGTTTGGGAGTTGTAGTTCACCTACATCCAGAGAGCACTGTGGACTCAAACAATGATGGATCTGGACCAAATTCCATATGCCCAAATATGAACACAGATGGAGTTTGGGGGAATAGACCTTGACATCTGAGAGTTGTAGTTACTGGGGATTTATAGTTCACCTACAATCAAAGAGCATTCTGAACCCACCAACGATGGAATTGAACCAAACTTGGCACACAGGACTCCCATGACCAACAGAAAATACTGGAAGGGTTTGGTGGGCATTGACCTTGAGTTTGGGAGTTGTAGTTCACCTACATCCAGAGAGCACTGTGGACTCAAACAATGATGGATCTAGACCAAACTTGGCACGAATATTCCATATGCCCAAATATGAACACAGATGGAGTTTGGGGGAAATAGACCTTGGCATTTGGGAGTTGTAGTTACTGGGATTTATAGTTCACCTACAATCAAAGAGCATTCTGAACCCCACCAATGACAGAATTGGGGCAAACTTCCCACGATGAACCCCCAGGACCAACAGAAAATACTTAAGGCCATCCAGTCCAACTCCCCTCACCAGGGCAAGAAAACGTAATCAAAGCCCTCCTGACAAAGAGCCATCCAGCCATAATAGATAGATAGATATGATTCACACACAGATATAGTATCATAGATTTGAAAGGGACCCTTAAAGAAGGACAATGATATGTTGCATGTTCCAGGTGGGCAAACCAGACACTCTCCACATCGACACTGACAAAGAAACAGCAAGAAATACTGTTTACCCACAAGCATAAAGAATTACATATATTAGAAACCAACACTTTCTCATTACTTTATTTTCCAGATCACAGACTGGGCCACAGCAACGCGTTGGCAGGGGACAGCTAGTACATATAATAAAAGTGAAAATATGTATGACTGGGCTGTCCACTTACACCAGTGTTTCTCAACCTGGGGTTCGCAACCCCTAGGGGGGTCGCCAGGCGATGTCACACGGGTCGCTAAAGGCCATCAGAAACACAGCATTTTATGGGTTGTTGTAGTTTTTTTTTGGGCTATATGGCCATGGTCTAGAGGCATTCTCTCCTGACGTTTCGCCTGCATCTATGGTAAGCATCCTCAGAGGTTGTGAGGTCTTTTGGAACTAGGAAAGTGGGTTTATATATCTGTGGAGCCCCCGGTGGTGCAGTGGGTTAAACCCCTGTGCCGGCAGGACTGAAGACCGACAGGTTGCAGGTTCAAATCTGGGGAGAGGCGGATGAGCTCCCTCTATCAGCTTCAGCTCCTCATGTGGGGACATGAGAGAAGCCTCCCACAAGGATGATAAAAACATCAAATCATCCGGGCGTCCCCTGGGCAACGTCCTTGCAGATGGCCAATTCTCTCACACCAGAAGCGACTTGCAGTTGCTCAAGTCACTCCTGACATGACAAAAAAAATATATCTGTGGAATGACCAGGGTGGGACAAAGAACTCTTGTCTGCTGGAGTTAGGGGGTGAATGTTTCAACTGACCACCTTGATTAGCATTTGATAGCCTGGAAGTGCCTGGAACAATCTTTTGTTGAGAGGTGATTAGATGTCCCAGATTGTTTTCTCTCTGTTGTTTTGCTGTTGTAATTTTAGAGTTTTTTTAATATTGGTAGCCAGATTTTGTTCATTTTCATGGTTTCCTCCTTTCTGTTGAAATTGTCCACATGCTTGTGGATTTCAATGGCTTCTCTGTGTAGTCTTTTCTGCTGCTCATGGGGTTTTTGTGTGGGAAGTTTGGCACAATTCGATCACTGGTGGAGCTGAGAATGCTCATTGATTGTAGGTGAACTATAAATCCCAGCACTTACAACTCCCACATGACAAAATCAATTCCTATCCCAACCCCACCAGTGTTCATATTTGGGCATATTGAGTATTTGTGCCAAGTTTGGTCCAGATCTATCACTGTTTGAGTCCACTGCGCTCTCTGGAAATAGGTGAACTACAGCTCCAAAACTCAAGATCGATGCCCAACAAACCCTCCCAGTATTTTCAGTTGTTCATCGGAGTTCTGTGTGCCAAGTTTGGATCAATTCTATCCTTGGTGGGGTTCAGAATGCTCTTTGATTGTAGGTGAACTATAAATCCCAGGAACTACAACTCACCAAATGTTGTAGTTCCTGTTTCCCCCAAAACTCCACCAGTGTTCACATTTGAGCATTTTGAGTATTCATGCCAAGTTTGGTCCAGATCCATCATTGTTTGAGTCCACGGTGCTCTCTGGATATAGGTGAACTACAACTCCAAAACCCAAGGTCAATGCCCACCAAACCCTTCCAGTCTTTTCTGTTCGTCTTTGGAGTCCTGTATGCCAAGTTTAGTTCAATTCTATCGTTGGTGGAGTTCAGAATGCTCTCTGATTGTAGGTGAACTATAAATCCCAGCAACTACAACTCCCAAATGTCAAGGTCTATTTTCCCCAAACTCCACTAGTGTTCACATTGGGGCACATTGAGTATTTGTGCCAAGTTTGGTCCAGATCCATCATTGTTTGAGTCCACAGTGCTTTCTGGATGTAGGTGAACTACATCTCTAAAACTCAAGGTCAATGCTCACTAATCCCTTCCAGTGTTTTCTGTTGGTCATGGGAGTTCTGTGTGCCAAGTTTGGTTCAATTCCATGGTTGGTGGAGTTCTGAATGCTCTTTGATTGTAGGTGAACTATAAATCCCACCAAGTACAACACCCAAATGACAAAAAATCAATCCCCCACCAGTATTCAAACTTGGGCAGGGTAGCTGCTTCAGGAGCAAAGTAGTTCTTTCTCTACATCCTGCTCCTGTTTGCAGTCTAGCAGCTGACCTTGGAAGCAGTTGAAGTTTCTGAACGTTCTTCTGGATGCCTCTGAGGATGCTGCCATAGATGTGGGTGAAACATCAGGAGAGAATGCTTCTGGAACATGGCCATAAAGTCGAGAAAACTTACAGCAACCCAGTGATTCTGGCCATGAAAGCCTTCGACAATACAGACAAGAGTTCTTTCTCCCACCCTGGATATCATCCCACAGATATAAACCCCACTTGCCTAGTTTCCAACAGACCTCACAACCTCTGAGGATGCCT
Source organism: Anolis sagrei ordinatus (assembly GCF_025583915.1). Lineage (NCBI taxonomy): Eukaryota > Metazoa > Chordata > Lepidosauria > Squamata > Anolidae > Anolis > Anolis sagrei. Next base: position 4,180,447 of record NW_026847882.1, read on the forward strand.
GCCATAGATGTGGGTGAAATGTCAGGAGAGAATGCTTCTGGAAAAAAGGACAGACAGCCTGGAAATCTCTCTGGAGCTGAGTAATTCCAGCCGTGAAAGCCTTCAAGAATACAACAACAACAACAACAACAACAATAGATGTGGGTGAAATGTCAGGAGATAATGCTTCTGGGAAAAGGCCAGACAGCCTGGAAAACTCTCTGGAGCTAAGTAATTCTGGCCGTGAAAGCCTTCAAGAACACAATAATAATAATAATAATAATAATAATAATAGATGTGGGCGAAACGTCAGGAGAGAATGCTTCTGGGAAAAGGCCAGACAGCCTGGAAAACTCTCTGCAGCTAAGTAATTCCGGCCGTGAAAGCCTTCAAGAACACAATAATAATAATAATAATAATAATAATAATAATAATAGATGTGGGCGAAACGTCAGGAGAGAATGCTTCTGGGAAAAGGCCAGACAGCCTGGAAAACTCTCTGCAGCTGAGTAATTCCGGCCGTGAAAGCCTTCAAGAACACAATAATAATAATAATAATAATAATAATAATAATAATAATAGATGTGGGCGAAACGTCAGGAGAGAATGCTTCTGGGAAAAGGCCAGACAGCCTGGAAAACTCTCTGCAGCTAAGTAATTCCGGCCGTGAAAGCCTTCAAGAACACAATAATAATAATAATAATAATAATAATAATAATAATAATAGATGTGGGTGAAACGTCAGGAGAGAATGCTTCTGGGAAAAAGCCAGACAGCCTGGAAAACTCTCTGCAGCTAAGTAATTCCGGCCGTGAAAGCCTTCAAGAACACAATAATAATAATAATAATAATAATAATAATAATAATAATAGATGTGGGTGAAACGTCAGGAGTGAGAAGCATGGGAAAAGCAGAGCCTGGCAAACTCCAGCAGATACGTACTACCTGCGTGAGCTCAGAACACATAATAATATAATATGTCTATAATAAATTAAATGATATAATAATAAAATAGTGAGGCGAAAAGTAGAGAGAGAAGCTTTCGGAAAGGCAAGAAGCGCCGGAAAACTCTCGCATTAAGATAATCTTTTCCTCCTTCAATATAATAATAATAATAATACAATCAAATAATAAATATGTTTTTAAAGCATTATATCCTCTTTTAAAACCTATACATCTTAAACTTTTTCATATTCATTCGTGCTTTACTTCAACACAAAACAGAAAATACAATAATAAACAACCATCTTTTCTAATTCTTATTTTCGAATCTTTTACCTATCCCCTTTCCACTCCACACCCTCTACCCAACAATACTCATTTTCCGACTCCACTCATATTTTCATCCAACTGATTCTCTACCAGTGTTCCAATCTTATTAGAAATCCAAATCCATTCACTACCAACTCACCTCTAGTCTTTCTCCACCTGTTTGCCCCACCTCTTCTTCCTTTTCATCCTTCCTCTTTATCCCACCCCTCTTCTTTCC
>NW_026847882.1:4184770-4195718 GCF_025583915.1 Anolis sagrei ordinatus
ACCTTTCCTTCCCTCCTTTCTTCCCTTCCTCCCTCCTCCCCTCCCTCTCCCCTCCCCTCCCTTCCCTCTCCCTCCCCTCCTCTCCCTCTCTCCTCTTCTCTCTCTCCCCCCCTCCCCTCCTCTTCCCTGCCCGCACCCACGACACCACCGACCCAATCTGTGGAATCTTAGCGTTTGTCGTGACGTCAGGAGAGAATGCTTCTGGGAAAAGGCCAGACAGCCTGGAAAACTCTCTGCAGCTAAGTACTTCCGGCCGTGAAAGCCTTCAAGAACACAATAATAATAATAATAATAATAATAATAATAATAATAATAATAATAGATGTGGGCAAAACATCAGGAGAGAATGCTTCACAATAATAATAATAATAATAATAACAACACAACAACAACAACAACAACAATAATGTTTTAGCAGTGTTTGTTGTTTTGAGTCTCTCTTAAGAAAGAAAAATTGGCACATAAATTTATTATTATTATTATTATTATTATTATTATTATTATTATTATTATTATTATTAGTCCCCCTTTCTTCTTTCTCTCAGTCCTAAATCGCCAGCAAAACGAATCTACTTCTCTCCACAAAGCCGGTTTCAGGGCAAGTTACGTTAGAAATTATGCCAAAACCACGACTAACAGCCAACGAGTTTCCCCGGGTGACTCATCCGTCAACGTTTAGCATTCACAATCCCTAGTTGGTTACGATTTTGACCCTTTTGCCGGGATTGTAACTCGGCCTCCAACCTATTGTACCAGGAATCGGCTTCACGGGGAATTTTGCCTACAACCAGAGCACAATTAAAGGACCTTTCTATTATTTTGGGCGGTCAGACAAAGAGATGCGACTTAGTTAAGTCTTTGGTTAAGTATGCGCTGAGACGGGGTTCTTTAACACTGTTTTCTGTGCAAATAAAAACAATTTTGTGCAGAAAAAGTCCCGAATTTGGGCGATCTCGTAGGAAACAGCATTTTCTGTACAGGAAAAAAAACCGGAATATTGTTCTCAAGGCAGTGTTTCTCAACCTGGGGGTCAGGACCCCTAGGGGGGTCATGAGGGGGTGTCAGAGGGGTCGCCAAAGACCCATCAAAAAAGGTGGAAGGTGAACTACATCTCCCTTAAATCACTATCAATTCGTCTCAGATCCCTCCAGTACATTCTGTTGGTCATGGGGGTTCTGTGTTGGAAGTTTGGACCAATTCTATCGTTGGTGGGGTTCAAGGGATTCTTTGATTGTAGGTGAACTATAAATCTCAGCAACTACAACTCCCAAAGACAAAGCTTTAATTTCCCAAAAACTCCACCAGTGTTCACATTTGGGCATAATGAGTATTCATGCCAAGGTTCTTGTGGGTTTTTTCGGGCTATATGGCCATGTTCTAGAGGCATTTCTCCTGACGTTTCGCCTGCATCTATGGCAAGCATCCTCAGAGGTCTACCTCTGAGGATGCTTGCCATAGATGCAGGCGAAACGTCAGGAGAAATGCCTCTAGAACATGGCCCTATAGCCCGAAAAAACCCACAAGAACATAGTGATTCCAGCCATGAAAGCCTTCGACAATATATTCATGCCAAGTTTGCTCCAGATCCATCAATTGAGTCCACAGTGCTCTCTGGATGGAGGTGAACTACAACTCCCAAACTCAAGGTCAATGCCCACCAAACCCTATTTTCTGTTGGGCATGGGGGTTCTGTGTTGGGAGTTTGGGCCAATTCTATCACTGGTGGGGTTCAGGGGACTCTTTGATTGTCGGTGAACTATAAATCCCAGTAACTAGATCTCCCAAGTGTCAAGGTCTATTTCTCCAAAACTCCAGTAGTTTTTACATTTCGGCATATTGAGTATTCATGCCAAGTTTGGTCCAGATCCATCATTGTTTGATTCCACAGTGCTCTCTGGATGTAGGTGAACTATAACTCCCAAACTCAAGGTCAATGCCCACCAAATCCTTCCAATATTTTCATTTGGTCATGGGAGTTCTGTGTGCCTAATTTGGTTCAATTCCATTCCTGGTGGAGTTCAGAACGCTCTTTGATTGTAGGTGAACTATAAATCCCACCAACTACAACTCTCAAATGACAAAATCAGTCCCCCCACCCAACTCCACCAGTATTGAAATGTGGGCGCATCGGGTATTTGTGCCAAATTTGATCCACTGAATTAAAATACATCTTACATATCAGTTATTTACATGATGATTCCCAACAGTAACACAATTGCAGTTATGAAGTAGCAACGAAAATAATGTCATGGTTGGGGGTCAGCACAACATATAGAACTGTATTAAGGGGTCGCGGCATCAGAAAGGTTGAGAACCACTGTTCTCAAGGCAAAACTAACCATTTCCTTTGCACAACAGACCCTTTTCTATGCAAAGCAATCGTCTTGAAATTTTGCACGGATGACATCCCGAACTGTGAAAATTCTTCTCACACTAGGATTGTTACTTGTCAGGTTTACTCCACATTTGAACATCTTTAAAATATATATATTTTTGGAATGTGTTGTCAAAGGCTTTCATGGCTGGAGTCACTGGGTTGCTGTGAGTTTTCCGGGCTGCCTGGCCATGTCCCAGAAGCATTCTCTCCTGACGTTTCGCACACATATATGGCAGGCATCCTCAGAGGCATCTTAGAATCCTGGAATCCTAGAGTTGGAAGAGACCTCCTGGGCCATCCAGTCCAACCCCATTCTGCCAAGAAGCAGGAATATTGCATTCAAAGCACCCCTGACAGATGGCCATCCAGCCTCTGCTTAAAAGTCTCCAAAGAAGGAGCCTCCACCACACTCCATGGCAGAGAGTTCCACGGCTGAACGGCTCTCACAGTCAGGAAGTTCTTCCTCATGTTCTTTCCAAGAAACACACAGGGATAAACAACAGAAACAACCAAAAGTTCCCCCTCGGTTCGCTTCTGATATCTATATAAATAAAAATGTAATGTTCGTTTGTGGGATGAACATAACTCAAAGACCACTGGACGAATTGACACCAAATTTGGACACAAGACACCTAACAATCCAGCGAGTGACCATCACCCATAAACACACACGCACACAAAAAACCCCCAGAGGAACAGACTTAAAAATCCCCAAAATACACCATATATACATATAACACTCATATACATATGCACATGCACACATTCACAGACACACACACATATATATGCACAAACACACACAAATATACCCATATACACACATATATACATATACACATGCACATATACATGCACACACATATACATATATACACACAAATATGCATATAGACAAGCACACATATATGCACAATGCATGTACACATATAAATACACAAATATATACACACACATATATATGCAAACACATATACACAAATATATATACACATATATGTACACACACAAAACACATATACAGAGACTCCGTATACACACATATATACATATACACATGCACATATACATGCACACATATACATATCCAGATACATATATATATGCACACAAATATGCATATAGACAAGCACACACATACGCACAATGCATGTACACATATAAATACACAAATATATATACACACACACACATATATATATACAGACACATATATATGGAAACACATATGCACAAATATATATACACACATATGCACACACACAAAACACATATACAGAGACTCCATATACACACGTACATATACAACCCTCTGTGTTGTCACAAGGTTTGGGCCCGGAGCTTTCAGGTCCAGGGGTGCTTTGCCGAAAATTTGCTTTTTACAACCATTCCATATACACAGAAGAAGGCAACCAAGCTTGTGAGGAATTCTTTAGAGAGCAGTGCTCTCCGGATGTAGGTGAACTCAAGCTCAATGCCCACCAAACCCTTCCAGTATTTTCTGTTGGTCATGGGAGTTCTGTGTGCCAAGTTTGGCCCAATGCTATCATTGGTGGAGTTCAGAATGCTCTTTGATTGTAGATGAACTGTAAATCCCAGCAACTACAACTCCCGAATGGCAAGGTCTATTTCCCCCAAACTCCACCAGTGATCACATTGGGGCATATTGAGTATCCGTGCCACGTTTGATCCAGATCCATCACTATTTGAGTCCACAGTGCCCTCTGGATATAGGTGAACTAAAACTCCCAAACTTGGTCCAGATCCATCATTGCTTGAGTCCACTGTGCTCTCTGGATGTAGGTGAACTACAACTCCAAAACTCAAGATTAATGCCCACCAAGCTCTTCCAGTATTTTCTGTTGGTCATGGGAGATCTGTGTGCTAAGACTGGCTTGATTGGTGGAGTTCAGAATTGGTGGAGTTCAGAATGCGCTTTGATTGTAGGTGAACTATAAATCCCAGCAACTACAACTCCCAAATGATTGGTGGAGTTCATATTGGTGGAGTTCAGAATGCGCTTTGATTGTAGGTGAACTATAAATCCCAGCAACTACAACTCCCAAATGACAAAATCAATCCCCCCAACCCACCAGTATTCAAATTTGGTCATATTTGGTATTTGTGCCAAATGTGGCCCAGTGAATGAAAATACATCCTGAATATTGATATTTACATTGCAATTCATAACAATAGCAAAATAGGAAGCAGCAATGAAAATAATGTTATGGTTGGGGGTCACCATCGAACGAGGAACTGTGTTCAGGGGTCACGGCATGAGGAAGGTGGAGAACCACTGCGGTTGTCCAACACATCTGGACGGCTTTGGGGTGAGAAAGACAGCAACACCGAGCTTTGGTTTGGATGTTCCAAAGCTTGATGGGAAACCTCCCTGACCCAAGGACCTCACAACTATTTCCAAACCAGCCTGGGAGATGGCAACGGAGGGGAAGATAATAAGAAGCAAAAACAAATTGCCAAGTTTACAGGCAGCTGAGCTGCTGAGCTTGTTGACCGAAAAGTCACAGGTTCGATTCCGCGGTGGGCGTGAGCTTCCGCTGTCAGCCCCAGCTTCTGCCAACCTAGCAGTTCGAAAACATGCAAATGTGAGTAGATCAAGAGGTACTGCTCCGGCGGGAAGGTAACTGAAAAAGTCTCCCCTGGCTTATACTCGGGTCAATATTATTTATTATTTTACTTTGTTGTTATTGTTATTACATTTATTATTTTATTATTGTTTTTGTTATTACATTTATTATTTTACTCTATTATTGTTGTTGTTGTTACATTTATTATTTTACTGTATTTTACTCTATTTTTCCAGTCCTTTTTTTAGGCTGAAAAAGTCTCCCCTGGCTTATACTCGGGTCAATATTATTTATTATCTTACTTTGTTGTTTTTATTACACTTATTATTTTACTCTATTATTATTGTTATTATTACATGTATTATTTTTACTCTATTGTTATTATTACGTTTATTATTTTACTCTATTATTATTACATGTAAGCATATTTCATAGAATCATAGAATCAAAGAGTTGGAAGAGACCTCCTGGTCCATCCAGTCCAACCCCATTCTGCCAAGAAGCAGGAATATTGCATTCAAATCACCCCTGACAGATGGCCATCCAGCCTCTGCTTAAAAGCTTCCAAAGAAGGAGCCTCCACCACACTCCGGGGCAGAGAGTTCCACTGCTGAACGGCTCTCACAGTCAGGAAGTTCTTCCTAATGTTCAGATGGAATTCCTCTCTTGTAGTTTGAAGCCATTGTTCTGCGTCCTAGTCTCCAAGAAGCAGAAAACAAGCTTGCTCCCTCCTCCCTGTGGCTTCCTCTCACATATTTATACATGGCTATCATATCTTCTCAGCATTCTCTTCTTCAGGCTTATTATTTTACTCTATTTATTATTGGAGGACATGTAAGCATATTTACATTGAAGAAGGTTAGAATAATGGTTTAATCAGAGTTGGACAGTCTTATCTTGAATTACAGTTTTATGTAAATATTCAAAAACATTTAACCTACTGATGCCTAAATTAATATAATTTTATTGGTATCTATTTTTATTTTGAAATTGACCAGTAAATGCTGCATTTCCCACCCTCGGCTTATACTCGAGTCAATACGTTTTCCCAGTTTTTTGTGGTAAAATTAGGTGCCTCGGCTTATATTCGGGTCGGCTTATACTCGAGTATATACGGTAACATGAATTAAGAGTACTATTATAATATGGGTGACAGAGTGGGTTAAACCACTGAGCTGCTGAACTTGCTGACCGAAAGAATGGCGGTTTGAATGCGGGGAGCAGAGCGAGCTCCCGCTGTTAGCCCTATCTCTTGCCAACCAAGCAGTTCAAAAACATGCAAATGTGAGTAGATCAATAGGTAAGGTAACAGCGCTCCATGCAGTCATGCCAGCCACATGACCTTGGAGGTGTTTATGGACAACGCCGGCTCTTCAGCTTAGAAATGGAGATGAGCACCAGAGTCCCAGAGTCAGACATGGCTGGACTTAATGTCAGGGGACAACCTTTACCTTTACCTAAATTACCCCAGGTGACTGCCATTCTCTCCCATTTGAGGGAGTAAGGTCAGTCTTTTGGCAAAGAGCGCCCAAAAAGATCTTGGTGTCCTCATGGACTGCAAGTTAAACATGAGCTAACAATGTGATGTGGCGGCAAAAAAAGCCAATGGGATTTTGGCCTGCATCAAGAGGAGCCTAGTGTCTAGATCTAGGGAAGTCATGCTCCCCATGCTCTATTCCTCTTTGGTTAGACCACACCTGGAATATTGTGTCCAATTCTGGGCACCACAATTGAAGATAAATATGGACAAGCTGGGATGTGTCCAGAGGAGGGCGACTCAAATGATCCTGGGTCTGGAGAACAAGCCCTATGAGGAGCGGCTTAAAGAGCTGGGCATGTTTAGCCTGAAGAAGAGAAGGCTGAGAGGAGATATGATAGCCATGTATAAATATGTGAGAGGAAGCCACAGGGGGGAGGGAGCAAGCTTGTTTTCTGCTTCCCTGGAGACTAGGACGCGGAACAATGGCTTCAAACTACAAGAGAGGAGATTCCATCTGAACATGAGTAGAACTTCCTGACTGTGAGAGCCATTCAGCAGTGGAACTCTCTGCCCCGGAGTGTGGTGGAGGCTCCTTCTTTGGAAGCTTTTAAACAGAGGCTGGATGGCCATCTGTCAGGGGTGATTTGAATGCAATATTCCTGCTTCTTGGCAGGGGGTTGGACTGGATGGCCCAGAGGTCTCTTCCAACTCTTTGATTCTATGATTCTATGATTCTATGACCGCAAAACTCCATCTGGAAATAAAGGGGTGGGGGTGTGGGGGGTGGGTGGAAATACATTGTTCGGGGAGCTCAGAAAACCACAGTTTTTCCTAAAGGGAGGTGGGTATTTCCTTATCCCTCCCTCTATGGTCCTCCTCCTGGTTCTCGAGTCAAGCAAAGTTTATCCTCAGCTGCCACCAAAATGCCCCTTGGAATGCCGGATGGCGCCACGCAGCCGGGCGGCACTGATACGGGCGCAATTAAGGCTGGCACTAGACGGGGCATTTGGGGCAAGGAGCAATGGGTGGCATCACACGCGGCTCGGGAGCCGCACCCTGAACGGTGCCGTGGAGTCCAGCAGGGCTGGACTAGATGACCATTGAGATTCCTCCCAACTCCCAACCGGGTGGCACTGATACGAGTTCAATTAAGGCTGGCACTAGACGGGGCATTTGGGGCAAGGAGCAATGGGTGGCATCACACGCGGCTCGGGAGCCGCACCCTGAACGGTGCCGTGGAGTCCAGCAGGGCTGGACTAGATGACCATTGAGATTCCTCCCAACTCCCAACCGGGTGGCACTGATACGAGCTCAATTAAGGCTGGCACTAGACGGGGCATTTGGGGCAAGGAGCAATGGGTGGCATCACACGCGGCTCGGGAGCCGCACCCTGAACGGTGCCGTGGAGTCCAGCAGGGCTGGACTAGATGACCAGTGAGGTTGCCTCAAACTCTGGGATTCTCTGAACAGTCAAGCAGAGCTGAAAGTTTGCTTTTGCTTTGGTTCTCAACATTTCCAATGCAGTTCCTTGTGTTGTGGTGACCCCCAACCAGAACACAATTTTCATTGCTACTTCGTAACTCTAATTTTGCTACTGTTATGAATTGGCATGTAAATATCTGATCTACAGGATGTATTTTCATTCACTGGACCAAATTTGACTCAAACACCAAATATGTCCAAATTTGAATACCGGTGAGATTGGCGGGGGGATTGATTTTGTCATTTGGGAGCTATAGTTCCTGGGATTTATAGTTCACCTACAATCAAAGAGCATTTGGAACCTCACCAACGATAGAATTGGGCCAAACTTCCCACACAGAGCCCCCTTGACCAACAGAAAATACTGTGTTTGCTAACATGTATTGCAACAGCAGCTAGAATTATTTTTGCAAAATTTTGGAAAAAAGAACAAATCCCTATTATTGATGAGAAATAAGTGACATGGATGAATTAACTTTTTTGTTAAAGAGAAATACCGGGAAATCTGTAAAAAGGACAGATTGGGTCCTTGTTTATGACTACGAAAAGAATAGAAAAACAATAGGGACAAAGAAGATGTAACCAAAATAACGAAACAAAAGATAAGAAGATCCTGAGATTGGGATGGAAGTCATTTTATTTTGGGTTGTTGTAGGTTTTTCTGGGCTATATGGCCATGTTCTGGAGGCAATTTTTCTCCTGACATTTCGCCTGCATCTATGGCAAGCATCCTCAGAGGTAGTGAGGTATTTGCATTTGAACTGCTAGGTTGGCAGTAGCTCAGAGCTTCCGGATCCAGCTTTCATACTATTACCCGGGCAAGGGACATCTAGGAGCTCCTGGTGGTGCAGCGGGTTAAAGCACTGAGCTGCTGAATTTGTTGATTGAAAGGTTGCAGGTTCAAATCTGGGGAGGATGGATGGATGGATGGATAGATGGATAGATGGATAGATGGATAGATGGATAGATGGATAGATGGATAGATGGATAGATGGATAGATAGATAGATAGATAGATAGATAGATAGATAGATAGATAGATATGCCAACAGCTCTGCAGCCCCATGTTTTGCTAGTTACTTGGATAGATGGATAGATAGATAGATAGATAGATAGATAGATAGATAGATAGATAGATAGATAGATAGATAGATAGATAGATAGATAGATAGATATGCCAACAGCTCTGCAGCCCCATGTTTTGCTAGTTACTTGGATAGATGGATAGATAGATAGATAGATAGATAGATAGATAGATAGATAGATAGATATGCCAACAGCTCTGCAGCCCCATGTTTTGCTAGTTACTTGGATAGATGGATAGATAGATAGATAGATAGATAGAAGATACATAGAAAGAAAGATAGATGATAGATAGATAGATAGATAAATAGATAGATAGATAGATAGATAGATAGATAGATAGATAGATAGATAGATAGATAGATAGATGATAGATAGATATAGATAGATAGATAGATAGATAGATAGATAGATAGATAGATAGATAGATACTAGATGGATAGATATGGTAGAGTTAGGATAGATAGATGGATAGACGGATAGATAGATAGATAGATAGATAGATAGATAGATAGATAGATAGATAGATAGATATGCCAACAGCTCTGCAGCCCCATGTTTTGCTAGTTACTTGGATAGAGGATAGATAGATAGATAGATAGATAGATAGATAGATAGACAGATGATAGATATGCCAACAGCTCTGCAGCCCCATGTTTTGCTAGTTACTTGGATAGATGGATAGATAGATAGATAGATAGATAGATAGATGATAGATATGCCAACAGCTCTGCAGCCCCATGTTTTGCTGGTTACTTACAGTTGCCACAGGGCCGGCCTCCGTGCCACTCCTGCCCCGTATCTGCCCAGCAGCTCCGGCCCCTGGCTGCGTATTCGCTCCCGGCCTTGGAGAAGTTCCCGACTTGGGACCCATAGTAAATGCTCTGGGTTCCCAATCCGTTGAATCCGCCAACATGGGAGTAGCCGGGCAAAAGGGCGCTGTTGGGCGCAGCCAGTGGCCTGCTCAGGATGTCGCTGATGCCGTGCGGTGTGCCGGCTGCCAGCTGGGCACTGAGCCCCGAAGGGCTGAGCTTGTAGAAGGAGTTCTGCACCGAATACTGGCACATGGGTGCCTTGACTTCCGGGAAAGAGGCAAGGGAGGCATTGTTGAGCAGGAAGGTGCCCTGCAGATTGGAGTCCATTGCTGTGCCGCTTGCTGGCTTCGGATGGCAGCGTAATCTAGGCTTCTTCCAGGAGGGCACCGTGCGCTGGCAGTGCCATGCTCCTAAAGCCACGGGGGTCTTCTTGGTGCTCTGGCTCAGCAGGACCTCCTTCGCTGGCACCTTGGCTGTGGCGCAAGTCCATTGGGTGCCCGGCTAGCAGACGTCCCCATGCCCAAGCAGACTCTGAAGCCAAAGCTGGTCGGTCACCAAGTTGAACTTCAAGGGGAGCTACCTTTCCCCGGATAAGAGATGGGGCTCATTAGAATGCCGGCCCTCGGATAGGCTGGTGCGCCGGGTGCCCGGCCTCCTCCCATGGGGCTGGCCCAGGGCAGGACCTGGATTGGCTGCTCCCAGATAAATTACCCTCTGAGAGATCGACGGTCAACACCACCAGAACCTTAACGCTTGGGTGGCGCTGGAGTGAATAGACGGAGCCTGCCATTGCCTTGGATGGGTGATGGATTATGGAGCGGGAGGGGTGTGCATATATGTATGCGTGTGTGCGTGTGTTTCAGAGAGAGAGAGAGAGAGAGAGAGAGAGAAGGCAACTCTGCAGCATTGTAGTAGACGGACTGAATATCGGAAGGACCTTGGACGGGGAAACTGGATGAGGCAGTCGCTTCACACAACTGATGTGCTTAGTCAAGATGGGAGGGAAGGGAGAAGCAAAGAGGATGGCGGCCAATCCACTGGGAAGGTCTCGTGAAAAGCTTTGTGAAAAGTAGGCCTGGGTAACAACGGAAAAATTTGTTTCTAAACTCGATTCGTTTTTTGGG
>NW_026847882.1:4201908-4234915 GCF_025583915.1 Anolis sagrei ordinatus
GGGTGGGGTGGGGGTCGAGACCGAGGAGGAGCCAAAAGGCTCGAAATTCTCATACCAATAAAAAAGGAACTAAAAGGAATTTCAAAACTTCTAAAAAGCATCTAGAGTGCAGACGGCAGCATTCTCTAGGCATCGCCCTCCCCTACAGCTCCTACTAGCGATCAGCGGGCAAAGCGGCACCCCGCAGGCAGGCAAAGGGGGGGGGCGCAGTTCACAGCTCAGGTTCCTACGCGCTACAGGAGGCCAAAGCATGGGGCGGCCACCTTAGGCTCTATGGCGGCGCTGGGTCGGCAATTTGGTGGGGCGGGGAGGCCGTTCGGGGCGTTTGGGGTGGGAGGGCCGGGGGGCACGGGTGTTCTGTGCCCCCGCCCCACACGTTTGCATCCAGACAGCTCTTCTCCCTGGGGAGGTGCCCGGCCTGCCATCCTGTGGGCTTCCCCACGAGTTCCCACCTGGATCCCCCCGTTCCTTTGAGTCCGTTTCTCTTCCGAGATTGGCACGGTTCCCAGGGACAAGAGCTGAAGACGTTGTGCAGGTGCCACACTGCATCTCTTCCGGGCCCAAAGGAGAACGTCGTCAGTGTGTCTCTTTTGTGTGTGTGCAGGGAGGTCTTGTGTACGAAACGGGGCTCCTACACCTCTGGCCACGACTCACCTCCTTCTAATGCAAATGCCATGCCTCTTGGGTGCGAGAGGAGTCGCGTATTGCTCAAAACGGGCATCCCAGGGGCCTGGGGTGGCTGGGGAAGATTGCGGGGAGGTGGGAGAGGGGGTTTCCCAAAGCACCAAGAGGCAGAGATGGATGGGGCATTGGCCATTTCTCTGGTGGGGAGGAATCGGCCCAGAGGACACCCGACCGGCTCCTGTGCTGCGACTGATCGTGACTCTTGGCTCAGGGAGAGGGCAGAATTCTCAGGGAGAGGGCAGTCTAGGAAATACTGGCACACGGCATGTCTGTGCTGGATACCGAAGAGCCCTTAAGGAGCCCTCCCTGGCGCAGAAGCAGCAGAACTCTCCTGAGCCACAGATTGTGCTGGAGGGAGCGGGGTGTTGGTAAAGCGGGGCACACCGGCACCCTTCTGCCCCATTGCCACGTTACCGGCAGCATCCCAAGGGTGAGGGTGCAAGTGTGCCCGGCGCACGCTTGTGGGTCTGAGTGCGCATTGGCAGAGAGGTTTGTGCACTAGCCCTTCTTCCACACCTCTTCCCTCCGCGCCACGGACCTCCTACCCACGGGCAGCACTTTGCATGTGTGTATGTGTGTCAGAGAAAGAGAGAGAGATGAGCCTGGGAGACTTGCTCTGCCTATCGTCAATCCTAGCTCTTCCCACCTCCGTTTTGAGAACGAACAAACGAACGAATGAACGAGCGAACGACCAACTGGTAGCCTGTGGAGGTATTTCAGGGAGATGAGCCAATACAATCCTGCCGAACGTCCCTATTTGTGTTTGCATAGTAGATATCTGTTCATATCATCATATACACAAGGTTTGAGCAACTGTCCAGGTCACGCTTTTCCACCCGAACACAAGGGAGGAGGGGAGGGTCAGGGCAGCCGCCCGCTGCTTCCCGCCTCCCAGGCCCAAGGGGACCCTCGTTTGACATCCTCCGGCACCCAGGAGGTCCAGACACGGCCAGAGGGCGAAGCAGGGGCAGGTGGGATGGCAGGTGAGCTCTGTCCGGCAAACTCCTTCCCGGGAGGTGGAGGCGTTGTCGAGGGGGGAGCCGAGGAACGGACGGACCCCTCTTGTGCCCCCCACCACGCACGCACTGGCGTTGTGTCGCTTCCTCCTCTCCCGGGATTCCTGGTTCAGGCTTTGATTCAGGAGGAAGAACTGTAGCTCATGCGTCTGCAGTCAGTCGGTCATGCGAATAAGACGGTAAAGTTATTATGTCCCTTGCGGAAATCATGCCGTTAACCTAAAGAATCGGTGGACAGCCAGCCGGCCCCTTCCTGCTGAGCTCGCGGCTCCACTCGCTCGCCTGGCCGTGTGGGGGGCACGAGGGGGGTGGAGGTCAGTGGGTCGGTGTCGAGGCAAAGCCCTGGCGGGAAGAAAGTAAGGAAAGGGAGCCGGGATTAGACTCTAGCTTTTTATGCATTTTTACATTTGCAGAATTCAAATATATCTATTTAGACATCTCTCTCTATATATATAATTATATCTAAATAGGATTTGCAGAGACTTGCAAACATGTGAGCAGAAAATTCATATAAAAATAATGTATACATATAGATATACAGGTACATGGAAATATCTAGAACCCTATATGCCAGTGTTTCTCAACCTGGGGGTCGGGACCCCTGAGGGGGTCGTGAGGGGGTATCAGAGGGGTCACCAAAGACCATCAAAAACCCCAATATTTTCTGTTGGTCATGGGGGTTCTATGTGGGAAGTTTGGCCGAATTCTATCGTTGACGGGATTCAGAATGCTCTTTCATTATAAGTGAATTATAAATCCCAGCAATGACCAACTCCCAAATGTCAAGGTCTATTTTCCCCAAACTCAACCAGTGTTCACATTTGGGCATATTGAGTATCCATGCCAAGTTTGGTCCAGATCATCATTGTTTGAGTCCACAGTGCTCTCTGGATGTAGGTGAACTACAACTCCAAAACTCAAGGTCAATGCCCACCAAACCCTTCCAGTATTTTCTGTTGCTCATGGGAGTTCTTTGTGCCAAGTGTGGTTCAATTCCATTATTGGTGGAGTTCAAAATGCTCTTTGATAGTAGGTGAACTATAAATCCCAGCAACTACAACTCTCAAATGACAAAAATCAATCCCCCACACCACCAGTATTCAAATTTGGGCATATCGGATATTTGTGTCAAGTTTGGTCTAGTGAATGAAAATACATCCTACGTATCAGATATTTACATTACAATTCATAACAATAGCAAAATTACAGTTATGAAGTAGCAACAAAAATAATTTTCTGATTGGGGGTCACCACAACATGAGGAACTGTAATAAGGGGTCATAGCATTACGAGGGTTGAGAACCACTGCTATATGCATTTAGGAGTTGCAAACATGTGAGGGGAAAACTTCCAAGGGAACTAAAATGCACGTATAAAGTTAATACATTTAAATACACCAAAAAGCCAGGAAATTGGGTAGGGTTGAAAGAGAGCCATACAAACAAGGAGTTTGCGTGTGCAAGTGCGACACACCTCCCACAGCCAGCCCAAGAAGTACGCTCACACATGTTGTTGGGGTGAACAATGGCCACAACTCATTTATTGGTAACAGGAACAAGGGTTGGCAGCCAAGCATGGGTCCTGGATCACGATTGGGCAGCCCAATACTGCCAAATCCCGCACACACCAGGGTTTCGCCGGCACAATACCGGGCAAACGCAACTCGGCACACCTGGGACCACCGGGCGTCCAAACCAGATCCAGGGCCCATGCCCCACGCCAACAAGGAGTTGTGACAAGGAGCATTAAACAAACAAGTAACTGTTAACGGGTAACCATGACAAGGTGAACACCAACAAAAGTTAACTGCCAACATAAACCGCATGCAGGGTGGGTGGGATGGCTCAGCTGTTGCAAGCCCAGTGCCTGCTGGAGAGCCTGGGGCAGCCTTATGAAAGCTGTCCACAAAGGAGGGAGAGGCCAGCTCGGGCATGGTCAGTTGGCCATTGGCCTATTGACCCGCCGACGGGAACCTTCCCACCAACACAGGGGGCTTCTGGGAAGAAGAAGCCCCCCTAAGGCAAGAATGGCGGTGGGGAACGCCCTGCACCGCAACTTCTTGGCCCAGTAAGTCGGGCCAAGCCTGACATGAAATACATCTCCTTTCCCTCCTTCCCTCCATTTCGACTGGAAAAGAAAACACACTGTCAAGGGAGGGGAGGAGGAGAGAGAAACAGATCCTATATTGCAAGCAATGGCCTCTACAGTCCTCTGCCTGGCCTTGATCTTGACCCCATTGCAAGCCAAGGGAGGCTTTCCCAGCTCCAAAAAAAGGGCTGAAAAACTTGGCCAAATCTGTCTCTATCAGCGTTTCTCAACCTCGGGTTCAGAACCCCTGGGGAGGGGGTCGCCAAAGACCACCAGGAAACATATATTTCTAATGGTCTTAGGGACCCCTTTGGCAGAGAAGGCTGACGATCTCTCCCTCTATCCTTCTCTTCCTTTTTGGAAACAGGCGGCGAATCCTCCCACCAAAAGCCCTCCTCCGCTGTGATTGGTGGCCTCTCAGCCAAGGGGAGGGATGTTTCTGAGGCTCCAAGTGGGGAGGGGAGAGCAGGCATGCGTGGTGCATAACAGCATGATGCGCATGTGCGGGTGAGGGAGAGCGGGTGAGGCTGGAGGGAGGCATGCGCCAGTGAGTCCCTTCAAAGCATGAGGCTTTGGCCTAATTCTATCATTGGTGGGGTTCAGAATGCTCTTTGTCTGTAGGTGAACTATAAATCCCAGCAACTGCAACTCCCAAATGTTAAGGTCTATTTCCCCCACCAGTGTTCACATTTGGGCATATTGAGTATTCGTGCCAGGTTTGGTTCAGATTCACCATTGTTTGAGTCTACAGCCTATGAACCGACCAGGACACTAAGATCATCTGGGGAAGCCCTGCTCTCGGTCCCGCCTGCATCACAGGCGCGCTTGGCGGGGACGAGAGACAGGGCCTTCTCAGTGGTGGCCCCTTGGCTGTGGAACGCCCTGCCTGCAGATATCAGATCGGCCCCCTCCCTGCTGCGTTTCAGAGGAAAGTGAAGACCTGGCTGTTCGAACAAGCATTTGATTAAACAGTGTAATTGAACGTAGGAATACGGAAAAATGGATGACGAGACTGGATTCTGATTTTACTGTTGAGGCGCTAATGATTGTTATACTGAAGTTAGTGATTTATGTGATAATTGTTTTAATTGCCTGATACTGTTTTGTAATGCTTTGTATTGATGTTGTTCACCGCTTTGAGTCACCTGAGGGCTGAGAAAAGTGGTATAGAAATAAAGTAAATAAATAAATAAATAAATAAAGTAAATACAGTGCTCTCTGAATGTAGTTAAACCACAACTCCCAAACTCAAGGCCAATGTGCACCAAACCTTTCCAGTATTGTATTGTTGAAGGCTTTCATGGCCGGAATCACTGGGTTGTTGTAGGTTTTTTTTGGGCTCTATGGTCATGTTCTAGAGGCATTTTCTCCTGACGTTTCGCCTGCATCTATGGGAAGCATCCTCAGAGGTAGTGAGGCCTGTTGGAACTAGGAAAATGGGTTTATATATCTGTGGCATGACCAGGGTGGGACAAAGAACTCTTGTCTGTTGGAGTGAGGTGTGAATGTTTCAACTGACCACTTTGATTTATATACTTTCAGGCACATCTAATCACCTCTCAACAAAAGATTGCCCCAGGCACTGCCAGGCCATCAAATGCTAATCAAGGTGGTCAGTTGAAACATTCACACCTCGCTCCAATAGATAAGTGTCCTTTGTCCCACCCTGGACATTATTCCACAGATATATAAACCCAATTTTCCTAGTTCCAACAGACCTCACTACCTCAGAGGATGCTTGCCATAGATGCAGGTGAAACGTCAGGAGAGAATGCCTCTAGAACATGGCCATATAGCCCAAAAAAACTACAACAACCCAGTTTTCCCTTATGCAATGTTCTGCCAGCCCATTTATGTTGGATAAGCGAGACTCTACTGTATGTATTTAATGGAAATATGTTTAGCTTTGGTCCAGATCCATCATTGTTTGAGTCCACAGTGCTGTCTGGATGTAAGTGAACTACAACTCCAAGAGTCAAGGTCAATGCCCACCAAACCCTTCCAGTATTTTCTGTTGGTTGTGGGAGTTCTGTGTGCCAAGTTTGGTTCAGCTCCATCATTGGTGGAGATCAGAATGCTCTTTGATTGTAGGTGAACTATAAATCCCAGCAACTACAACTCCCAAATGGCAAGGTCTATTTTCCCCAAACTGCACCAGTGAATGAAAATACATCCTACATATCAGATATTTATTTACATTACGATCCATAACAGTAGCAACATTACAGTTATGAAGTAGCAACGAAAATGATTTTATGTTTGGGGGTCACCACAAGATGAAGAACTGTATTAAGGGGCATTCGGAAGAATGGGAAACACTGGCGTATATGTAGGAGTGCCTACTGCCTTCTCGCCAGGCACGTCCCCCCGTGGCCTCATTTGCCCTGGTTCTATAAGTTAAAGTCAAGAGCAGGAGTCCTCAAACTTTTTAAACAGAGGGCCTTAGTTGTTGTTGTTGTTGCTGTGTGCTTTCAAGTCATTTCAGAATTAGGTTGATCCTGAGCGAGGGCCGGGTAAATGACCTTGGAGGGCCGTATCTGGCCCCCGGGCCTTAGTTATTGTTGCTGTGTGCTTTCAAGTCATTTCAGAATTAGGTTGATCCTGAGCGAGGGCCGGGTAAATGACCTTGGAGGGCCGTATCTGGCCCCCGGGCCTTAGTTATTGTTGCTGTGTGCTTTCAAGTCATTTCAGAATTAGGTTGATCCTGAGCGAGGGCCGGGTAAATGACCTTGGAGGGCCGTATCTGGCCCTCGGGCCATATCTGGCCCTCAGGCCGTATATGGCCCTCGGGCCATTGTTGTTGTGTGCTTTCAAGTCGTTTCAGACTTAGGTTGACCCTGAGGGAGGGCCGGGTAAATGACCTTGGAGGGCTGTATCCGGCCCTCGGGCCTTAGTTGTTGTTGCTGTGTGCTTTCAAGTCATTTCAGAATTAGGTTGACTCTGAGCGAGGGCCGGGTAAATGACCTTGGAGGGCCGTATCTGGCCCTCGGGGCTTTAGTTGTTGTATATGTATTAGTATTTCAATGGGATGTGTGGGCCTGCTTTTGGCTGATGAGATAGGATTGTTGTTGTTGTTGTTGTTGTGTGCTTTCAAGTAGTTTCAGACTTAGGTTGACCCTGAGCGAGGACTGGGTAAATGTCCTTGGAGGGCTGTATCCATCCCTTGGGCCTTACTTTGAGGGGGTCTACGGAGTTAGAGTAAGGCCCTGCAGAAGGGAGCAAGCAAAGTGTGGACCTGCTTTTGGCTGATGAGATGGGTTTGTTGTTGTTGTTGTTGTGTGCTTTCAAGTCATTTCAGACTTAGGTTGACCCTGAGCGAGGGCTGGGTAAATGACCTGAGGGCCGTATCTGGCCCTCAGGCCTTAGTTGTTGTTGTGTGCTTTCAAGTCGTTTCAGACTTAGGTTGACCTTGAGCGAGGGCCGGGTAAATGACCTTGGAGGGCCGTATCTGGCCCTCGGGCCTTAGTGGTTGTTTTTGTTGTGTGATTTCAAGTCATTTCAGACTTAGGTTGACCCTGAGCGAGGGCCAGGTAAATGACCTCGGAGGGCCGTATCCGACCCTCGGGTTGTTGTTGTGTGCTTTCAAGTTGTTTCAGACTTAGGTTGACCCTGAGCGAGGGCTGGGTAAATGACCTTGGAGGGCCGTATCTGGCCCCCGGGCCTTAGTTATTGTTGCTGTGTGCTTTCAAGTCATTTCAGACTTAGGTTGTCCTGAGCGAGGGCCGGGTAAATGACCTTGGAGGGCCGTATCTGGCCCCGGGCCTTAGTTTGAGGACTCCTGATTTAAGGCATTGGTGAATTAGGTTGATCCTGAGCGAGGGCGGGTAAATGACCTTGGAGGGCCGTATCTGGCCCCCGGGCCTTGGTTATTGTTGCTGTGTGCTTTCAAGTCATTTCAGAATTAGGTTGATCCTGAGCAAGGGCCGGGTAAATGACCTTGGAGGGCCGTATCTGGCCCCCGGGCCTTATTTATTGTTGCTGTGTGCTTTCAAGTCATTTCAGAATTAGGTTGATCCTGAGCGAGGGCCGGGTAAATGACCTTGGAGGGCCGTATCTGGCCCCCGGGCCTTAGTTATTGTTGCTGTGTGCTTTCAAGTCATTTCAGAATTAGGTTGATCCTGAGCGAGGGCCGGGTAAATGACCTTGGAGGGCCGTATCTGGCCCCCGGGCCTTAGTTATTGTTGCTGTGTGCTTTCAAGTCATTTCAGAATTAGGTTGATCCTGAGCGAGGGCCGGGTAAATGACCTTGGAGGGCCGTATCTGGCCCCCGGGCCTTAGTTATTGTTGCTGTGTGCTTTCAAGTCATTTCAGAATTAGGTTGATCCTGAGCGAGGGCCGGGTAAATGACCTTGGAGGGCCGTATCTGGCCCTCGGGCCATAGTGGTTGTTTTTGTTGTGTGATTTCAAGTCATTTCAGACTTAGGTTGACCCTGAGCGAGGGCCGGGTAAATGACCTTGGAGGGCCGTATCTGGCCCTCGGGCCTTAGTTGTTGTTGTGTGCTTTCAAGTCATTTCAGTCTTAGGTTGACCCTGAGCGAGGGCTGGGTAAATGACCTTGGAGGGCCGTATCCAGCCCTTGGGCCTTAGTTGTTGTTGTGTGCTTTCAAGTCGTTTCAGACTTAGGTTGACCTTGAGTGAGGGCTGGGTAAATGACCTTAGAGGGCTGCATCTGGCCCCCGGGCCTTTGTTGTTGTTTTTGTTGTTGTTGTTGTGTGCTTTCAAGTCATTTCAGACTTAGGTTGACTCTGAGCGAGGGCTGGGTAAATGACCTTGGAGGGCCGTATCTGGCCCTCGGGCCTTAGTGGTTGTTTTTGTTGTGTGATTTCAAGTCATTTCAGACTTAGGTTGACCCTGAGCGAGGGCCGGGTAAATGACCTTGGAGGGCCGTATCTGGCCCTCGGGCCTTAGTGGTTGTCTTTGTTGTGTGATTTCAAGTCATTTCAGACTTAGGTTGACCCTGAGCGAGGGCCGGGTAAATGACCTTGGAGGGCCGTATCTGGCCCTCGGGCCTTAGTGGTTGTTTTTGTTGTGTGATTTCAAGTCATTTCAGACTTAGGTTGACCCTGAGCGAGGGCCAGGTAAATGACCTCGGAGGGCCGGATACGGCCCTCGGGCCTTAGTTGTTGTGTGCTTTCAAGTTGTTTCAGAATTAGGTTGACCCTGAGAGAGGGCCGGGTAAATGACCTTGGAGGGCTGTATCTGGCCCTCAACCCTTAGTTGTTGTGTGCTTTCAAGTCATTTCAGACTTAGGTTGACCCTGAGCGGGCTGGGTAAATGACCTTGGAGGGCCGTATCCGACCCCTGGGCCTTAGTTGTTGTTGTTGTTGTGTACTTTGAAGTCATTTCAGACTTAACTTGACCCTGAGCGAGGGCCAGGTAAATGACCTTGGAGGGCCATATCTGACCCTCGGGCCTTAGTTGTTGTTGTGTGCTTTCAAGTCGTTTCAGAATTAGGATGACCCTGAGCGAGGGCCGGGTAAATGATCTTGGAGGACTGTATCTGGCCCTCGGGCCTTAGTTTGAGGACCCCTGGTCAAGAGTTTGGAAAACTTTCTAGTTTTGGCCGTGTTCCAAGCCCAAAGCGAATGGGTCTGGGCTAAGGATAGAAAATGGCATGTTGCCATCCTAGAGAAGCTCATGGGCACAACCACCACTGACCAATGCTCCCATCTTTTCCAGCGATGAGTAAGAACGAAGGGGTCTTTACCTCCAAAGAGGCCACTGGAGGGAGGGAGGGTTGGGGGGGTTCACTGCTTCCCCCTTTTCAGGCTGGCTCGTTTCACTATCTGAGCCCCCATCCTGCCCCCAAGCAGCTCCGTTCTGGGGGCGCTCCCTTGGGCCTCCTCCTGAGGAACAGCGGCAAGAGACAGCAAAGCGGGACAGAGTCACGGACAAACCAGCAAGGCGAGCAGGTGGGCAGGCGGAGAGAGAAAGAGACAGACAGACGGAGAGACAGAGAAACACAAGGAGAAGGAGGTCAGGTGGCGGGTCCCACTGGTGATGGCACAGCTGGGCAAGGGTGAGAAGGAACGGGGGCCGGAGCAAGGGAGAGGTGACAGAGCGGGCACAGCCAGAGCCGCAGGGCCAAGCCACCCAAGGGGCTCGGTGACCTTGCTGTCAAGTGGCACCCCTCTGAAAGCAAATGTCTTCCAGTTTACAAGGATCCTGCAGGGAACCCGGGATAATCACCTCTTCGTGTTGCCGCCCATCGCCCGTGCCGTCCGTATCCAGCTGCCGCACCACCTTCCGGATAATCTGCAGAGGAAGAGGAGTCAGAAAGTCAAGGCCAGCCTCCACGCTCTCCTTGAGTGCAACTGTGCCGTCACACCCAGACACTATAAAGTGAAAACTAAGATGTGCTTCTCTCTTTATCTGGGTGAACTGCGGGTGCTTACTTAGAAGCTTAAAACTCTCAGCAACTGAGGCCACTCCAGATTTGAACATCAAACAGAACATTTATTTCTCAAAGTCCTTGGCAGACTTGGCACAGCTCGTTGCAGTTACAAACACAGTCAACTTGTGAAATTATATAACTCAGTGGTTCCCAACCTGGGGATCGGGACCCCTGCGGTGGTCGCCAGGGAGAGTCAGAGGGGTTGTCAAAGACCATCAGAAAACACAGTATTTTCTGTTGGTCATGGGGGTTCTATAAGGGAAGTTTGGCCCAATTCTATCATTGGTGGGGTTCAGAATGCTCTTGGATTGTAGGTGAACTATAAATCCCAGCAACTACAACCCCCAAATGTCAAGGGCAGTTTCCCCCAAACTCCACCAGTGTTCCCATTTGGGCATATTGAGTATTTGTGCCAAGTTTGGTCCAGATCCATCATTGTTTGAGTCCACAGTGCTCTCTGGATGTAGGTGAACTACAACTCCAAACTCAAGGTCAGTGCCCATCAACCCCTTCCAGTGTTTTCTGATGGCTTCTTTGTGTGCCAAGTTTGGTTCAATTTCATTGTTGGTGGAGTTCAGAATGCTCTTTGATTGTAGATGAGCTATAAATCCCAGCAACTACAACTCCCAAATGACAAAATCAATCAACCCCCCCCCCCCCCAACCAACCCCACCCCACCACTATTCAAATTTGCGCATATCGGGTATTTGTGCCAAATGTGGTCCAGTGAATGAAAATCCATCCTGCATATCAGATAATTACATTACGATTCATAACAGGAGCAAAATTACAGTTATGATGTAGCAAAATAATGTTATGGCTGGGGGGTCATCACACCATGAGGAACGTATTAAGGGGTCGCGGCATTAGGAAGGTTGAGACACACTGATATAGATGTTCCTTCCTTTTTCCTTCAGCTGCTGAGTCGACTTCCCCCAACAGTAGAAAAATCCTGGGATCCTTTACCCTAACCCTGAGCTGCTATCTTTAGAAAGAGCAGGTCTTCCCCTATCTGAGCTCAAGGTTAGTTTGGGGATGAAGTAATGGAGCCTCTCCCAATGGCAGAGAAATCCTGAGATATTCTCTGCCCCAGCGCTGAGCTGCTATCTTTAGAAAGAGCAGGTCTTCCCCTATCTGAGCTCAGCGCCAGTTTCAAAGGCGAGAGGTTAATCATACTCACGATGGCCTGTCCGAGCTGCCTAGCTTGACCATCAGCACATCTGAGGCTTTTTCTAAACTGAAGAAGGCAGGAGAGCTTCTCCAAAATGGAGATCTCATCCCCAGGGAAAAGGGCGGTCTCTGGACCAAAAGATACTTTTTAAACCAATAACAAACCAAGCTGGCTTTAAGCCCCTCTTAATGCTTAACTTTCAGGGTGCCGCTGAGACTGTAGCAACCCTGGGGGAAAATGCAAAAGGATGGTATTTCATGCAACTAAGGGGCAATGCAAACCAAGCTCCTGGAAGACGGAACAGCAACCCACCCACTCCCCTTGGGAATCCTGCCAACTCTTGCCACAAGAAGGCCAGAAACGCTCTATGATCTCGTTCCAAGGAAACAAAACCATGGGCACAAAGCTTACAGGCTGCGGCTCTCACAACATGGAAGGCCTGCAACTGGGGTGCAGATCTCGTTGTTGTTGTTCATTCGTTCGGTCGTTTCCGACTCATCGTGACCTCCTGGACCAGCCCACACCAGAGCTCCCTGTCGACCGTCACCACCCCCAGCTCCTTCAAGGTCAAGCCAGTCACTTCAAGGATCCCATCCATCCATCTTGCCCTCGGTCGGCCCCTCTCACGGTCATCAATTAATTAAAGGATCAACCAGTCATGCAAACCAACTTCATCACATTGAAGTAGAGATCCAGTTTTCAATGAAAGGGATGTTGACCTACCATCATCCAAGTAAGGTCCATCTGCATTCATTTCACAGTGTAGATGCACCCAGAGAGGGTTTGTGGACTTTTGGAAACTACAATTCCCAAGACCATCTCATGGAGCAATGGCATTTAAAGTAAGACCCACCTGCATTCATTCCACAGTGTAAAGGCACCAAGAGAAGGGTGTGGACCTTGAGGAACTATAACTCCCAGGACTCCATAGTATGGAGCTATGGGTATTTGAAGTAAGGTCCAGCTGCATTCATTTCAGAGTGTAGATGCACCCAGAGAGGGTGCAATTGGAAAGTGCAATTCTCATGGAGACATGGCATTTAAAGCAAGGTCCACCTGCATTCATTCCACAGTGTAGAAGCATCAAGAGAAGGGTATGGACCTTGGGAAACTATAACTACCAGGAGGACTCCATTGCATGGAACCATGGAATTTAAAGTGGGGGTGCAAGGGCATTCATTCCATACTGTAACTACACCAAGAGAAGGGTATGGGCCTTGGAAAACTATGACTCCCAGGACTGCACAGCATGGAGATACAGCATAATAATAATAATAATAATAATAATAATAATAATAATAATAATGGCATTTAAAATGGGTTCTGACTGCGTTTAATCAGAGAAGGGAAACTATAACTCCCAGGAACACATAGCATGGAGCCATGGTATTTAAAGTGGGGTCCAAGAGGAATCATTCCATAGTGTAACTGCACCAAGAGAAGGGTATGGACTTTGGGAAACTATAACTCCTGGGATTGCACAGCATGGAGCCATGGCATTTAAAGTGGGGGTGCAAGGGCATTCATTCCATACTGTAAATGCACCAAGAGAAGGGTATAGACCTTGGAGAACTATGACTTCCAGGACTGCACTGCATGGAGATATGGCATAATAATAATAATAATAATAATAATAATAATAATAATAATAATAATGGTATTTAAAATAAGTCCTGACTACATGTAGCCAGAGAAGGGTATGGATCTTGGAAAACTATAACTCCCAGGATCACATAATATGGAGCCATGGTATTTAAAGTGGGGTCCAAGAGGAATCATTCCATAGTGTAACTGCACCAAGAGAAGGGTATGGACTTTGGGAAACTATAACTCCCGGGACTGTACAGCATGGAGCCATGGCATTTAAAGTGGGGGTGCAAGGGCATTCATTCCATACTGTAAATGCACCAAGAGAAGGATATAGACCTTGGAAAACTATGACTCCCAGGACTGCACTGCATGGAGATACAGCATAATAGTAGTAGTAGTAGTAGTAGTAATGCCATCACATTACAGAAATGGCCAATCATCCGGATGATTCCCAAAAACCCACTTCCCCATCACCTTGTGAAAAGTTTGAAAAGAATGCTGGCCCCCATGCTTAAAATACACAAAGAATGCTCTATGCTACACTAGTGTGATGACAAGAGTGGCTTCTCAGATTTTAAGTGTAGCACTCAGTGGAATTGAGTCAATGTGATGAGCTGGAAAGTTGGCAAAGAGGGACGACTGGATGATGGTACCTAGTGTCATAATGACATAAAGGAACAGGTTCTCAATCCAGGGCAAGGGTGGAGACAGAGCCCTTTATGGGTGGGCGTTTCAGGGGTTCGGATGCGGGTGCCCACCTCCCTTCCCCTCCACCCCCAACTCACTTTCTTGGTGATGATGTTGCCTTGCTCGTCAGTGAATTGTTCTTCGGTCACTTGTTCCCCAGGAATCTCCAGCGCTTCGTTGCCCTGAAAGAAGAACAGGGAAAGAAAAGGCTGATGTTTATGCCAGACGTCTCATGGACGTCTCCGTCACACCCTCGGTGGTCCAAGGCATGAGCTGAGCCAAGGACCCCCCAGTGCTGCCAACGCTTTGACACGCTCCTCTGCGGCCCCAACCCCTCTTGGGCGGGCGGCTACCTGGACGATGACCCGTCGCCGCACCACGCGGGTGGAGACGGGCTCCTCATCGTCGCTGAGCCCCTCGGTCTCGCCCAGCTCCTTGTCCAGCTCCTGGTGGATGTGCTTCAACACAAAGCGGAACGAGCCTTGGGCGATGTGCAAGAGGTTCTGGCAGCTGACCAGGAAGAAGCCCAGCAGCACCAAGCTGATGAGCAGCTGGGTCAGGAAGCCCCACATGGTGCCCACCACGGTTTCCCCACTCCTGACCCAGACCCTAAAACCTGCCTTCCCTTTCCATGGCCGGAGAGCAATGCCTGTGCTGGCACGACAGCAGGAACACTTCCCGACTTGGGGATGGGTGGAGGCATGGTAATTTTAGCCGGTCTACTGAGCACCAACTGGAGGACCTCAGCTAGGAGGGAGCAGCTGAGGAGCCCGATCAATGTCACCTCGCTCTGGCCGAGGACCGTCATGCTCCGAAGGAGTGGGCATCCCTTGGCAGGGGCCATTCAGCACTCAAATCCATTTGAGAGCACTTGTAAATTATGGTCAACGTGACTAAAGGTTGTAGGTTTTTTTGGGCTATATGACCATATTCTGGAGGCATTCTCTCCTGACGTTTCGCCTGCATCTATGGCAAACATCCTCAGAGGCAGTGAGGTCTGTTGGAACTAGGAAAATGGGTTTATACATCTGTGGAATGGAGCCCCCGATGGCACAGTGGGTTAAACCCCTCTGCCGGTAGGACTGAAGACCAACAGGTCGCAGGTTCGAATCTGGGGAGAGCACGGATGAGCTCCCTCTGTCAGCTCCAGCTCTCCATGTGGGGACGGTGGCGCAGTGGGTTAAACCCCTGTGCCGGCAGGATTGAAGACCGACAGGTTGCAGGTTCGAATCCGGGGAGAGGCGGATGAGCTCTATCAGCTCCAGCTCCTCATGCGGGGACATGAGAGAAGCCTCCCACAAGGATGATAAAACATCAAATCATCCAGGCGTCCCCTGGGCAACATCCTTGCAGACGGCCAATTCTCTCACACCAGGAGTCACTCCTGACACGACAAAAAAAAAAAAGGAGCAAACCAAACAGTTGTATGGCAAAAGTTTTGGAACAAACAAACAAAGAACCCGTTGGTCTGCCTGGAGCAATGGTATGTGGAATGTTTACAAAGAACATACCTTAGATTAGACATTTGACGGCCTGGCGAGTGCCTGGGGAAATATTTTGTTGAGAAGTGATTAGATGTCCTGGTTGTTTCCTCTCTGTTGTTTTGCTGTTTCAATTTTAGAGTTTTTTAATACTGGTAGCCAGATTTTGTTCATTTTCATGGTCTCTTCCTTTCTGTTGAAATTGTCCACATGCTTGTGGATTTCAATGGCTTCTCTGTATAGTCTGACATGGTGGTTGTTGGTGTGGTCCAACATTTCTGTGTTCTCTGGTTGGTTCATCAGGTGCTCTGCTATGGCTGACTTCTCTGGTTGAAGTTGTCTGCAGTGCCTTTCATGTTCCTTGATTCGTATTTGGGCAATGCTGCGTTTGGTGGTCCCTATGTAGACTTGTCCACAGCTGCATGGTATAGTAGACTCCTGCAGAAGAGAGGATCCCTCTTGTCCTTTGCTGAACGTAGCATTTGTTGGATTTTCTTGGTGGGTTTGTAGATAGTTTGTATGTTGTGTTTCCTCATCAGCTTCCCTCTGCGGTCAGTGGTTCCCTTGATGTATGGCAAGAACACTTTCCCTCTGGGTGGGTCTTGGTCTTGACTCTCGTGGCTTCTTCTCGGTTGTCTTGCAGCTCTTCTGATGTCTGAGGTGGAGTCTCCCTTGGCCTGGAGAGCCCAGTTGAGGTGGTTCAGTTCATCTTGGAGGAGGAGGTGGGCTTCGCAGATTCTACAAACCCACCAAGAAAATCCAACCAATGCTACGTTCAGCAAAGGACAAGAGGGATCCTCTCACTTCTGCAGGAGTCTACCGTATACCATGCAGCTGTGGACAAGTCTACATAGGGACCACCAAACGCAGCATTGTCCAAACACGAATCAAGGAACATGAAAGGCACTGCAGACTCCTTCAACCAGAGAAGTCAGCCATAGCAGAGCACCTGATGAACCAACCTGGACACAGCATATTATTTGAGAAGACAGAAATGCTGGACCACACTCACAACCACCATGTCAGGCTACACAGAGAAGACACTGAAATCCACAAGAAACATGTGGACAATTGCAACAGAAAGGAGGAAACCATGAAAATGAACAAAATCCGGATGCCAGTATTACAAAACTCTAAAATTACAACAGCAAAACAACAGAGAGGAAACAATTATGGACAGCTAATCACCTCTCAACAAAAGATTGCCCCAGGCACTGCCAGGCCATCAAATGCTAATCAAGGTGGTCAGTTGAAACATTCATACCTCGCTCCAACAGACAAGAGTTCTTTGTCCCACCCTGGACATTATGCCACAGATATATAAACCCATTTTCCTAGTTCCAACAGACCTCAGTACCTCTGAGGATGCTTGCCGTAGATGCAGGCGAAACATCAGGAGGGAATGCCTCTGGAACATGGCCATATAGCCTGAAAAAACCTACAACCCAGTGATTCCAGCCATGAAAGCCTTTGACAATATAACGTGACTAAAGCCTGACTGGGGGATCTGGGGAGCGGTAGTTCCTAAAAAGTAACTTCTCCAATGTTTGCATGTCCTAAGTCTGGCACAGCGACCCACCAAGGTCAGGAATGCAGGGGAGCTTCTATTTCGGGTCCCTTTCAGAGGACTTCCCAATTTGGAAGCAAGCAAACAAGCCGCCCAGTTGCGGTTATAAATAGAGCTGGGAGGCGAAATGCAAGCCGGTGGACGGGCTCACGCCTGGTCCACTCTCCCCGCGGCCCACACTGAAGGAAGCAAGCAGACGCCTGCTGATCCGCACTGCAAACCTCAGCAAGGAAGCCTGATTTTGCACATTTCCCTACTCTTTGAGCAAAAAAAAAAAAAAGACAACAACAAGAGAGGGGGAAAGCGAGAGAGAGTCCTAAAACAAGCAGGAAACACAACACTCCCAGGAAATCCCAAATGGGACCGTGAAAACCCTCACGCAGCTTTGGCAATTTCAGAGAATTTCTCCTTGTAACATTAGCTTTCCTTAAACATTCTGCAATGGAACTATTCTAGGTTGCTGTGAATTTTCCAGGCTGTCTGGCCATGTTCCAGAAGCATTCTCTCCTGACGTTTCGCCTGCATCTATGGCAAGCATCCTCAGAGGTAGTGAGGTCTGTTGGAAGTAGGAAAAAGGGTGTATATATCTGTGGAATGACCAGGCCATTACAGGTTTTTTCAGGCTATATGGCCATGTTCTAGAGGCATTCTCTCCTGACGTTTCACCTGTATCTATGGCAAGCATCCTCAGAGGTAGTGAGGTCTGTTGGGAATAGGAAAATGGGTTTATATATCTGTGGTCTTTCATGGCTGGAATCACTAGGTTGCTGTGAGTTTTCCAGGCGGTCTGGCCATGTTCCAGAAGCATTCTCTCCTGACGTTTCTGCATCTATGGCAAGCATCCTCAGAGGTAGTGAGGTCTGTTGGAACTAGGTAAATGGGTTTATATATCTGTGGAATAATGACCAGGGTGGGACTTGCAGGTTGCTGTGAGTTTTCCAGGCTGTCTGGCCATGTTCCAGAAGCATTCTCTCCTGACGTTTCGCCTGCATCTATGGCAAGCATCCTCAGAGGTAGTGAGGTCTGTTGGAACTAGGTAAATGGGTTTATATATCTGTGGAATGACCAGGGTGGGACTTGCAGGTTGCTGTGAGTTTTCCAGGCTGTCTGGCCATGTTCCCGAAGCATTCTCTCCTGACGTTTCGCCTGCATCTATCTATGACAGACACCGTCAGAGGTAGGGCTTGGCCTCATGTAAGCCGCTCCCCTTGGGGAGATGGTGGCGGGGTATAAATAAAGTATTATTATTATTATTATTGTATTGTCGAAGGCTTTCATGGCTGGAATCACTAGGTTCTTGTGGGTTTTTTTCGGGCTATATGGCCATGTTCTAGAGGCATTTTCTCCTGATGTTTTGCCTGCATCTATGTCAAGCATCCTCAGAGGTAGTGAGGTCATCCGTTCCCACTTGTCTGAACACCCCTGGGCATCCTCGTACCTGCGTTTGTCCGAAGAGGCTGCTCTCGGTGGTCTCCTTGAGCCACTGGGTGAGGCCCGTCCGCCTCCCCGGCTGGAGGCCCCAATCCTTGTGTGGCGGGGGGCTCTCCCTCTCCTCCGAGGAGTCAATGCGCATGTGCTCCGGCCTCTCCCGCTCCCGGCCCCGCACCTTGTAGGGCACCGCCGGCCGCAACCTGGGCGGACTCAAGGACACTCCTTTGGGCAGGTCCGAGAAGGTCGAGATGAAGGAGCTCTCCACCGCCCATTCGCCCAGCCTGGAGACCACGGACACAGAGACAAGCAGGAAGGAGTTGGTGGGCACGAAAAGAACATGGCTAACATCATGGGAGCAGGGGTCACTCAAGGACTGGGAAATTGTGTCAATGTGCTGGTACGGCTGTACCAGGAGCTCCAACTTCTTTCCCTTTCTATTGAGTGTTTGCATGCATTCCAAAGTTCCATGCATTTTGCAATAAGGTGGCTTCCCTTGGTTTGCAATCATAGGGCCAATGACCCATCAATTATCATTATGTTCTTTAGTCCCGCCCCTTTTTCTGGGTTAAGGAGGGAAAGTCAGATCTGGCCACAGTGGTCCACGCTCCTTGTTACATCCCGAATAGATTACTGCAACACACTCTACGTGGGGTTGCCTTTAAAGACTGTTCCAAAGTTCCATGCATTTTGCAATAAGGTGGCTTCCCTTGGTTTGCAATCATAGGGCCAATGGCACATCAATTATCATTATGTTCTTTAGTCCCGCCCCTTTTTCTGGGTTAAGGAGGGAAAGTCTGATCTGGCCACAGTGGTCCACGCTCCTTGTTACATCCCGAATAGATTACTGCAACGCACTCTAAGTGGGGTTGCCTTTGAAGACTGTTCGGAAACTTCAATTAGTCCAGCGGGCGGCAGCTAGATTACTCACCGGAGCATCATACAGGGAGCATACCACCCTTCTGTTGTGTCAGCTCCATTGGCTGCCGATCCAATTCCGAGCACAATTCAAAGTGCTGGTTTTGACCTACAAAACCCTATACGGTTTTGTAGGTCAAAATTTTGTAGGCCAGCATATCTG
Organism: Anolis sagrei ordinatus; assembly: GCF_025583915.1. Lineage (NCBI taxonomy): Eukaryota > Metazoa > Chordata > Lepidosauria > Squamata > Anolidae > Anolis > Anolis sagrei. The sequence continues at coordinate 4,221,096 of NW_026847882.1, forward strand.
TCTTCTACGTCGTGCCTCGGAGTTTAAGATCTCTTGGGGAGGCCCTGCTCTCGGCCCCACCTCTATCACAAGTGAGGTTGGTGGGGATGAGGAGCAGGGCCTTCTCGGTGGTGGCCCCTCGCCTGTGGAATTCACTCCCCGGGGAAATTAGGTCATCGACATCCCTCCTCTCTTTTAGAAGGAAACTAAAAACATGGATATGGGACCAGGCTTTTGGGTAATCTGGCAGATAGACAAAGGACAATGATGACTAGAATTGATAGGATTTGACAATGTGGAATGAATTTACGGATTCTGAGCTGGCGAACATTGAGCACTAGATTGGTTTTTATGGATTATGATGTATAATTGATTGTTTTAATTGTTTTAATGACTATGTATTGTCGAAGGCTTTCATGGCTGGAATCACTAGGTTCTTGTGGGTTTTTTCGGGCTATACGGCCATGTTCTAGAGGCATTTCTAGAACATTACGTTGGCAGTCTTTAGGAAGAATTTGAAGACCTGGCTATTCCGTCGTGCCTTTCCAGAATAGGATAACCCAGCACTTTGTCCGAGAAGCACTTTACTAGAGTTTAAGACTCTCTGCACATGGCACTTGCCCAGATTTCCAATACACCTCCTGTCACACCCAGCACTTTTTAACCTGTACCCATCATTGGCCCGGCCATGGTTTTTATTGTCTAATAGTGTAATGTTTTGCTATTGCTTATGTTTTTAATTTGCTTTGTTTTGTATTGTTTTGTGTTGTTTATTGCTGTTGTGTTGAGGCCTTGGCCTTTGTAAGCCGCATCGAGTCCTTCGGGAGATGCTAGTGGGGTACAAATAAAGTTTAATAATAATAATAATAATTTCTCCTGACGTTTCGCCTGCATCTATGGCAAGCATCCTCAGAGGTAGTGAGGTCTGTTGGAAATAGGACAATGGGTTTATATATCTGTGGAATGACTGGGGTGGGGCAAAGAGCTCTTCTCTGCTGGAGCTAGGTGTGAATGTTTCAACTGACCACCTTCATTAGCATTGGAAGGCCTGGCTGAGCCTGGGAAAATCTTTTGTTGAGAGGTGTTAAGATGTGCCTGGTTGTTTCCTCTCTGCTGTTTTGCTGTTGTAATTTTAGAGTTTTTATACTGGTAGCCAGATTTTGTTCATTTTCATGGTCTCTTCCTTTCTGTTGAAATTGTCCACCTGCTTCTTGTGTATTTCAATGGCTTCTCTGTGTAGTCTGACATGGCGTTTGTGAGAGTGGTCCAGCATTTCCGTGTTCTCAAATAACATGCTGTGTCCAGGTTGGTTCCTCAGGTGCTCTGCTATGGCTGACTTCTCTGGCTGAAGTAGTCTGCAGTGCCTTTCATGTTCCTTGATTCGTGTTCAGCCAGGCCTTCAAATGCTAATGAAGGTGGTCAGTTGAAACATTCACACCTAGCTCCAGCAGAGAAGAGCTCTTTGCCAAACCCCAGCCATTCCACAGATATATAAACCCATTGTCCTATTTCCAACAGAGGCCTACACAAGTGAATCGCGTCTTGTGGCAGTGAGGAGGGATGTGGGGCTTGCCATATGTGAGTGTTCGGTGTGGCGGTGTTAGGCGCGCGAAATGGAAGGTGAAGGGAGAGAAATGAGCTTGACGAACGTTTATCATTAGATTGGTTTTTTATTAGTTGTGATGTATAACTAGATTGTTTTAATTGTTTTATAATTGTTGCTGATATATATTTTATCTTATTGTCTGTATTGCTGGCATCGAATTATGCCTTTTGTAAGCCGCCCTGAGTCCCCCCTCGGGGGTTGAGAAGGGTGGGGTAGAAGTGCACGAAATAAATAAATAAAAAGGGGACCTCTAGTTCAGTTCTCACAGAGAAGCCTTTCGTACAGGATGTGAATCAGTTCCACCTGTAGAAAGCTTCGTCTTTTCCAGCTTTGCTGGGGGGATCCAGTCCCACAGCTCTACAGAGAACTACAGCATAGCCTTTGTTGGGGAATTTAGTTCCACAACTCTACAGCCAGCCTTCGCTGGGAATTGAAAGCCTTCTTTCCTCTTGGAAATCTACAAAAGGACTCTGTTTGGTAAGGACCACTCGCGGCAGCCATAACGCTATTTGGACCGGGTGTAGGGGCCCACGCCAGCAGAGCTGAAGCCAAATTGCCCAGGGAGGGGTCAAGGCCCACGCCAGCAGAGCTTAAGTCAGATTGCCCAAGGAAGGGTCAAGGATTTCCCTTGTAGGAGGAGAAACGGTTTATGAAGAAAGTTGCCTGTCCCTTGTGGACAAGATTTGAGCAAACCACCAGAAGATTCAAAGCCTTGAAGTATTTGTTTGATTTATTGAAGATTTAAGCAACAATAAAAACTTTGTTGAACTTGCTAAGTTTTTGTGTGGGGAAATCTGAAAGGCCTCTCAGCCGAGGCACCCCCGGCGTCCCGTTGGACATTCAGAAAACACGTCCTGTCTACAGACTCTTTCACAGGCCCAGCGTGTGACAGCAGTCAACCTTTCATCTTGTTGGAAATAACAAGATGAAAGTTTATTTATTTATTATTTATTTATTTATTTGCTTCATTTATTGACCGCCGCTCTCAGCCCTAGGGCAACTCGCGGCGGTGTACAACATATAAAAACAGTATACAATAGAGCAACACAGAAAATCAACATATCAGTAATACACAATAATCTAAATTACACTAAATAATCCGCTCCGTCACATCCTAGGATCATAACCAATCTCGTAGTCCATATTCCGTTCCAGTTGTCATTACCAGTTAATGTAGCACTCAATTAAATGCCTTCTCGAATAGCCAAGTCTTTAGGCTCTTACGGAACGACATAAGGGAGGGCGCCTGTCTGATGTCAGCAGGGAGAGTGTTCCACAGCCGGGGGGCCACCCACACGCCGGCCGGGTTGTGTGTGGCTACCGAGCCAGAGAAGGGCCCTCTTTGCTCGTCCCTCGCCAGAATCGGTGCCTGGGGTGAAGGCGAGGGCTGTCGGGGGATCGATGAGATAGGGCCTGGGCCGGCCATTGGGGACGAGGTGTCGAAGGGGGTCCGCGCGCTCGTGGGTCTCAAGGTAGGCCGGGCATAGATGCGCGGCCGGTGCGAAAGGTATTTTGGGCCGGAACCGTTTAGGGCTTTGTAGGAAAGCACCTCACCTTAAATTGGGCCCGATAGCAAATCGGCAGCCAGTGGAGCTGGGACAACAAGGGCGTGGTACGCTCCCTGCGTCCCGCTCCTGTTAGTAACATGGCTGCCGCACGCTGAACTAGCTGAAGCTTCCGGGCCGTCTTCAAGGGCAGCCCCACGTAGAGAGCGTTGCAGTAGTCAAGGCGGGATGTGACCAGAACGGTGTGTACCACCGTGGCCAAGTCAGACTTCCCAAGATACGGGCGCAGCTGGCGCACGAGCCTAAGCTGTGCAAATGCTCCCCTGGTCACCGCTGAAACCTGGGGATCCAGGCTCAGCGATGAATCCAGGATCACACCCAAGCTGCGAACCTGCGCCTTCAAGGGGAGTGCGACCCCATCCAGCACAGGCTGTAACCCTATACCCTGTTCGGCCTTGCGACTGACCAGGAGTACCTCTGTCTTGTCTGGATTCAATTTCAATTTGTTCGCCCTCATCCAGACCGTCACAGCGGCCAAGCACCGGTTCAGGACCTCGACAGCCTCCTTAGTAGCAGGAGGGAAGGAGTGACAGAGTTGGACATCATCTGCGTACAGATGACATCGCACCCGAAACTCCGGATGATCTCACCCAGCGGCTTCATGTAGATGTTAAACAGCATGGGGGACAGTATAGAGCCCTGTGGAACCCCACAAGTCAAAGGCTGTGGTGTTGAACAGGAGTCCCCCAATAACACTTCTGGGTACGGGCGGCAGCCAGGTTGTTAACCGGGTTCTTACAGAGAGTGGTCAACCCTCCTGTTCAAGGAGCTCCATTGGCTGCCATTCATTTTCCGGTCCCAATTCAAGGTGCAGGTTCTTACCTACAAAGCCCTGAACAATTTGGGGCCCGCCTACCTACGTGAACGCATTTCTGTGTACGAACCCACACTATCTCTTTGATCAGCTGGAGAGGCCCTGCTTGCACTCCCACCTCCTTTGCAGGCGTGATAGGTGGGGACGAGGGAGAGAGCCTTCTCGGTGGTGGCCCCCCGACTCTGGAACTCACTCCCCAAGGACATCAGGCATGTCCCAACTCTGGCAGTCTTTAGGAGGAACCTGAAAATGTGGCTGTTCCAGTGTGCCTTCCAAGAATAAGGAAAATTCTCAGCAATATGCCCTCAGGATGCACTTTACTACTAGTTTAGGACTGATTGCATTCCCTCATCTCTCTTTGAAAACCTTATACCAAATATGTCCTACCTTATTCATGTCCAGCCTTTATTTTTTAATTTTTAAACTATTACATTTGGCCTGGCCATAGGTTTTTAAATCCTTTTGTGTTACTGTTTACTGTTTATTGTTTATATGTGATTTATATTAATTGTATTGTATTTGTTGTTTTTGTTTATTGCTTTTGTTTATTGATGTACTGCTGGGCTCGGCCTCATGTAAGCCACTACGAGTCCCTTTGGGAGATGGTGGCGGGGTATAAATAAAGTATTATTATTATTATTATTATTATTATTATCATCATCATTATTATTATTTACTATCTTCCTAGCCTTCATTGTTGTGTTAGTTAATGTATAGATTTGCTAATGTATATGCTGATTTGTCATATTGACTGACCTCTTTGGTGAGGGAGGGGCTACAGACATGTGATTGTACGGAGCATGTTCAGACTCGAAACTCTATTTCATTGTTTCTCAACCTGGGGGTCGGGACCCCTGGTTGGGGGTCACAAGGGGGTGTCAGAAGGGTCACCAAAGACCATCAGAAAACACAGCATTTTCTGTTGGTCATGAGGTTCAGTGTGGCCCAATTCAATTTTGGTCATGTAGGTAGTGTGCCAAGTTTGGTGCAGATCCATTGTGGGCTGGGTTCAGAGTGCTCTTTGATTGTATAGGTGAACTATAACTCCCAGCAACTACAACTCCCAAATATCAAGGTCTATTTCCCCCAAACTCCACTAGTGTTCACATTTCGGCATATTGAGTATTTGTGCCAAGTTTGGTCCAGATCCATCATTGTTTGAGTCTCACAGTGCTCTCTGCAACGAAACTACAACTATGCCCAAAATGTGAACACTGGTGGAGTTTGGGGAAATAGAATCTTGACATTTGGGAGTTATAGGATTTGGTGGGCGTTGAAATTCCAGAAGGAGGCATTCTGAACCCCACCATATGTTAGAAACGCAATTGTAGCGACCAAACTTGGCACACAGAACTCCCGGGTGGGTGTGATTGAGCGCCAGCGAAAGTCACAGTGGGTGGGTTTTGGGGGTAAGAAGGTAGAATGTCTTGAACAGTTTTCGGGAGGTTCGTGTAGTGGTTGTGGCTGGGGGATGTGTTATAGTGTCACCTAACAAACACAGAGCATTGTTGCTGACGCCTACCGAACGGATTTTGGCAAGATTATACGCGACAAGAGAGCTTGGGCATCGCTAACAAGATGGATCTGCCAAGCCCAAAAACAAGTGGAGTTTGGGGAAATAGACTCTTGACATTTGGGAGTTGTAGTTGCTGGGATTTATAGTTCAACTACAATCACAGAGCATTCTGAACCCCACCAAAGATGGAATTGAACCACACTTGGCACGAATACTCAAAATGCCCAAATGTGAACACTGGTGAAGTTTGGGGGAAACAGTCATTGACATTTGGGAGTTGTAGTTGCTGGAATTTATAGTTCACCTACAATCAAAGAGCATTCTGAACCCCACCAACAGAATTGGGCCAAACTTGGCACACAGAACTCCCATGACCAACAGAAAACACTGGTGGTTTTGGGGAAAATAGAATCTTGACATTTGGGAGTTGTAGTTGCTGGGATTTATAGTTCACCTACAATCACAGAGCATTCTGAACCCCACCAATGATAGAATTGGGCCAAACCTCCCACATAGAACCCCCATGTGGGCCACAGCAACGCGTGGCAGGGGACGGCTAGTAAAAGAATAAATAATATCGAGGAGGAGCAAGGCAATGCTCCGGAGGTCTCCCGTCCGTACCTGTCTTTGCCCTTGTCCACGACGCGGCTGACCGAGGGCGACTCCGTGATGTGGGCTTGCACCTTCTGCTGGCCTGAAAGGAGAGAGAGGTGACTGTGGGAAACCGCCCCGGCAGAGGCCCCGCTCCACCCCGAGGCCCGCCTGGTGCTCGCCGTCTGGCCTCCTCCCCTCTGACCTCTGACCTTCCTCCTGCTCTAGCATGTCCATCAGGCCATTCATGGCGTCTGAGTCCACGGTGTCGTCCTCGACCAGGTCCATGGAGCCCAGCGGGTCGGGGCCGTGGACTTCCTCCGGGATGTGTCCCGGGAAGCGGCCTTCGCTCGTGGCGTCCGAGTCCTCGGCCTTGCTGCACTCCAGGGAGGAGTCTTCGGCGGTCACCAGCGAGGGGGTCAGCCCCGAGGACCACACCTGCATGTCCGACATCTCCATCAGGGCGTCCTGCTCGCTGGCGGCCATGGGGATGGCGTCCATAATGGCCACCTCGCTCCAGTACTGGTCAGCACGCAGCGGGGAGGGCAGCGCATAATGCAGGGAGGCGGGGGAGAGCAGCTCGTCCTGCAGCGAAGCGTAACCTGCATGGGCAGACAGAGGGCGACAGGCTGACAAAACAGAGCGGCCGCGGCGGCCTGTGCGGGAACGGGGGCCTCGCAAAGGGAGTGGGGCCAACACCTTGCACGGCCAAAAGGCCCCGCTCCTAGCGCACTTCCCTAGCATTCCCCATCCGAGCGGTGAACCACTCGGTCCAAGAGCAGTGAGATGGCAGGAGAAGGGAATGTTCTGCCCAGAAACCGGAAAGTTGCATCCCTCTAGCCTTCTGCACCATGTTCCTCTCACCAGGCGCCCTCCAGATGTGGTTGGAAGTCCAATTCCCATCTTCCCAGGCCCAAGCATTGGCAATGGTCAGGAGCCCTACCCAGTTGGGGACATGGCTCTGCGCGCTGCACATTTACTAAGCGAGGCATTCATTTCTTCTCATGCAAAGCGGACATGAGGATGATCAAAAACATCCAAATATCCCCTGGGCAACGTCCTTGCAGACGACCAATTCTCCCACACCAGAAGTGACTTGCAGTTTCTCAAGTCGCTCCTGATACGACCAAAAAATTTTTTTTTTACTAAGTGAGGCATTAAGTTCTTCTCATGCAAAAGGGACATGAGGATGGTCAAAAACATCCAAACATTCCCTGGGCAACGTCCTTGCAGACGGCCAATTCTCTCACACCAGAAGCCACTTGCAGTTTCTCAAGTCGCTCCTGACACGACCAAAAAACAAAAAAATTTACTAAGTGAGGCATTAAGTTCTTCTCATGCAAAAGGGACATGAGGATGGTCAAAAACATCTGGGCATCCCCTGGGCAACGTCCTTGCAGATGGCCAATTCTCTCACACCAGAAGCAACTTGCAATTTCTCAAGTCGCTCTTGACACGACCAAAAAACAACAACAAACCCTCAGAGGTTGAGGGGTCTGTTGGAAACAAGGCAAGTGGGACTTATATATCCATCCTTGTGGAATGATGTCCAGGGTGGGAGAAAGAAAGACCCCAAGTCTGAATGTTGCTGTTGGCCACCTTGATTAGCATTGAATAGCCTGGCAGCTTCAAAGCCTGGATGTCTTCTGCCTGGGGGAATCCTTTATTTGACTGAAAATAATGAGCAACACTCAAAAAACAGGGGAATTCCAGACAGGAAACAATTAGGGCCAGCTAACATCTCCCAAGAAAGGATTCCCCCAGGCAGGAAGCAGCCAGGCTTTGATGCTGCAAGGCCATTAAATACCAATCAAGGTGGCCAATTGAAACATTCACACCTACCTCAAACATACAAGAGGTCCTTCTCCCACCCTGGACATTATTCCACAGATATATCGACCCCACTTGCCTCGTTTCCAACACAGTTCCCAATGTAGTCCTGACATCTCAGATACTTTCTGAGGAGCATCGAGAAGAGAAGATGTGCTTGCCCCATGTGGCACTTGGAAAATGGGTCCTGAATCCACCCCAAGGATGCCTTTGGACGCTTTTCAGGAGCAGAAAGCCGGAGGGAGCGACAAAGAAAGCCCGATCATGAAACCAATGCCACGGAGTTGTCTGCTTTCATACGTGAGGCTCAAATGGCATGGACTTTCCTCTCTCAAACGTAATTTGATTTATGGGTCTGTCAAAAATATGGAAGATTATTTGCATTGCAAACAAGCATCCCAGCCAATGTGTTTTTTTCCATTTTCGGGGAATATCAATTCCAACCAAAACGAGCACGCGACAACTTTGAGCCTCATGTACGAGAGCGTCTTTCAAGTCTTTAATAGCACAAAGAGTCAAGTGTGTAGCCTCTCGAGATATCGTAAAAACTGCAAAACGTTTACATGTATGTACAGTTAGGCCCTTGGTATCCGTTGGGGTTTGGTTCCAAGACCCAAATCCGTGGATGCCCAAGTCCCATTTATATACACTGACACCGGAAAGTGCCGTCTCTTATACAAAATGGCAAAACGAAAGTTTGCCTTTTGGATTTTAATATATATATATATATATAATATGTTCAAGCCGTGGAGGGTTGAATCCACAGAGACAGATTCCACGGATACGGAGGGTCAACTGCCTTGGCTGTGTATATTAAAGCAGGAAATAACATAAATGACAGAAACCAATTTGTGCAGAGTCTCAAAGGATAACCCTTGGATTGGCTGCTACACATTCAATTTTGCATTCCTTTCCAATATTAAAGACTTCAGGCTCGTTCGAATCTATTTGTTTCACTGGAAGCTTGTTTTCTTTCATTCAGGTTTTGATTTTTCTCAAAGAGAAATATCAAAGGATTGTGGCGCAGCTGGCCGAGTGTCAGCTGCATTAAGATCACTCTGACCAAAAGGTCATGAGTTTGAAGCCAGCCCGGGTTGGAGTGGGTTTCCAACCAATTGTGTAGCCTGTTGTCGACCTTTGCAACCCGAAAGACAGTTGCATCTGTCAAGTAGGAAAATTAGGTACCACCTTAAAAGTGTGGGGAGGCTAAATTAACTAATTTATGAGGCCATAAAGAAGACTCCAGCAAAGCATTCCAGCGGGGAAGCATGCGGGGAATGCGGAAGTACTTCATCAGTGTCGCAGATGGACGATGAAAGCGACAGCTCCCCTGGCGGCCAGAAAAAGTTAAATAGCCTCTGTGTATGTCTGTATATGTTGTATCAAAATTGGCATTGAATGTTTGCCATATATGTGTACACTGTAATCTGCCCTGAGTCCCCTGCGGGGTGAGAAGGGCGGAATATAAAAGCTGTAAATAAATAAATAAATAAAATAATATGCAAGTATGTAAGTGAAGAGTAGAGACATCACACTGGCAACAAAGGTCCGCACAGTTAAAGCAATGGTCTTCCCCATAACAACCTATGCGAACTCGTGGGCTAACAGCGGGAGCTCACCCCACTCCCTGGATTCAAACCGCCAACCTTTCGATTTGGCAGCTCAGTGGTTTAACCCGCTGTGCCATCGGGAGGGGGGGGGGGGCTAAGCAAAGGTCAAATAACTATTAATTAGGATTTGTTATTGTTGTGTGCTTCGTTTTTTTCTGTGGGCTGCACCAACTCCTTGTCAGGGCCGTATCCGGCCCGCGGGCCGCATATTGTTCCGGCCGGATCTAACCGTATTGCCAGGAAAAAAATGCATTTCCAGATTCCCCTCATCAATACCAACTTAGGATGAAGCCTAAATAGTTTCAACCATATTTTCTATATATACGTTTCCTCTTTCCTGTGATCTGGGCCCCCACTCCGTCAACATTCAGACTGACGATACTTCAGGCCCGTTTACTCGTATGATCTCTATAAACTATGATGTGCACGTGCACAGATGGCACTGTCTTAAAAACAGCCATAGCCATGGGTACGTATTTCCCCCCCGCCGGGGCAAAAGGGCTCCCGTGTATCGTATGACTTTGCTCCATGCAGCCCTTGGAGAGTGTCGTTGCGTAGCTGCAGCCGGACTTTGCCTGCTCGGCAATGCGTGGGGAGGAGAGGGTCTCTCTGCCAGGCAGGCTCGGGGCGGTGGCGCAGCCCTCCCCTTTCCGTCGGGACCTGCAAAGCAGCTGTGAGGCAAGGAAGGGAAGCCAGGAGAAGGGAAGCAGCCAAAGGCCAAAGTGGTGAGACGAGAAAGGCATGCCAAGTCGAGCCGCGCGCACGTCATGCATCGGTCAGCGCAGCAAAAGCGCTCGGACAACTGAGGCCAGGGAAGAGAAAGACAGAGAGGAAGAGACAGTGGAGACAGGCAATGGAGGAAGAAGAAGAGGAGGAGGAAGAGGAAGAAAAGGAGGAGAGGAAAAAGGTCAAGAGGCGGCCCGAGGGCAACAAGGAACGGCACCCACTGCCCAGCCATCTCAGGAGGAACCGAGTGGAAGAAGGCAGTCTGTTCTGGGTTGGAAGAGACCTCGTGGACAACCAGTCCAACCCTATTCTACCAAGGAGCAGGAAAATCACATTCAAAGCACCCCTGACTCTGACCCCTGACCCCTGATTATCAAACTCTGAGGCAGAGAGTTCCACTGCTGAACAGCTTTCACAGTCAGGAAGTTCTTCCTCATGTTCAGGTGGAATCTCCTTTCCTGTAGTTTGAAGCCATTGTCCCATTGTGTCCTAGTCTCGAGAACTGCTCCCTCCTCCTCCCTATGACTTCCCCTCACATATTGAAACCTGGCCCTCATCCTGTCTCCTCTCAGCCTTCTCTTCTGCAGGCTAAACATGCACAGCTCTTTCAGCCACTCCTCATAGCGCTTGTTGTCCAGACCCTTGACCATTTTAGTCCGGGTCTGGGTAAACCCAGGCCCGGGGGCCAGATGGGGCCCCTTGCGCTCTTTTCTCAGGCCCTCCTCTCTCTCACCATCCTACCCTTCTCTCTCTTTCCTTCCTCCTTCCTCCCTCTTTCTCCCTCCCTTCCACCCTCAAATCCTTCCTTCTCTCTCTCTGTCTCTTTCTCCTTCCTTCCTTCCTTCCTTCCTTCCTTCCTCCGTCCTTCCCTTTTGTCTTTCCTTCCTTCTCTCTTCCCTCCCTCCCCTCCCTCTTTCTCTTCCCTTCCCTCCTTCCTTTCCTTCCTCTCTCCCTTTCTCCTTCCATCCTTCCTTCCTTCCTTCCTTCCTTCCTTCCTTCCTTCCTTCCTTCCTTCCCTTCCTTCCTTCCCCTCCCTCCCTTTCCCTTCCTTCCTTCCCTCTTTTCCCTTTCTCTCTCCTTCCTTCCTTCCTCTTCCTCCCTCCCTTTCTCCTTCCTTCCTTCCTTCCTCCTTCCTTTCTTCCTTCCTTCCTTCTTCCTTCCTCCTTCCTCTTTCCTTTCTCTCCCTCTCCTTCCCTCTCTCCCTTCTCCTTCCTTCCCTCTCTCCCTTTCTCCTTCCTCCTTCCTCCCTTCCCTCTCTTCTCCTTCTCCCCTTCCTTCCTCCTTCCTTCCTTCTCCCTCCGCCCTATGACTTCCCCTCATATATTGATGCATGGCCCTCATCAGGTCTCCTCACAGCCTGCAGGCGAAACATGCCCAGCTCTTTAAGCCACTCCTCATAGCATTTGTTCTCCAGACCCTTGATCCTTTGAGCCTCCCTCCTCTGGACACATTCCAGCTTAGAGTGAACTCCCTTCAATGGCGGTGCCCAGAATTGGACACAGTGTGATTCCTATCCTATGCTCGTGCCCCAGAGAGACAGAATGGAAGAGCTGTTGAGGAGTTGGGTATTCAGTCAGATAACTAGGTTCCATCAGCGCTGCCTCTGGAAAATCCTACAAATCTCTTGGGAAGACAAGTGGACAAATGTCAATGTGCTGGAAGAAGCAAAGACCACCAGCATTGAAGCGATGGTCCTCCGCCATCAACTCCCCTGGACGGCCACATTGTCCGGATGCCCAACCAAATGTTGGAGGACAGGAAAAGAGATTGAAAGATGGGCTCAAAGCCAACCTTAAAAACTCTGGCATAGACACTGAGAACTGGGAAGCCCTGGCTCTTGAGTGCTCCAGCTGGAGGTCAGGTGTGACCAGCAGTGCTGCAGAATTTGAAGAGGCACAAATGGAGGGTGAAAGAGAGAAACGTGCCAAGAGGAAGGCGCATCAAGGCAACCCAGACCGGGACCACCTTCCACCTGGAAACCGATGCCCTCACTGCGGGAGAACATGTGGGTCAAGAATAGGGCTCCACAGCCACCTACGGACCCACCGACAGAACACCGATCCTACTCGGACTACGAGGGATCGCCTAAGGAAGGATTCAGTCAGGTAACTAGGCTATGCATTCTTCAAGGCAAGGCTAACCTGGCACATGGCCTGTGGTTCTCCTCGCAGCACATCTTCTGTGCCACCTCCTCCTTTGTGTTTTCTTTCTGAACCACACTGCATGTCCTACCACCTTGCTCTCTGCAACTCCATATCCTACGTTTCAGTCAGTCCTTTCCTGATTCCTCTGCATTTGCTTTTTACTTCTTCTTAAAAGTCTGCATGCCTTTGCAAACGGTGTGTGTGAATTCCCGTCTAGTTTGGTCCCAAGACTTCAAGACTCGGCTGCATGCTCAGCCGTTCCTTCTGGACTTCTGGCTGCGCTCTGGGATGCAACACACGGCAGGATCTGCGCACACTGCGGGGATCTCCTGGACTTGGTTTCCCCAAGGCGCAAGATGGGACCATAAGGCTAGCAACACAAAAAGCAGCTGCCAGGAAGATAGAGAGATAGCAGGACACAGCCGGTTGCCCGAGTTGAGCTCAGGGACTACAGGACAGGCCAAAGGGGCAACAGAGGAAGATGGGCACAGAAGGGCTGAAGGGCCTGGAAGACCTCGCCTTGCGCATGTGACTGTGGGTCTGCTGGAGAAGGGTCCGGGCCGGGACTCACCATTCATCTGGGAGGGCGATAGGGAGTAGTCTCTGTTGGAGTAGCGCTTGTCACCCTTCAGGCCCCGGCTCTGCCGCGCCGAGCCTTCCAACATGTTGATGATCTCGCTGCGGTCAATGTTGCGGAGGGCCGTGTAGAGGTTCTCCACTGTCAAAGGACGAGAAGGAAAAAAGGAATCAGCAAGGACGTCGCGCTGAAAGAAGGATGCGTCATGAGATCTGGTGTGTGGGAGACGTCAACGACAAAGATTTCTCAGTTGCATTGAATTACTGTATATACTCAAGTATAAGCCTAGTTTTTCAGCCCGCTATCATATCTCCTCTCAGCCTTCTCTTCTTCAGGCTAAACATGCCCAGTTCCCTAAGCGCTCCTCATAGGGCTTGTTCTCCAGACCCTTGATCATTTTAGTCGCCCTCCTCTGGACACATTCCAGCTTGTCAATATCTCTCTTGAATTGTGGTGCCCAGAATTGGACACAATATTCCAGGTGTGGTCTAACCAAAGCAGAATATTTGCTGGGCTTTATAGTTCACCTACAATCAAAGAGCATTCTGAGCTCCGCCAACGACAGAATTGGGGCAAATTTCCCACACAGAACCCCCATGACAAACAGAAAATACTTGGGTTGTACTCTATTTATTTATTTATTTATTTATTTATTTGCTGCATTTGTTGACCGCCGCTCTCAGCCCTGGGGCGACTCGCGGCGGTGTACAACATATAAAAATAGTTTACAATAAAGCACACAAACATCAACATAACCATATTACATATTAATCTAAATTACACTAACTAATCCGCACCGTCACAACAAGGAATCATCATAGTCAATCTCATAATCCATATTCCGTTCCAAATGTCCTTACCC
>NW_026847882.1:4235015-4273384 GCF_025583915.1 Anolis sagrei ordinatus
ATATATCTGTGGAATGACCAGGGTGGGACTTGCAGGTTGCTGTGAGTTTTCCAGGCTGTCTGGCCATGTTCCCGAAGCATTCTCTCCTGACGTTTCGCCTGCATCTATCTATGACAGACACCGTCAGAGGTAGGGCTTGGCCTCATGTAAGCCGCTCCCCTTGGGGAGATGGTGGCGGGGTATAAATAAAGTATTATTATTATTATTATTGTATTGTCGAAGGCTTTCATGGCTGGAATCACTAGGTTCTTGTGGGTTTTTTTCGGGCTATATGGCCATGTTCTAGAGGCATTTTCTCCTGATGTTTTGCCTGCATCTATGTCAAGCATCCTCAGAGGTAGTGAGGTCATCCGTTCCCACTTGTCTGAACACCCCTGGGCATCCTCGTACCTGCGTTTGTCCGAAGAGGCTGCTCTCGGTGGTCTCCTTGAGCCACTGGGTGAGGCCCGTCCGCCTCCCCGGCTGGAGGCCCCAATCCTTGTGTGGCGGGGGGCTCTCCCTCTCCTCCGAGGAGTCAATGCGCATGTGCTCCGGCCTCTCCCGCTCCCGGCCCCGCACCTTGTAGGGCACCGCCGGCCGCAACCTGGGCGGACTCAAGGACACTCCTTTGGGCAGGTCCGAGAAGGTCGAGATGAAGGAGCTCTCCACCGCCCATTCGCCCAGCCTGGAGACCACGGACACAGAGACAAGCAGGAAGGAGTTGGTGGGCACGAAAAGAACATGGCTAACATCATGGGAGCAGGGGTCACTCAAGGACTGGGAAATTGTGTCAATGTGCTGGTACGGCTGTACCAGGAGCTCCAACTTCTTTCCCTTTCTATTGAGTGTTTGCATGCATTCCAAAGTTCCATGCATTTTGCAATAAGGTGGCTTCCCTTGGTTTGCAATCATAGGGCCAATGACCCATCAATTATCATTATGTTCTTTAGTCCCGCCCCTTTTTCTGGGTTAAGGAGGGAAAGTCAGATCTGGCCACAGTGGTCCACGCTCCTTGTTACATCCCGAATAGATTACTGCAACACACTCTACGTGGGGTTGCCTTTAAAGACTGTTCCAAAGTTCCATGCATTTTGCAATAAGGTGGCTTCCCTTGGTTTGCAATCATAGGGCCAATGGCACATCAATTATCATTATGTTCTTTAGTCCCGCCCCTTTTTCTGGGTTAAGGAGGGAAAGTCAGATCTGGCCACAGTGGTCCACGCTCCTTGTTACATCCCGAATAGATTACTGCAACACACTCTACGTGGGGTTGCCTTTAAAGACTGTTCCAAAGTTCCATGCATTTTGCAATAAGGCGGCTTCCCTTGGTTTGCAATCATAGGGTCAATGGCACATCAATTATCATTATGTTCATTAGTCCCGCCCCTTTTTCTGGGTTAAGGAGGGAAAGTCTGATCTGGCCACAGTGGTCCACGCTCCTTGTTACATCCCGAATAGATTACTGCAACGCACTCTACGTGGGATTGCCTTTGAAGACTGTTCCAAAGTTCCATGCATTTTGCAATAAGGCGGCTTCCCTTGGTTTGCAATCATAGGGTCAATGGCACATCAATTATCATTATGTTCATTAGTCCCGCCCCTTTTTCTGGGTTAAGGAGGGAAAGTCTGATCTGGCCACAGTGGTCCACGCTCCTTGTTACATCCCAAATAGATTACTGCAACGCACTCTAAGTGGGGTTGCCTTTGAAGACTGTTCGGAAACTTCAATTAGTCCAGCGGGCGGCAGCCAGATTACTCACCGGAGCGTCATACAGGGAGCATACCACCCCTCTGTTATGTCAGCTCCACTGGCTGCCGATCCAGTTCCGAGCACAATTCAAAGTGCTGGTTTTGACCTACAAAACCCTATACGGTTTTGTAGGTCAAAATTTTGTAGGCCAGCATATCTGTCTTCTACGTCGTGCCTCGGAGTTTAAGATCTCTTGGGGAGGCCCTGCTCTCGGCCCCACCTCTATCACAAGTGAGGTTGGTGGGGGTGAGGAGCAGGGCCTTCTCGGTGGTGGTCCCTCGCCTGTGGAATGCACTCCCCGGGGAAATTAGGTCATCGACATCCCTCCTCTCTTTTAGAAGGAAATCAAAAACATGGATATGGGACCAGGCTTTTGGGTAATCTGGCAGATAGACAAAGGACAAGCGACGACTAGAATGGATGGATGTGATAATGTGGAATGAATTTATGGATTCTGAGCTGGCAAACGTTGAGCACTAGATTGGTTTTTATGGATTATGATGTATAATTGATTGTTTTAATTGTTTTAATGACTATGTATTGTCGAAGGCTTTCATGGCTGGAATCACTAGGTTCTTGTGGGTTTTTTCGGGCTATAGGGCCATGTTCTAGAGGCATTTCTAGAAATATGTTGGCAGTCTTTAGGAAGAATTTGAAGACCTGGCTATTCCGTCGTGCCTTTCCAGAATAGGATAACCCAGCACTTTGTCCGAGAAGCACTTTACTAGAGTTTAAGACTCTCTGCACATGGCACTTGCCCAGATTTCCAATACACCTCCTGTCACACCCAGCACTTTTTAACCTGTACCCATCATTGGCCCGGCCATGGTTTTTATTGTCTAATAGTGTAATGTTTTGCTATTGCTTATGTTTTTAATTTGCTTTCTTTTGTATTGTTGTTGTTTACTGCTGTTGTGTTGAGGCCTTGGCCTTTGTAAGCCGCATCGAGTCCTTCGGGAGATGCTAGTGGGGTACAAATAAAGTTTAATAATAATAATAATAATTTCCTCCTGACGTTTCGCCTGCATCTATGGCAAGCATCCTCAGAGGTAGTGAGGTCTGTTGGAACTAGGACAATGGGTTTATATACCTGTGGAATGGCTGGGGTGGGGCAAAGAGCTCTTCTCTGCTGGAGCTAGGTGTGAATGTTTCAACTGACCACCTTCATTAGCATTTGAAGGCCTGGCTGAGCCTGGGAAAATCTTTCATTGAGAGGTGTTAAGATGTGCCTGGTTGTTTCCTCTCTGTTGTTTTGCTGTTGTAATTTTAGAGATTTTTAGTACTGGTAGCCAGATTTTGTTCATTTTCATGGTCTCTTCCTTTCTGTTGAAATTGTCCACCTGCTTCTTGTGGATTTCAATGGCTTCTCTGTGTAGTCTGACATGGTGGAGTGGCATTTCCAGCACTTCTGTCTTCTCCAATAATAACATGCTGTGTCCAGGTGGGCTCCTCAGGTGCTCTGCTACGGCTGACTTCTCTGGTTGAATTACCCTGCAGTGCCTTTCAGATTTTCCCATGCTCAGCCAGGCCTTCAAATGCTAATGAAGTTGGTCAGTTGAAACATTCACACCTAGCTCCAGCAGAGAAGAGCTCTTTGCCCCACCCCAGCCATTCCACAGATATATAAACCCATTGTCCTAATTCCAACAGACCTCACTACCTCTGAGGATGCTTGTCATAGATGCAGGCGAAACGTCAGGAGAAATGCCTCTAGAACATGGCCCTATAGCCTGAAAAAACCCACAAGAACCTAGTTTTAATGACTGTTTATATATGTTTTATCTTATTGTTTGTGTTGGCATCGAATTGTGCCTTTTGTAAGCCGCCCTGAGTCCCCCCTCGGGGGTTGAGAAGGGTGGGGTAGAAGTGCACGAAATAAATAAATAAAAAGGGGACCTCTAGTTCAGTTCTCACAGAGAAGCCTTTCGTACAGGATGTGAATCAGTTCCACCTGTAGAAAGCTTCGTCTTTTCCAGCTTTGCTGGGGGGATCCAGTCCCACAGCTCTACAGAGAACTACAGCTTAGCCTTTGTTGGGGAATTTAGTTCCACAACTCTACAGCCAGCCTTCGCTGGGAATTGAAAGCCTTCTTTCCTCTTGGAAATCTACTAAAGGACTCTGTTTGGTAAGGACCACTCGCGGCAGCCATAACGCAATTTGGACCGGGTGTAGGGGCCCACGCCAGCAGAGCTTAAGTCAGATTGCCCAAGGAAGGGTCAAGGATTTCCCTTGTAGGAGGAGAAACGGTTTATGAAGAAAGTTGCCTGTCCCTTGTGGACAAGATTTGAGCAAACCACCAGAAGATTCAAAGCCTTGAAGTATTTGTTTGATTTATTGAAGATTTAAGCAACAATAAAAACTTTGTTGAACTTGCTAAGTTTTTGTGTGGGGAAATCTGAAAGGCCTCTCAGCCGAGGCACCCCCGGCGTCCCGTTGGACATTCAGAAAACACATCCTGTCTACAGACTCTTTCACAGACCCAGCGTGTGACAGCAGTCAACCTTTCATCTTGTTGGAAATAACAAGATGAAAGTTGGATCTGGTCCATGCCTTAGTCACCTCCAGATTGGACTATTGTAATGCACTCTACGTGGGGCTGCCCTTGAAAATGGCCCGGAAATTTCAATTGGTACAACGGGCGGCAGCCAGGTTACTAACTGGAGCAACTTACAGAGAGTGGTCAACCCTCCTGTTCAAGGAGCTCCATTGGCTGCCATTCATTTTCCGGTCCCAATTCAAGGTGCAGGTTCTTACCTACAAAGCCCTGAACAATTTGGGGCCCGCCTACCTACGTGAACGCATTTCTGTGTACGAACCCACACTATCTCTTTGATCAGCTGGAGAGGCCCTGCTTGCACTCCCACCTCCTTTGCAGGCGTGATAGGTGGGGACGAGGGAGAGAGCCTTCTCGGTGGTGGCCCCCCGACTCTGGAACTCACTCCCCAAGGACATCAGGCATGTCCCAACTCTGGCAGTCTTTAGGAGGAACCTGAAAATGTGGCTGTTCCAGTGTGCCTTCCAAGAATAAGGAAAATTCTCAGCAATATGCCCTCAGGATGCACTTTACTACTAGTTTAGGACTGATGGCATTCCCTCATCTCTCTTTGAAAACCTTATACCAAATATGTCCTACCTTATTCATGTCCAGCCTTTATTTTTTAATTTTTAAACTATTACATTTGGCCTGGCCATAGGTTTTTAAATCCTTTTGTGTTACTGTTTACTGTTTATTGTTTATATGTGATTTATATTAATTGTATTGTATTTGTTGTTTTTGTTTATTGCTTTTGTTTATTGATGTACTGCTGGGCTCGGCCTCATGTAAGCCACTACGAGTCCCTTTGGGAGATGGTGGCGGGGTATAAATAAAGTATTATTATTATTATTATTATTATTATTATCATCATCATTATTATTATTTACTATCTTCCTAGCCTTCATTGTTGTGTTAGTTAATGTATAGATTTGCTAATGTATATGCTGATTTGTCATATTGACTGACCTCTTTGGTGAGGGAGGGGCTACAGACATGTGATTGTACGGAGCATGTTCAGACTCGAAACTCTATTTCATTGTTTCTCAACCTGGGGGTCGGGACCCCTGGTTGGGGGTCACAAGGGGGTGTCAGAAGGGTCACCAAAGACCATCAGAAAACACAGCATTTTCTGTTGGTCATGAGGTTCAGTGCACCAGTATTCAATGTTGGTCATGTAGGTAGTGTGCCAAGTTTGGTGCAGATCCATTGTGGGCTGGGTTCAGAGTGCTCTTTGATTGTAGGTGAACTATAAATCCCAGCAACTACAACTCCCAAATATCAAGGTCTATTTCCCCCACACTCCACCAGTGTTCACATTTGGGCATATTGAGTATTTGTTCCAAGTTTGGTGCAGATCCATCATTGTTTGTGTCCAAACCAATCTCTACACGAATACTCAATATGCCCAAATGTGAACACTGGTGGAGTTTGGGGGAAATAGAATCTTGACATTTGGGAGTTATAGCTCACCTACAATCACAGAGCATTCTGAACCCCACCAACGATGCAATTGTACCAAACTTGGCACACAGAACTCCCATGACCAACAGAAAACACTGGTGGTTTTGGGGAAAATAGAATCTTGACATTTGGGAGTTGTAGTTGCTGGGATTTATAGTTCACCTACAATCACAGAGCATTCTGAACCCCACCAACGATGCAATTGTACCAAACTTGGCACACAGAACTCCCATGACCAACAGAAAACACTGGTGGTTTTGGGGAAAATAGAATCTTGACATTTGGGAGTTGTAGTTGCTGGGATTTATAGTTCACCTACAATCACAGAGCATTCTGAACCCCACCAACGATGCAATTGTACCAAACTTGGCACACAGAACTCCCATGACCAACAGAAAACACTGGTGGTTTTGGGGAAAATAGAATCTTGACATTTGGGAGTTGTAGTTGCTGGGATTTATAGTTCACCTACAATCACAGAGCATTCTGAACCCCACCAATGATAGAATTGGGCCAAACCTCCCACATAGAACCCCCATGTGGGCCACAGCAACGCGTGGCAGGGGACGGCTAGTAAAAGAATAAATAATATCGAGGAGGAGCAAGGCAATGCTCCGGAGGTCTCCCGTATGTACCTGTCTTTGCCCTTGTCCACGACGCGGCTGACCGAGGGCGACTCCGTGATGTGGGCTTGCACCTTCTGCTGGCCTGAAAGGAGAGAGAGGTGACTGTGGGAAACCGCCCCGGCAGAGGCCCCGCTCCACCCCGAGGCCCGCCTGGTGCTCGCCGTCTGGCCTCCTCCCCTCTGACCTCTGACCTTCCTCCTGCTCTAGCATGTCCATCAGGCCATTCATGGCGTCTGAGTCCACGGTGTCGTCCTCGACCAGGTCCATGGAGCCCAGCGGGTCGGGGCCGTGGACTTCCTCCGGGATGTGTCCCGGGAAGCGGCCTTCGCTCGTGGCGTCCGAGTCCTCGGCCTTGCTGCACTCCAGGGAGGAGTCTTCGGCGGTCACCAGCGAGGGGGTCAGCCCCGAGGACCACACCTGCATGTCCGACATCTCCATCAGGGCGTCCTGCTCGCTGGCGGCCATGGGGATGGCGTCCATAATGGCCACCTCGCTCCAGTACTGGTCAGCACGCAGCGGGGAGGGCAGCGCATAATGCAGGGAGGCGGGGGAGAGCAGCTCGTCCTGCAGCGAAGCGTAACC
Organism: Anolis sagrei ordinatus; assembly: GCF_025583915.1. Lineage (NCBI taxonomy): Eukaryota > Metazoa > Chordata > Lepidosauria > Squamata > Anolidae > Anolis > Anolis sagrei. Next base: position 4,241,950 of record NW_026847882.1, read on the forward strand.
TGCATGGGCAGACAGAGGGCGACAGGCTGACAAAACAGAGCGGCCGCGGCGGCCTGTGCGGGAACGGGGGCCTCGCAAAGGGAGTGGGGCCAACACCTTGCACGGCCAAAAGGCCCCGCTCCTAGCGCACTTCCCTAGCATTCCCCATCCGAGCGGTGAACCACTCGGTCCAAGAGCAGTGAGATGGCAGGAGAAGGGAATGTTCTGCCCAGAAACCGGAAAGTTGCATCCCTCTAGCCTTCTGCACCATGTTCCTCTCACCAGGCGCCCTCCAGATGTGGTTGGAAGTCCAATTCCCATCTTCCCAGGCCCAAGCATTGGCAATGGTCAGGAGCCCTACCCAGTTGGGGACATGGCTCTGCGCGCTGCACATTTACTAAGCGAGGCATTCATTTCTTCTCATGCAAAGCGGACATGAGGATGATCAAAAACATCCAAATATCCCCTGGGCAACGTCCTTGCAGACGACCAATTCTCCCACACCAGAAGTGACTTGCAGTTTCTCAAGTCGCTCCTGATACGACCAAAAAATTTTTTTTTTACTAAGTGAGGCATTAAGTTCTTCTCATGCAAAAGGGACATGAGGATGGTCAAAAACATCCAAACATTCCCTGGGCAACGTCCTTGCAGACGGCCAATTCTCTCACACCAGAAGCCACTTGCAGTTTCTCAAGTCGCTCCTGACACGACCAAAAAACAAAAAAATTTACTAAGTGAGGCATTAAGTTCTTCTCATGCAAAAGGGACATGAGGATGGTCAAAAACATCCACACATCCCCTGGGCAACGTCCTTGCAGATGGCCAATTCTCTCACACCAGAAGCAACTTGCAATTTCTCAAGTCGCTCCTGACACGACCAAAAAACAACAACAAACCCTCAGAGGTTGAGGGGTCTGTTGGAAACAAGGCAAGTGGGACTTATATATCCATCCTTGTGGAATGATGTCCAGGGTGGGAGAAAGAAAGACCCCAAGTCTGAATGTTGCTGTTGGCCACCTTGATTAGCATTGAATAGCCTGGCAGCTTCAAAGCCTGGATGTCTTCTGCCTGGGGGAATCCTTTATTTGACTGAAAATAATGAGCAACACTCAAAAAACAGGGGAATTCCAGACAGGAAACAATTAGGGCCAGCTAACATCTCCCAAGAAAGGATTCCCCCAGGCAGGAAGCAGCCAGGCTTTGATGCTGCAAGGCCATTAAATACCAATCAAGGTGGCCAATTGAAACATTCACACCTACCTCAAACATACAAGAGGTCCTTCTCCCACCCTGGACATTATTCCACAGATATATCGACCCCACTTGCCTCGTTTCCAACACAGTTCCCAATGTAGTCCTGACATCTCAGATACTTTCTGAGGAGCATCGAGAAGAGAAGATGTGCTTGCCCCATGTGGCACTTGGAAAATGGGTCCTGAATCCACCCCAAGGATGCCTTTGGACGCTTTTCAGGAGCAGAAAGCCGGAGGGAGCGACAAAGAAAGCCCGATCATGAAACCAATGCCACGGAGTTGTCTGCTTTCATACGTGAGGCTCAAATGGCATGGACTTTCCTCTCTCAAACGTAATTTGATTTATGGGTCTGTCAAAAATATGGAAGATTATTTGCATTGCAAACAAGCATCCCAGCCAATGTGTTTTTTTCCATTTTCGGGGAATATCAATTCCAACCAAAACGAGCACGCGACAACTTTGAGCCTCATGTACGAGAGCGTCTTTCAAGTCTTTAATAGCACAAAGAGTCAAGTGTGTAGCCTCTCGAGATATCGTAAAAACTGCAAAACGTTTACATGTATGTACAGTTAGGCCCTTGGTATCCGTTGGGGTTTGGTTCCAAGACCCAAATCCGTGGATGCCCAAGTCCCATTTATATACACTGACACCGGAAAGTGCCGTCTCTTATACAAAATGGCAAAACGAAAGTTTGCCTTTTGGATTTTAATATATATATATATATATAATATGTTCAAGCCGTGGAGGGTTGAATCCACAGAGACAGATTCCACGGATACGGAGGGTCAACTGCCTTGGCTGTGTATATTAAAGCAGGAAATAACATAAATGACAGAAACCAATTTGTGCAGAGTCTCAAAGGGTAACCCTTGGATTGGCTGCTACACATTCAATTTTGCATTCCTTTCCAATATTAAAGACTTCAGGCTCGTTCGAATCTATTTGTTTCACTGGAAGCTTGTTTTCTTTCATTCAGGTTTTGATTTTTCTCAAAGAGAAATATCAAAGGATTGTGGCGCAGCTGGCTGAGTGTCAGCTGCATTAAGATCACTCTGACCAAAAGGTCATGAGTTCGAAGCCAGCCCGGGTTGGAGTGGGTTTCCAACCAATTGTGTAGCCTGTTGTCGACCTTTGCAACCCGAAAGACAGTTGCATCTGTCAAGTAGGAAAATTAGGTACCACCTTAAAGTGTGGGGAGGCTAAATTAACTAATTTATGAGGCCATAAAAAAGACTCCAGCAAAGCACTCCAGTGGGAAGCATGCGGGGAATGCGGAAGTACTTCATCAGTGTCGCAGATGGACGATGAAAGCGACAGCTCCCCTGGCGACCAGAAAAGTTAAATAGCCTCTGTGTATGTCTGTATATGTTGTATGTCAAAATTGGCATTGAATGTTTGCCATATATGTGTACACTGTAATCTGCCCTGAGTCCCCTGCGGGGTGAGAAGGGCGGAATATAAATACTGTAAATAAAGGTATAGATAAAGGTTTTGCCCTGACATTAAGCGTATTTGTGTCCGACTCTGGGACTCATCTTCTAAGCCGAAGAGCCAGCGTTGTCCGTAGACACCTCCTAGGTCATGTGGTCAGCATGACCGCATGGAGCGCCGTTACCTTCCCACAGAAGCGGTACCGACTGATCTACTCACATTTGCATGTTTTCGAACTGCTAGGTCAGCAGAAGCTGGGGCTAACAGCGGGAGCTCACCCCACTCCCTGGATTCAAACCGCCAACCTTTCGAGTTGGCAGCTCAGTGGTTTAACCCGCTGTGCCATCGGGAGGGGGGGGGGGAAGCAAAGGTCAAATAACTATTAATTAGGATTTGTTATCGTTGTGTGCTTCGTTTTTTTCTGTGGGCTGCACCAACTCCTTGTCAGGGCCGTATCCGGCCCGCGGGCCGCATATTGTTCCGGCCGGATCTAACCGTATTGCCAGGAAAAAAATGCATTTCCAGATTCCCCTCATCAATACCAACTTAGGATGAAGCCTAAATAGTTTCAACCATATTTTCTATATATACGTTTCCTCTTTCCTGTGATCTGGGCCCCCACTCCGTCAACATTCAGACTGACGATACTTCAGGCCCGTTTACTCGTATGATCTCTATAAACTATGATGTGCACGTGCACAGATGGCACTGTCTTAAAAACAGCCATAGCCATGGGTACGTATTTCCCCCCCGCCAGGGGCAAAAGGGCTCCCATGTATCGTATGACTTTGCTCCATGCAGCCCTTGGAGAGTGTCGTTGCGCAGCTGCAGCCGGACTTTGCCTGCTCGGCAATGCGTGGGGAGGAGAGGGTCTCTCTGCCAGGCAGGCTCGGGGCGGTGGCGCAGCCCTCCCCTTTCCGTCGGGACCTGCAAAGCAGCTGTGAGGCAAGGAAGGGAAGCCAGGAGAAGGGAAGCAGCCAAAGGCCAAAGTGGTGAGACGAGAAAGGCATGCCAAGTCGAGCCGCGCGCACGTCATGCATCGGTCAGCGCAGCAAAAGCGCTCGGACAACTGAGGCCAGGGAAGAGAAAGACAGAGAGGAAGAGACAGTGGAGACAGGCAATGGAGGAAGAAGAAGAGGAGGAGGAAGAGGAAGAAAAGGAGGAGAGGAAAAAGGTCAAGAGGCGGCCCGAGGGCAACAAGGAACGGCACCCACTGCCCAGCCATCTCAGGAGGAACCGAGTGGAAGAAGGCAGTCTGTTCTGGGTTGGAAGAGACCTCGTGGACAACCAGTCCAACCCTATTCTACCAAGGAGCAGGAAAATCACATTCAAAGCACCCCTGACTCTGACCCCTGACCCCTGATTATCAAACTCTGAGGCAGAGAGTTCCACTGCTGAACAGCTTTCACAGTCAGGAAGTTCTTCCTCATGTTCAGGTGGAATCTCCTTTCCTGTAGTTTGAAGCCATTGTCCCATTGTGTCCTAGTCTCGAGAACTGCTCCCTCCTCCTCCCTATGACTTCCCCTCACATATTGAAACCTGGCCCTCATCCTGTCTCCTCTCAGCCTTCTCTTCTGCAGGCTAAACATGCACAGCTCTTTCAGCCACTCCTCATAGCGCTTGTTGTCCAGACCCTTGACCATTTTAGTCCGGGTCTGGGTAAACCCAGGCCCGGGGGCCAGATGGGGCCCCTTGCGCTCTTTTCTCAGGCCCTCCTCTCTCTCACCATCCTACCCTTCTCTCTTTCCTTCCTCCTTCCCTCCCTCTTTCTCCCTCCCTTCCACCCTCAAATCCTTCCTTCTCTCTCTCTGTCTCTTTCTCCTTCCTTCCTTCCTTCCTTCCTTCCTTCCGTCCGTCCTTCCCTTTTGTCTTTCCTTCCTTCTCTCTTCCCTCCCTCCCCTCCCTCTTTCTTCTTCCCTTCCACCCTTCCTTCCTGCCTTCCTTCCCTCTCTCCCTTTCTCCTTCCATCCTTCCTTCCTTCCTTCCTTCCTTCCTTCCTTCCTTCCTTCCTTCCTTCCTTCCTTCCTTCCTTCCATCCTCCCTCCCTTTCTCCTTCCTTCCTTCCCTCTTTCCCTTTCTCTCTCCTTCCTTCCTTCCTTCCTTCTCTCCCTCCCTTTCTCCTTCCTTCCTTCCTTCCTTCCTTCCTTCCTTCCTTCCTTCCTTCCTTCCTTCCTTCCTTCCCTCTTTCCCTTTCTCTCTCCTTCCTTCCTTCCCTCTCTCCCTTTCTCCTTCCTTCCCTCTCTCCCTTTCTCCTTCCTTCCTTCCTTCCCTCCCTCTCTTTCTCCTTCTCCCCTTCCTTCCTTCCTTCCTTCCTTCTCCCTCCGCCCTATGACTTCCCCTCATATATTGATGCATGGCCCTCATCAGGTCTCCTCACAGCCTGCAGGCGAAACATGCCCAGCTCTTTAAGCCACTCCTCATAGCATTTGTTCTCCAGACCCTTGATCCTTTGAGCCTCCCTCCTCTGGACACATTCCAGCTTAGAGTGAACTCCCTTCAATGGCGGTGCCCAGAATTGGACACAGTGTGATTCCTATCCTATGCTCGTGCCCCAGAGAGACAGAATGGAAGAGCTGTTGAGGAGTTGGGTATTCAGTCAGATAACTAGGTTCCATCAGCGCTGCCTCTGGAAAATCCTACAAATCTCTTGGGAAGACAAGTGGACAAATGTCAATGTGCTGGAAGAAGCAAAGACCACCAGCATTGAAGCGATGGTCCTCCGCCATCAACTCCCCTGGACGGCCACATTGTCCGGATGCCCAACCAAATGTTGGAGGACAGGAAAAGAGATTGAAAGATGGGCTCAAAGCCAACCTTAAAAACTCTGGCATAGACACTGAGAACTGGGAAGCCCTGGCTCTTGAGTGCTCCAGCTGGAGGTCAGGTGTGACCAGCAGTGCTGCAGAATTTGAAGAGGCACAAATGGAGGGTGAAAGAGAGAAACGTGCCAAGAGGAAGGCGCATCAAGGCAACCCAGACCGGGACCACCTTCCACCTGGAAACCGATGCCCTCACTGCGGGAGAACATGTGGGTCAAGAATAGGGCTCCACAGCCACCTACGGACCCACCGACAGAACACCGATCCTACTCGGACTACGAGGGATCGCCTAAGGAAGGATTCAGTCAGGTAACTAGGCTATGCATTCTTCAAGGCAAGGCTAACCTGGCACATGGCCTGTGGTTCTCCTCGCAGCACATCTTCTGTGCCACCTCCTCCTTTGTGTTTTCTTTCTGAACCACACTGCATGTCCTACCACCTTGCTCTCTGCAACTCCATATCCTACGTTTCAGTCAGTCCTTTCCTGATTCCTCTGCATTTGCTTTTTACTTCTTCTTAAAAGTCTGCATGCCTTTGCAAACGGTGTGTGTGAATTCCCGTCTAGTTTGGTCCCAAGACTTCAAGACTCGGCTGCATGCTCAGCCGTTCCTTCTGGACTTCTGGCTGCGCTCTGGGATGCAACACACGGCAGGATCTGCGCACACTGCGGGGATCTCCTGGACTTGGTTTCCCCAAGGCGCAAGATGGGACCATAAGGCTAGCAACACAAAAAGCAGCTGCCAGGAAGATAGAGAGATAGCAGGACACAGCCGGTTGCCCGAGTTGAGCTCAGGGACTACAGGACAGGCCAAAGGGGCAACAGAGGAAGATGGGCACAGAAGGGCTGAAGGGCCTGGAAGACCTCGCCTTGCGCATGTGACTGTGGGTCTGCTGGAGAAGGGTCCGGGCCGGGACTCACCATTCATCTGGGAGGGCGATAGGGAGTAGTCTCTGTTGGAGTAGCGCTTGTCACCCTTCAGGCCCCGGCTCTGCCGCGCCGAGCCTTCCAACATGTTGATGATCTCGCTGCGGTCAATGTTGCGGAGGGCCGTGTAGAGGTTCTCCACTGTCAAAGGACGAGAAGGAAAAAAGGAATCAGCAAGGACGTCGCGCTGAAAGAAGGATGCGTCATGAGATCTGGTGTGTGGGAGACGTCAACGACAAAGATTTCTCAGTTGCATTGAATTACTGTATATACTCAAGTATAAGCCTAGTTTTTCAGCCCCTTTTTTTAGGCTGAAAAATCTCCCCTCGGCTTATACTCGAGTCAAGGTTATTTATTATTTTATTCTGTTATTAGTATTATTTTTATTTCATATATTATTTTATTACATTTACAATATTTTACTCTATTATTATTGTGCCGTCCGCCCAGACGATATAAAAAATAAAACTGTGACGTGCTTTTCTCTATGTCTGAGCGAACTGCAGGTGTCTATATTGAGAAGCTTGAGATACTCAGCAACTGAGACTATTACTGGTTTAAACAGGATTGTGGGGCACCGGGATTGTGGCGCAACTGGTTGATATATTTATTTATTTATTTATTTATTTGCTGCATTTGTTGACCGCCGCTCTCAGCCCTGGGGCGACTCGCGGCGGTGTACAACATATAAAAAACAGTTTACAATAAAGCACACAAACATCAACATAACCATATTACATATTAATCTAAATTACACTAACTAATCCGCACCGTCACAACAAGGAATCATCATAGTCAATCTCATAATCCATATTCCGTTCCAAATGTCCTTACCAGTTAATGTAGCACTCATTTAAATGCCTTCTCGAATAGCCAGGTCTTTAGGCTCTTACGGAAAGCCATAAGGGAGGGCGCCTGTCTGATGTCAACAGGGAGGGTGTTCCACAGCCGGGGGGCCACCACCGAGAAGGCCCTCTCTCTCGTCCCCGCCAGACGAGCCTGTGAGGCAGGCGGGATCGAGAGAAGGGCCTCCCCAGACGATCTCAAGGCCCTCGTGGGCTCATAGGCCGAGATGCGGTCCGAAAGGTATTTTGGGCCGGAACCGTTTAGGGCTTTGTAGGATAACACCAGCACCTTAAATTGGGCCCGGTAGCAGATCGGCAGCCAGTGGAGCTGGGACAACAAGGGCGTTGTGTGCTCCCTGCGTCCCGCTCCCGTTAGTAACATGGCTGCCGCGCGCTGGACTAGCTGAAGCTTCTGGGCCGTCTTCAAGGGCAGCCCCACGTAGAGAGCGTTGCAGTAGTCAAGGCGGGATGTGACCAGAGCGTGTACCACCGTGGCCAAGTCAGACTTCCCAAGGTACGGGCGCAGCTGGCACACCAGCCTAAGCTGTGCAAATGCTCCCCTGGTCACCCCTGAAACCTGGGGATCCAGGCTCAAAGATGAATCCAGGGTCACACCCAAGCTGCGAACCTGCGCCTTCAAGGGGAGTGCGACCCCGTCCAGCACAGGCTGTAACCCTATGCCCTGTTCGGCCTATATATTGTCCTTTTCCTAACTAGTGAATCAAAAACTATAAATGCTGATAGGAAATCAAAACAGAACTGATAGCCACCTATAAGAATGTAAGTAGGCATGCATGTACAATGACAACCTTTTCAAAACTATGTCAATTTGGGGATTGTAGTATATCTATTATTTGTATGTTGCTGTGTTTCTTATTTAGTGAATTAAAACATCATAACACCTGATGAAGACATTGCGAAACAAGGGAAACAACCCGGGAGACCTTGTTGTGTGTCACTGTCACTGATGTTGTTTATGGAAGAAGATCCTTCGACAACATAGAAAGTGTTATTTTGTGCCACTGTGCCTGATATTGTTTAACTGTTGTTTTGGAAGCTCTAAGCTCATTGTGTTGACGAAATATTGATAAACCATGTGTCACTGTTTCTGATGTTGTTTATGAAAGAAGATCTTTCGATAATATAGGAAGTGTTATTTTGTGTCACTGTGCCTGACATTATGTAATTGTGATTTTGGAAGCTCTAGTTTTACTATGTTAACAAAGTATTGAAAAATTATCTTCCAATTATAAACAGTCTTTAATTAATCGTGTGAATGTTCTCATGTTACATTCAATGTAGAAATTCTTAGAATATAGAAATTGTGATTGGCAATCTACAGTTTTTGTAATTGTTGTTAATGCTATAAATTGTGGCGCAGCTGGCTGAGTGTCAGCTGCATTAAGATCACTCTGACCAAAAGGTCATGAGTTCGAAGCCAGCCCGGGCTGGAGTGGGTGTCCAGCCATTGTGTAGCCTGTTGTCGACCTTTGCAACCCAAAAGACAGTTGCATCTGTCAAGTAGGAAAATAAGGTACCACCTTGTGTGGGAGGCTAAATTAACTAATTTATGAGGCCATAAAGAAAACTCCGGGATGTGGAATGCGGAAGAACTTCATCGGTATCGCTGATGGACGATGAAAGCAGCAGCTCTCCTGGAGGCCAGAAAAAAGTTAAATAGCCTCTGTGTATTGTCTGTATTTGTTGTCTGTCAAACTGGCAATTGAGAAGGTTGAGTTATATAGTTATAGAGAGAGAGTCTTGACTGCTTTGTCTCCAGAACTAACCTTAAGTTATAGATAGGGGGAAAACCTGCTTTTTTCTAAACCACAACAGCTTAAGGTTAGGGTGTTAAGATTCCAGGATATGTTTGCCATATATGTGTATACTGTAATCTGCCCTGAGTCCCCTGCGGGGTGAGAAGGGCGGAATATAAAAACTGTAAATAAATAAATGAATAAATAAACATCAAAAAAGATATTTATTTATTCAAAGTTCTTGAAGACTTGGCACAGTTCATCAAAGTTGCAAATAAACAGTCAATAGATGAAACTACAAAAAATATTATTTCCTTTCTTTAGTTACAGAGGTAACCCTTTTCTCCAGATGGCAGATAAGATCCTGGAATCTTAACACCCTAACCTTAAGCTGTTGTGGTTTAGAAAAAAGCAGTTTTCCCCCTATCTATAACTTAAGGTTAGTTCTGGAGACAAAGCAGTCAAGACTCTCTCTCTATAACTATATAACTCAACCTTCTCAATTAAGCTTATCTGTCTATAATATCTCAATACAGCTCAATACACAATATGTTGTTGTTGTTCATTCGTTCAGTCGTCTCCGACTCTTCGTGACCTCATGGACCAGCCCACGCCAGAGCTCCCTGTCGGCCGTTACCACCCCCAGCTCCCTCAAGGTCAGTCCAGTCACTTCAAGGATGCCATCCATCCATCTTGCCCTTGGTCGGCCCCTCTTCCTTTTGCCTTCCACTTTCCCCAGCATAATTGTCTTCTCTAGGCCAATACACAATATACTATCTATATTAACTCAATATAGCTTACTCAGTTTAGTTTTTGCAATGGTTTTCCCAGAGCTAACTGCCTAGCCGTCAGCACATCTGAAGTCTTTCCTCAAACTGAAAAGGCAGGGGAGAATCTAAAATGGAGATCTTTCCCTGGGAGAAAAGGCGGTCCCTAAACTCAAAGAGCTGCTCTCTAAGCCAATGGTTGCAAAGAGACCTGCAGACTCTGATACTATTAACTTTTAAGAAAATGCAAGAGGAAGCAACCTCAAGCAATCTCAAGGCAAATCAGGATCCTGGGAGACGGAACAATTATGATTATTATTATTACATATTATTGCATTTATTATTTTACTCTATTATTACTGTTATTATTGCATTTCCATTATTTTACTATTATTATTATTATTATTATTACATTCATAATTTTATTCTCTTTATTATTTTTGGAAGGATACGTAAATACACTTACATTGAAGAAGGTTAGAATAATGATTTAATCAGAGTTGGGCAGTCTTATCTCAAATTACAATTTTATGTAAATGTTCAACACCATTTCACCTCCAGATGCCTCAATTAATGTAATTTTATTGTTATCTATTTTTATTTCGAAATTTACCAGTAGTGGCTTCATTTCTCACCCTTGGCTTATACTCGAGTCAATATGTTTTCCCAAGTTTTTGTGGTAAAATTAGGTGTCTCGGCTTATATTCGGGTCGGCTTATACTCGGGTATATATGGTAATTTGGATAATGTCTCACTGACAGAATAGTCAGGGTTTTTTTTTCATGTTAGGAGCGACTTAAGAAACTACAAGTCGCTTCTGGAGTGAGAGAATTGGCTGTCTGCAAAGACGTTGCTTGGATGTTTTTGATGTTTTACCATCCTTGCGGGAGGCTTCTCTCATGTCCCCCGCATGAGGAGCTGGAGCTGACAGAGGGAGCTCATCCACCTCTCCCTGGATTCAAACCTGCGACCTATTGGTCTTCAGTCCTGCCAGCACAGGGGTTTAACCCACTGCGCCACCGGGGGCTCCTCAATAATAATAATAATAATAATAATAATAATAATAATAATCTTTATTTATACCCGCCACCATCTCCCCAAAGCCAGGGGACACCCGGATGTTTTAATGTTTTACCATCCTTGTGGGAGGCTTCTCTCATGTCCCCGCATGGGGAAGCTGGAGCTGACAGAGGGAGCTCATCCGCGCTTCCCCCGGATTTGAACCTCCGACCTGTGGGTCTTCAGTCCTACTAGCACAAGGGTTTAACTCATTGCATCACTGGGGGCTCAATAATAATAATAATAATAATAATAATAATAATAATAATAATAATAATAATGGCATTTTAAAAAGGGTTCCGATTGCATTTATTCTCCAGTGCACATGCACCCAGAGAAGGATATGGACCTTGGGAAACTATAACTCCCATGACTGCATAGTATGGAGCTATGATATTTAATGTGGGGTGCAAGAGCATTCATTCCATAGTGTAAATGCACCAAGGGAAGGGTATGGACCTTGGGAAACTATGACTCCCAGGACTGCACAGCATGGAGACATGGAATAACAACAACAACAACAACAACAACAACAACAACAACAACATCACACAGTCCTAAACTCTTGGGAAGTGTTCAGTGAGACATAATTAACTAAAAGATAAATAAACATGGCCATGGCCGGCAGGGAGCTCTGGGCTGGTCGATGAGGTCGGAAGAGACTGAACAAATAAACAACAACAACAATAACAACAAACATTACAACAAACCTACCCTTTTCTTTGTTGCCATTTGATGTAAGATACACCATTTGCTATACTATACTATGCATTTGATATAAGGGTCACCACTTACAATAAGGTAAAGGTCAAGGTTTCAACCTGATATTAAGTCTATTTGTGCACGACTCTGGGACTCTGGTGCTCATCTCCATTTCTAAGCTGAAGAGCCAGCATTGTCCATAGACACCTCCAAGGTCGTGTGGCCAGCACGACTGCATGGAGCGACTTGAGAAACTGCAAGTAACTTCTGGTGTGAGAGAATTGGCCATCTGCAAGGATGTTGCCCAGAGGATGCCTGGATGTTTTGATGTTTTTACCATCCTTGTGGGAGGCTTCTCTCATGTCCCTGCATGGGGAGCTGGAGCTGACAGAGGGAACTCATCTGTGCTCTCCCCGGATTTGAACTTATTGATCTACTCAAATTTGCATATTTCTGAACGGCTAGGTTGGCAGAAGCTGGGGCTAACAGTGGGAGCTCACCCTGCTCCCCAGATTCAAACCGCCAACCTTTTGGTTAGCAAACTCAGTGGTTTAACCTGCTTTTATTTATTTTTTTGGTCATGTCAGGAGCGACTTGAGAAACTGCAAGTCACTTCTGCTGTGAGAGAATTGGCCGTCTGCAAGGATGTTGCCCAGGGGATGTTGCCTGGATGTTTTGATGTTTTTACCATCCTTGTGGGAGGCTTCTCTCATGTCCCCGCATGGGGAGCTGGAGCTGACAGAGGGAGCTCATGGAGTGCCATTACCTTCCTGAGCGGTACCTATTGATCTACTCACATTTGCATGTTTTTGAACTTCTAGGTTGGCAGAAGCTGGGGCTAACAGTGGGAGCTCACCCTGCTCCCCAGATTCAAACTGCCAACCTTTTGGTCAGCAAGCTCAGTGGTTTAACCTGCTTTTTTATTTTTTGTCGTGTCAGGAGCGGCTTGAGAAACTGCAAGTCACTTCTGGTGTGAGAGAATTGGCCGTCTGCAAGGACGTTGCCCAGGTGATGCCTGGATGTTTTGATGTTTTTACCATCCTTGTGGGAGGCTTCTCTCATGTCCCCGCATGGGGAGCTGGAGCTGACAGAGGGAGCTCATGGAGTGCCATTACCTTCCTGCCGGAGTGGTACGTATTGATCTACTTACATGTGCATGTTTTTGAACTGCTAGGTTGGCAGAAGCTAACAGTGGGAGCTCACCCTGCTCCCCAGATTTAAACTGCCGACCTTTTGGTCAGCAAGCTCAGTGGTTTAACCTGCTTTTTTATTTTTTGTTGTGTCAGGAGCGACTTGAGAAACTGCAAGTCGCTTCTGGTGTGAGCGAATTGGCCGTCTGCAAGGACGTTGCCCAGGGGATGCCCAGATGTTTTGATGCTTTACCATCCTTGTGGGAGGCTTCTCTCATGTCCGCATGGGGAGCTGGAGCTGACAGAGGGAGCTCATCCACGCTCTCCCAGATTCGAACCTGCAACCTGTCGGTCTTCAGTCCTGCCTGCACAGGGGTTTAACCCACTGCGCCGAGAACCACTGGTGTAAAGGTTTCCCCTGACATTAAGTCTCATCATGTCTGACTCTGGGGGTTGGTGCTCATTTCCATTTCGAAGCTGAAGAGCCGGCACTGTCTGTAGACACCTCCAAGGTCATGTGGCCACAGGCATGATGATGATGATGATGATTATTATTATTTGGGTGGATGTTTGGCACCCAAATACCTGGGAGTCACTCTGGACCGTTCCCTGACCTACAAGAAGCACTGCCTGAACATCAAGCAAAAAGTGGGCGCTAGAAACAATATCAGACGAAAGCTGACTGGCACAACCTGGGGATCACAACCAGACACAGTGAAGACATCTGCCCTTGCGTTATGCTACTCTGCTGCTGAGTGTGCATGCCCAGTGTGGAACACACTGAAGCGGTACCTATTGATGATTTACTATAATTTGCTAACTCATATGTATTCTGCAAAGAATGTGGTGCTTCCACTGCACATCTCCTTGTGCAGAGTTCACACCTCATGAGAACTTGGCCAAAGGAAAAACAGAAGACGTCCCTCTCCCCAGTACGAGGATGCCCGCAAGCTCTTCCACCCGCTGTTCATGACTCACTGTTGGCACTCTGTCCCCCACGGCTGGTCCAGAGGTTCAGCAACGCCATGCTCTGCTCCAGCAGGGAGTTGGGGTTCTCCACACGGATCCTGTTGATGTCATCCACTCCAAACTGCAGCTCCCGGGCTAATTCTGTTGCAAGAGGCAAATGCAGAACACAACGTGGCATCAGGCATACGTCCAATAAAGCTTTTTACGTCTTCTTACAAGTCCCACCCGTACTCCCCATAGTTTGAATGAATGTTTCCCTGCTAGGACAGGGCCTGCACCTTGTTTTTGCAACAACAACAACAAAAACAAACCTGGACATTTCCCCTCAAATGGAATGGACTATCTAATAATTTCCGGAGGTGGATATGGTCTCGGAAGTGGTCTAGGGGTCAAAAAGTGGTCCCTGGAGTTCGCCTGCATCTGAGCTACACACATTCTTTTCCTAGTAGTAGTAGTAGTAGTAGTAGTAGTAGTAATAGTAATAATAATAGATAAAAAGTAGACAACAGATCCCAAATGTAGACTCTGCAAGGAAGCAGATGAAACAATAGATCCCATCCTCAGCTGCTGCAAGAAGATCGTGCAGACAGACTACAAGCAGAGGCACAACACCGTTGCTCAGATGATTCATTGGAACTTGTGCCACAAATACCATCTGCCTGCGACAAAGAACTATAATACTTATATAATAATAATAATAATAATAATAATAATAATAATAATAATTTTAATAATAATAATAACAATAGATCCCATCCTCAGCTGCTGCAAGAAGATTGTGCAGACAGACTACAAGCAGAGGCACAACACCGTTGCTCAGATGATTCATTGGAACTTGTGCCACAAAGACCATCTGCCTGCAACAAAGAACTATAATACTTATAATAATAATAATAATAATAATAATAATAATAATAATAATTCAAATAATAATTTGAATAATAATAATAACAATAGATCCCATCCTCAGCTGCTGCAAGAAAATCGCGCAGATAGACTACAAGCAGAGGCACAACAACACCGTTGCTCAGATGATTCATTGGAACTTGTGCCAGCGACAAAGAACTACTGCTTATATAATAATAATAATAATAATAATTTGAATAATAATAACAATAGATCCCATCCTTAGCTGCTGCAAGAAAATCGCGCAGATAGACTACAAGCAGAGGCACAACACCGTTGCTCAGATGATTCATTGGAACTTGTGCCACAAATACCATCTGCCTGCGACAAAGAACTATAATACTTATATAATAATAATAATAATAATAATAATAATAATAATAATAATTTTAAAAACAGATGAAACAATAGATCACATCCTCAGCTGCTGCAAGCAGATTGTGCAGACAGACTACAAGCAGAGGCCTAACACCGTTGCTCAGATGATTCACTGGAACTTGTGCCACAAATACCATCTGCCTGCCACAAAGAACTGGTGGGATCACATAATAATAATAATAATAATAATAATAATAAATTTGAATAATAATAATAACAATAGATCCCATCCTCAGCTGCTGCAAGAAAATCGCGCAGATAGACTACAAGCAGAGGCACAACAACACCGTTGCTCAGATGATTCATTGGAACTTGTGCCACAAACACCATCTGCCTGCCACAAAGAACTATAATACTTATATTATAATAATAATAATAATAATAATAATAATAATTTGAATAATAATAACAACAATAGATCCCATCCTCAGCTGCTGCAAGAAGATCGTGCAGACAGACTACAAGCAGAGGCACAACACCGTTGCTCAGATGATTCATTGGAACTTGTGCCACAAACACCATTTGCCTGCAACAAAGATATAATAATAATAATAATAATAATAATAATAATAATAATAATTTGTATAATAATAATAACAATAGATCCCATCCTCAGCTGCTGCAAGAGGACTGTGCAGACAAACTACAAGCAGAGGCACAACGCTGTTGCTCAGGTGATCCATTGGAACTTGTGCCACAAACACCTTCTGCCTGCAACAAAAGAACTGGTGGGATCACAAGCCGGAAAAAGTTACAGAGAATGAACACGTCAAGCTACTCTGGGACTTCTGGATTCAGATAGACAGAGTTTTGGAGCAGAATACTCCTGACCTCACAATTGTGTTAAAAAACAAAGTACGGATCGTCGATGTTGCAATCCCAGGAGACAGCAGGATTGAAGAGAAACAACTGGAAAAGCTGACACGATATGAGGATTTAAAAATCGAACTGCAAAGACTCTGGCACAAGCCAGTCAAGGTGGTCCCAGTGGTGATCGGCACACTGGGTGCAGTGCCTAAAGACCTTGGCCTGCACTTAAACACAATCGGCGCTGACAAGATTACCATCTGCCAGCTGCAGAAGGCCACCTTACTGGGATCTGCACGCATTATTCGCCGATACATCACACAGTCCTAGACACTTGGGAAGTGTCCGACGTGTGATCCAATTCAACAGCCAGCAGAGCGTCTGCTGTGGACTCATCTTGTTGTGTTTCAAATAATAATAATAATAATAACAATAAAAAACATCACACAGTCCTAGACACTTGGGAAGTGTCCGACGTGTGATCCAATACAACAGCCAGCAGAGTGTCTGCTGTGGACTCATCTTGTTGAGTTTCAATAATAATAATAATAATAATAATAATAGCGTTTGATTGCCTGGCAGTGCCTGGAGCAATCTTTTGTTGAGAGGTGATTAGACTACCATGTCAGACTACACAGAGAAGCCATTGAATTCCACAAGCATGTGGACAATTTCAACAGAAAGGAGGAAACCATGAAAATGGACAAAATCTGGCTAGCAGTATTAAAAAACTCTAAAATTAGAACAGCACAACAACAGAGAGGAAACAAAAAAGGACATCTAATCACCTCTCAACAAAAGATTGCTCCAGGCACTGCCAGGCAATCAAATGCTAATCAAGGTGGTCAGTTGAAACATTCACACCTAACTCCAGCAGACAAGAGTCCTTTGTCCCACCCTGGTCATTCCACAGATATATAAACCCTTTTTCCTAGTTCCAACAGACCTCACTACCTCTGAGGATGCTTGCCATAGATGCAGGCGAAACGTCAGGAGAGAATGCCTCTAGAACATGGCCATATAGCCTGAAAAAACCTACAACAACCCAGTGATTCCGGCCATGAAAGCCTTCAACAATACATTGTGCCTTTTTGGTCTATGAGTAGCCTCCATGTCACTCACCAGCCCAACTGAGGCCCAGATGTTCCGCAATGACAGCCATTTTCATGTCAGTCCTGTCCTTCTCGGTGCTGCTGACGGAGCCTAAAGGGACGACGGAAGAGAGAGGACTCGTCACCTCATCACACTGATGCAATGGAACGGATGAAAACGTTGGGCTGAGTAGAGCTCCTCTTTTCAATGAAACGGACCATTTCCCTACCATCATCACACTGTTAAATGTATCTGTGTTACTCAGTTGTACTCAGCATTCTTTCAGTTCATTTGCCATCACACTGCAATGTGGCCCCGCTCAACATCCCTCCCCAGCTGTTACATGGAAGCAAGGAAGCAGAGAGGGAAAGCGGTGATGCTCTCTCTCTCTCTTTCCTGCCCCACAGAGAAGGGTATAGACCTTGGAAAACTATGTCTCCCAGGACTGCACAGCATAGAGACATGGCGTGATGATGATGATGATGATGATGATGATGATGATAATAATAATAATAATAATAATAATAATAATAATAATGCGAATCCAAAATCGAACTGTAAAGACTCTGGCACAAACCAGTAAAGGTGGTCCCAGTGGTGATCAGCACACTGGGTGCAGTTCCCTAAAGACCTTGGCCTGCACTTAAACACAATCGGCGCTGACAAAATTACCATCTGCCAGCTGCAGAAGGCCACCTTACTGGGATCTCAGCTGCTGCAAGAAGATCACTCTAGACAGACTACAAGCAGAGGCACAACGCTGTTGCTCAGATGATTCATTGGAACTTGTGCCACAAACACGATCTGCCTGCAACAAGGAACTGGTGGGATCACAAGCCGGAAAAAGTTACAGAGAATGAACATGTCAAACTCCTCTGGGACTTCCGGATTCAGACAGACAGAGTTTTGGAGCACAATACTCCTGACCTCACAATCGTGTTAAAAAACAAAATGGATTGTCGATGTTGCAATCCCAAGCAACAGCAGGAAACAACTGGAAAAGCTGACACAATATGAGGATTTAAAGATCGAACTGCAAAGACTCTGGCACAAGCCAGTCAAGGTGGTCCCAGTGGTGATCGGCACACTGGGTGCAGTGCCTAAAGACCTTGGCCTGCACTTAAACACAATCGGCACAGATACCATCTGCCAGCTGCAGAAGGCCACCTTACTGGGATCTGCACGCATTATTCGCTGATACATCACACAGTCCTAGACAATTGGGAAGTGTCCGACGTGTGATCCAATTCAACAGCCAGCAGAGTATCTGCTGTGAACTCATCTTGTTGTGTTTCAAATAATAATAATAATACTAATAATAATAATAATAATAATTTATTTATACCCTGCCACCATCTCCCCACTGGGGACTCGATAATAATAATAATAAATGTAGTAATAATAATAAAGTGGAAGTGTTTGACTTGTGATTTTTTGATATGAAATCAAGCATATAGATCTCGTTTGCTGTGACATACTGTGCTTTTGTGTCAGTAAAATAATAATAATAATAACTACCTGCTTTTTTTTTTTTTTTTTTTTTTTTTTTCTTTTTGAGGAGAAAAAAAAAAAAAAAATAATAATAATAATAATAATAATAATAATAATAATAATAATAATAGCATTTAAAATGGGTCCCAAATGAATTTATTCTCTAGTGCAGATGCATCCAGAGAAGGGTATGGACCTTGGGAAACTATAACTCCCAGGAGGACTCCATCGCATGGAGCCATGGCATTCAAAGTGGGGTGCAAGGGCATTCATTCCATACTGTAAATGCACTAAGAGAAGGGTATGGACCTTGGAAAACTATGATTCTCAGGACTGTACAGCATGGAGATATGGCATAATAATAATAATAATAATAATAATAATAATAATAATAATAATGGCATTTAAAATGGGTCCTGACTGCATTTAACCAGAGAAGGGTATGGATCTTGGAAAACTATGATTCTCAGGACTGTACAGCATGGAGATATGGCATAATAATAATAATAATAATAATAATAATAATAATAATAATAATAATGGCATTTAAAATGGGTCCTGACTGCATTTAACCAGAGAAGGGTATGGATCTTGGAAAACTATGATTCTCAGGACTGTACAGCATGGAGATATGGCATAATAATAATAATAATAATAATAATAATAATAATAATAATAATAATGGCATTTAAAATGGGTCCTGACTGCATTTATTCTCCAGTGCAGATGCATCCAGAGAAGTATAACTCCCAGGACCCCATAATATGGAGCCATGGTATTTAAAGTGGGGTCCAAGAGCAATCATTCCATACTGTAAATGCACCAAGAGAAGGGCATGGACTTTGGGAAACTATGACTCCCAGGACTGCACGTCATGGAGATATGTTTCAAATAATAATAATAATAATAATAATAATAATAATAATAATAATAATAATAATGGCATTTAAAATGGGTCCTGACTGCATGTAACCAGAGAAGGGTATGGATCTTGGAAAACTATGACTCCCAGGATCCAATAGTATGGAGCCATGGTATTTAAAGTGGAGTCCAAGAGGAATCATTCCATACTGTAAATGCACCAAGAGAAGGGTATGGACTTTGGGAAACTATAACTCCTGGGACTGCACAGCATGGAGATACGGCATAATAGTAGTAGTAGTAGTAGTAGTAGTAATAATAATAATAATAATAATAATAATGGCATTTAAAATGGGTCCTGACTGCATGTAACCAGAGAAGGGCATGGACCTTGGAAAACTATGACTATAGTATGGAGCCATGGTATTTAAAGTGGAGTCCAAGAGGAATCATTCCATACTGTAAATGCACCAAGAGAAGGGTATGGGCTTTGGGAAACTATAACTCCTGGGACTGCACAGCATGGAGACATGGCATAATAACAATAATAATCATTCTTTCCTGGCTTTCCCGTGCAACACAAGGCACAGATATATCATGGAAGGAAGGGAAGGGAAGGACCCGGAAAGGCTTTCCCTAACAAGGATAGTTTTGGCTCCTCCCACAATTTGGGGAAAGGTGTTGGGAACCAGCCTGTGTTTGTGTTTCAGAATCCTGGTGTGGGAAATGATGAGAGAAATGATGGTGCCGAAGCTGCGGTACAAGATGGAGATGGTTTGGTCAATGATTTTCATGCAGACATGACAGAGAGGCCCCAGTGCAAAGGGCAGTTTCTCATGAGAATATTCCTTCTGAGCCTAGCAATGATGGTTCACTCCCTCTCTCTGTGAGCTCTCAAGATTTGGGTTTGGAAAACAATCTGACACCTGGGAATTTTAATGAGCAGCCAGATAGGGAGCTGAAGAATAGGAGGCTGGAGATTAGCCAAGATTGACAGCAAATGCAGTGTTTACGTTGCTCTGATAAGGGGTAAATGTGGGGAAAAGCGAAACCAATTTCTGAGTTTTGGGATATAAGGTTTGCCTCAAGGGAAAACCTTTTAGATTAGGCATCGTTTGGAAATCAAGTTCATGCACTATGGAAATCCAGTTCAAGGAGTCTTGTCCCTGTGGTGTTGTTTAGCCTTGTGGATTGTCTTTGCATCCTGTTGATTCCTGCCTGGATAAATGCTGTCTTGGATTGCTTTTATATCTGGTGTGGACATTTCTCTATGTTACTACCTTTTATGGACTTATTACTTTTTGGAGCCTTCTGATTTTCTTACAAGCATTTATTTCTTCTGGCTATTTACTAAGCTTCAATAAAAGAAGATTTGTTTCTTCACTCTTCGTGTGGTACGTTTTAAAGTCAGAGGGCTTTTTCCTGACCTGGAGTGCAACAAAAGGTTCCATTTTAAACCTGGGAACAATGAATGTCATCACATTACAGAAATGGCCAAACATCCGGATGATTCCCAAAAACCCGCTTCCCTACTCGCTCCTGAAACATTTGAAAAGAATGCTGGCGCCCACGCTTAAAAGAGGCAAAGAATGCTCTCTGCTACACTTGAAACCAAACTAGTGTGATGAGGAGGAGAGTGGCTTCCCGGATGTTAAGGGTAACACTCAGTGGAACTGAGTCAATGTGTGGAAGTGGCTCCACTGCCCTGGCTTTGGCCACATTATGTTTTGCCGCACCCGGCTTCATTCCTACCCAAAGTGCTGTCGCTGAGGAGGCTGTATCTCTCGCGAAGGGCCAGCGGCGTCAACGTTCTCCTTCGCTCCTCACTTCCGGAACTCTGGGAAGAACGGGGAAAAGGGCAGTTTGAGAAAACAACAGATTGAGAAAAGACTTCATTTCCTCCTACAATGCTCAAAGGGTGATTACTCCACAACCTTGCTTCTGTTCAAAATAAGTGAAATGAGTGGGATGCGCCACAAAATGCTTCATCATGTGGGATGTGGCTGTTCAAGCCAGTCATGAACTCTTCCACGAGATGGGTTGCTGTGAGTTTTCCGGTTTCTCCAAACAATCATCCTCAAGGCATGACTTTCTTAAGCGTAGTGTGACATTTTCCCAATATGGTTAATTTTTTTTCTGTGTGTTGTTGTCTAGGGGATTATTTCTGCAATGAGGTGAGAGATTGTCAGGAGAGCATGCTTCTGGAACATGGCCAGGCAGCCTGGAAAACTCACAGCAACCCAGCGATTCCAGCCATGAAAGCCTTCGACAATACAATTTGTAGATTGGAAACCATTCTACAAATTGTGTTGTCGAAGGCTTTCATGGTTGGAATCGTTGGGTTGCTGTAAGTTTTCCAGGCTGCCTGGCCATGTTCCAGAAGCATGCTCTCCTGACGTTTTGCCCACATCTTTGGCAGGCATCCTCAGAGGTTATGAGTCCTGTTGGAAACTAGGCAAGTGGGGTTTATATATCTGTGGAATGATGTCCAGGGTGGGAGAAAAAAAAGAACTCTTCTCCGTTTGAGGCAAGTGGGAATGTTGCAATTGGCCACCTTGATTAGCATTGAATGGCCTTGCAGTTTCAAGGTCTGGCTGCTTACTGCTTGGTGGAATCCTTTGTCGGGAGGTGATTAGCTGGCCCTGGTTGTTTGCTATCTGGATTTCCCGTTTTCCGAGTGTTCCTCTTTATTTACCGTCCTAATTTTAGGCCGTGATTATTAATAGTAATAATAATGATAATAACAATGTGATGGCGCATCTGTCCCCTCTTGTATGTGAATGTACAGTTGAATTGTTTGGCTATCTACTGCTTTCTATCAATGTTGTTTGCATCTGTTGAATTGCCTTCCCTGCTTAATTGTTGGCTCCTCCCCTTCCTGGGGAAGAGGGCAGGGCTTCCTTTTCATTCTACCATCCGACAGCTTTATAGATGGATGTGAGAAAGACTTGGCTCTAAAGCCCTTGTTTAAGCTATCTCTCATCACCAATTCTCAGGTTTTTACCCTTGAGACTCACACTTCATACCCAGATTTCCCTGGACGACGTTGAGGAGTCTCAAGCGCCTTCAAACCAGTCCTTTGGCACCAGAGGAAGACTTTGTGCCTTCAAATATAGGCCATTAGGACTGGAGTTGTGGATGCTCCGGCATTCACAACCATTGAGAAAAGAGGGAACCTGGAAAGCTTCTCAGCTGCAAACTCCTTGGACCCAAGACTTCAGAGACTGTAACATATATTTTCTTTATCCCTGTTGAAACATCAGGTTTATGCCTAAGAAAGATAACTCATTGTGAACAATAAAGACCATTTCGAGTTATCTGTTGTGTCTTGGTCCTTGGGAGTCCCAGTTTCCTAAAGGAGGGCAAGAAGCAATCCCCTGGGGAGAGATATCACGTCCATGTTTCTTTCACTAAGATCTAGAGACCCCAGGCGCGACGGCACAAACAACAACAAAAAACAACAACAACAATGCCTATGGAAACATATGAATTGTAGTTTTACAAGGCACTTCCCCTGCCACAGAGTTCACCAAACTACATCTCCCATGATTTTATAGCATTGTTCCATGGCAGTTAAAGCAATGCCAGGCGGAAATAATTCTACAGCATAGATGCACCCTTAAAACAGACAGAGAGAGAGAGAGAGGAAGAGAATACTATAACTCCCAGAATGCCCTAACCAGTAATGCCTAGGACTATGTTTTGGAGAGATTCTGTGAGTTGTCGTCCTCAAAAGCCACCGTTCCAGAGTTTCCGACCTGCATGACTAAATAACCGGCGCTTTGCAAGCCAAAATTTGCAGAAAATGGCTGCAGGAAAGATTTGCACTCCTCTCCGAACTCTCCGAATGGATGGTTTCCTTCCTCAAGTCCTCTCTGGGCTCTTTGACAAATTGCAGCTGACAGCTCCCTGCTCTGAGCTTTCTTTCTCTTGCTGTTGGAGGCACGTGTGAATGCTGCAATTGGCCAGCTTGATTAGCACTGAATAGCCTTGCAGCTTCAAAGCCTGGCTGCTTTCTGCCTGGGGAATCTCTTGTTGGGAGGTATTATCTGGCCTGATTGTTTCTTCTCTGGAATCCCCCTGTTACAGCTTGGGCGAAATGTCATAGAATGATAGAATCAAAGAGTTGGAAGAGACCTCCTGGGCCATCCAGTCCAACCCCATTCTGCCAAGAAGCAGGAATATTGCATTCACCCCTGACAGATGGCCATCCAGCCTCTGTTTAAAAGCTTCCAAAGAAGGAGCCTCCACCACACTCCGGGGCAGAGAGTTCCACTGTTGAATGGCTCTCACAGTCAGGAAGTTCTTCCTCATGTTCAGATGGAATCTTCTCTCTTGTAGTTTGAAGCCATTATTCCGCGTCCTAGTCTCCAAGGAAGCAGAAAACAAGCTTGCTCCCTCCTCCCTGTGGCTCCCTCTCACATATTTATACATGGCTATCATGTCTCCTCTCAGCCTTCTCTTCTTCAGGCTAAACATGCCCAGCTCCTTAAGCCGCTCCTCATAGGGCTTGTTCTCCAGACTCTTGATCATTTGAGTCGCCCTCTTCCTCTGGACACATTCCAGCTTGTCAATATCTCTCTTGAATTGTGGTGCCCAGAATTGGACACAATATTCCAGGTGTGGTCTAACCAAAGCAGAATAGAGCATGGGGAGCATGACTTCCCTAGATCTAGACACTATGCTCCTCTTGATGCAGGCCAAAATCCCATTGGCTTTTTTTGCCGCCACATCACATTGTTGGCTCATGTTTAACTTGTTGTCCACGAGGACTCCAAGATCTTTTTCACACGTACTGCTCTCGAGCCAGGCATCCCCCATTCTGTATCTTTGCATTTCGTTTTTCCTGCCAAAGTGGAGTATCTTGCATTTGTCCCTGTTGAACTTCATTTTGTTAGTTTTGGCCATTCATCTCTCTAATCTGTCAAGATCGTTTTGAATTCTGCTCCTGTCCTCTGGAATCTTGGCTCTCCCTCCCAATTTGGTGTTGTCTGCAAACTTGATGATCGTGCCTTCTAGCCCTTCATCTAAGTCATTAATCAAGATGTTGAACAGGACCGGGCCCAGGAGAGAATGCTTCTGAAACATGGTCATACAGCCCGGAAAACTCACAGCAACCCATTCTACAAATTGGTTCCAGAAAGCAAGAAAAAGCTGAAAGTGCAGTAGGAAATGAAGGCGGGCTACAATGCATGAAGGTGAGGCAAGGAGTGTATTTACCTTGGAGCAAGGTGGCATGGTGATGTTCAGGTGGCAAAGAACATGCTGCAGCTCCTCGTATTTCATGGGCTTGCGCAGGAACGACAACGAGCCACTTGCTTCCCGACTGCTGTCTCGTACCTGTCCCAAAAAAAGCCAGAAGGGGAAAGGTGGCAGCGGTGATATTATAGGCAAGTCTCACCTCATCACAACACAGCTTAGTCTCTTCTACTGTGCAACAACAACAACAACAACAACAACAACAACAACAACAATAATAATAATAATACATCACGCAGTCTTAGATGCTTGGGAAGTGTGATACTAAATCCAGCATATATCTCTCATTTGCTGTGACATACTGCACTTTTGTGTCAGTAAAATTATTATTATTATTATTATTATTATTATTATTATTATTATTATAGATGTGCTCACTGGGTTGTTGTAGGTTTTTTTGGGCTATATGGCCATGGTCTAGAGGCATTCTCTCCTGACGTTTCGCCTGCATCTATGGCAAGCATCCTCAGAGGTAGTGAGGTCTGTTGGAACTAGGAAAATTG
Organism: Anolis sagrei ordinatus; assembly: GCF_025583915.1. Classification (NCBI taxonomy): domain Eukaryota; kingdom Metazoa; phylum Chordata; class Lepidosauria; order Squamata; family Anolidae; genus Anolis; species Anolis sagrei. Next base: position 4,266,884 of record NW_026847882.1, read on the forward strand.
GTTTATATATCTGTGGAATGACCAGGGTGGGACAAAGGACTCTTGTCTGCTGGAGCTAGGTGTGAATGTTTCAACTGACCACCTTGATTAGCATACAATGGCCTGACTGTGCCTGGGGCAAACTTTTGTTGAGAGGTAATTAGATGTCCCTGCCTGCTTCCTCTCTGTTGTTGTGCTGTTGCAATTTTAGAGTTTTTTAATATAGCAGAGCACCTGATGAACCAACCTGGACCCAGCATATTATTTGAGAACACAGAAATGCTGTACCACTCTCACAACCACCATGTCAGACTACACAGAGAAGCCATTGAAATCCACAAGCATGTGGACAATTTCAACAGAAAGGAGGAAACCATGAAAATGAACAAAATCTGGCTACCAGTATTAAAAAAAACCCTCTAAAATTGCAACAGCACAACAACAGAGAGGAAGCAGGCAGGGACATCTAATTACCTCTCAACAAAAGTTTGCCCCAGGCACAGTCAGCCCATAAATGCTAATCAAGGTGGTCAGTTGAAACATTCACACCTAGCTCCAGCAGACAAACGTCCTAGCTCCCACAGACAAGAGTCCTTTGTCCCACCCTGGTCATTCCACAGATATATAAACCCTTTGCCTAGTTCCAACAGACCTCACTACCTCTAAGGATGCTGGCCATAGATGCAGGTGAAACGTCAAGAGAGAATGCCTCTAGACCATGGCCATATAGCCCTAAAACCTATAACAACCAAGTGACTCTGGCCATGGAAGCCTTCGACAATACATAATCACATTCTCAGCTGCTGCAAGAAGATTGCGCAAACAAACTATAAGCAGAGGCTTGCCCACTCCTACAGTAGCCAATAGAATTGGGGACAAGGGTCAGATGGGACTTGTACCGGAGCAAATGATACTCCTTCCTTCTGCACTTGAGTCATATAGCTCCAGGCCAAACCAGTAGGGAGTAGTGAAGGGCCTTTGTTGCTTTGACCCCAAAGCCTTGCCTTGACCCCCAGTTGCTCACCTTAACTGGGATGATGAGGCGGTTCTCATGGAATGACTGGAACAGGAAGCTGCGCTGCTGGGCGGCCTTCTTGATCGGCACCAGATTCCCAGACAGCTCCGTATGGAGCGGCATCCCTTCCACCACCTGGAGAAGCAGACCATACGTTCGCTAAGGAAGACGTTCCTTAAAAATGTACGTTTCAACTTGCACGCGTGAAAACAAATCAATAAATGGCCACTGTAAATAACACAATGCCGCAAGACTCCTGCATCACTGCAGGATACATTCACAGTTGGACAACAGTTGTCCGGTCCTTGCATAGTTCCACAGAATTGCACTGGAGTGATCTCCTCTTTAGGAATAGGTTATTCCTAAAGCAAGTTTTAGATGCATCACAACAACCTGCAAAAACTCCTTTGCCTGGGTGCTGAAGCGTGTCAGAATACACGCAAGCACATATATGAAAGTTAATAACATCCCTAGTACACCACTTTGGACATTCTTTGGAATTCCAATTATAAGATGTCTTTCTTGGCCAAGGCATATAAGAAATGGGTTGTTGTAGGTTTTTTCAGGCTATATGGCCATGGTCTAGAGCAGTGGTTCTCAACTTTCCTAATGCCGCGACCCCTTAATACCGTTCCTCATGGGGTGGTGACCCCCAACCATCACATTATTTTCATTGCTACTTCATAATTGTAATTTTGCTACTGTTATGAATCGTAATGTAAATATCTGATATGAGGGATGTATTCTTATTCACTGGACCAAATTTGGCACAAATACCCAATATGCCCTAATTTGAATACTGGTGGGGTTGGGATGGGATTTTGTCATTTGGGAGTTGTAGTTGCTGGGATTTATAGTTCACCTACATTCAAAGAGCATTCTGAACTATACCAAGGATGGAACTGGACCAAATTGGACCAAATTGGGCACACAGAACTCCTATGACCAACGGAAAATACTGGAAGGGTTTGATGGGCATTGACCTTGAGTTTGGGAGTTGTAATTTGCCTACACCCAGAGAGCACTGTGGATTCAAACAATGATGGATCTGGATCAAACTTGGCACCAATATTCAATATGCCCAAATGTGAACACTGGTGGAGTTTGGGGGAAATAGACCTTGACATTTGGGAGTTGTAGTTGCTGGGATTTATAGTTCACCTACAACCAAAGAGTATTCAGAAGCCCACCAACGATAGAATTAGGCCAAACTTCCCACACAGAACCCCCATGACCAACAAAAAATACTGTCTGTGATGGTCTTTGGCGACCCCTCTTACACCCCCTCGCGACCCCTCCAGGGGTCCCGACCCACAGGTTAGTTTGATAACTTTGGTGCCTAGAGAAAGGAAACTCGTAGAGCAGTGTTTCTCAACCTGGGGGTCGGGACCCCTGGGGGGGTCGTGAGGGGGTTTCAGAGGGGTCACCAAAGACAATCAGAAAACACAGTATTTTCTATTGGTCATGGGGATTCTGTGTGGGAAGTTTGGCCCAATTCTATCATTGGTGGGGTTCAGAATGCTCTTTGATTGTAGGTTAACTATAAATGACAGCAACTACAACTGTAAATCCCAGCAACTACAACTCCCAAATGCCAAGGTCCACCAGTGTCCACATTTGGGCATATTGAGTATTTGCGCATATTTTGGTCCAGATCCATCATTGCTCTCTGGATGTAGGTGAACTACATATCCAAAACTCAAGGTCAGTGCCCACCAAACCCTTCCAGTGTTTTCTGTCGGTCATGGGAGTTCTGTGTGCCAAGTCTGGTTCAATTCCATCATTGGTGGAGTTCAAAATGCCTTTTGATTATAGATGAACTATAAATCCCAGCAACTACAACTCCCAAATGTCAAGGTCTATTTTCCCCAAACTCCACCAGTGTCCACATTTGGGCATATGGAGTATCCATGCCAAGTTAGTCCAGATCCATCACTGTTTGAGTCCACAGTGCTCTCTGGATGTAGGTGAACTACAACTCCCAAACTCAAAGTCAATGCACAACAAACCTTTCCAGTATTCTCTGTACGTCGTAGGAGTTCTGTGTGCCAAGCTTGGCTTGATTCTTTTGTTGGTGGAGTTCAGAATGCTCTTTGATTATAGGTTAACTATAAATCCCAGCAACTACAACTCCCAAATGACAAAATGAACCCCCCCCCCCCCGCCAACCCCACCAGTTTTCAAATTTGGGGATATTGGCTATTTGTGCCAAATTTGGTCCAGTGAATGAGAATACATCCTGCATCTCAGATATTTACATTACAATTCATAACAGGAGCAAAATTACAGTTACGAAGTACCAATGGAAATAATATGATGGTTGGGGGTCACCAACACATGAGGAACGGCATTAAGGGGTCACGGCATTAGGAAGGTTGAGAACCACTGATCTATGGCAAGCATCCTCAGAGGTAGTGAGGTCTGTTGGAACTAGGAAAAAGGGGTCAGTTGAAACATTCACACCTAGCTCCAGCAGACAAGAGTCCTTTGTTCCACCCTGGTCATTCCACAGATATATAAACCTTTTCCCTAGTTCCAACAGACCTCACAACCTCTGAGGATGTTTGCCATAGATGCAGGCGAAACGTCAGGAGAGAATGCCTCTAGAACATGGCCATATAGCCCGAAAAAACTACAACAACCCAGTGATTCCGGCCATGAAAGCCTTCGACAATACCTATAAGAAATGTTGACAACAAAGGCAATGTGTTTCCTGCTCTGTGAGAGGAATGGGGAGAAGGTCCGGAGACATTGCTGGACCATGGACTAGTGACCATGTCAGTGAGGAAGATAGTCTCTGAGCATTCAAGGCTGGGACACGGTGCTTCTAGACCACACATGTCAAACTCAAGGCCTGTGGACCGAATCTGTCCCCCCACAATATGTTTTGTGGCCTTCCAGATGCTGGTAAGGTAAAGGAAAAAGTTTCCCTTGACACTGAATCTAGTTGTGTCTGACTCTGCGGTGTGGTGCTCATCTCCATTTCTAAGCCGAAGAGCCGGCGCTGTCCATAGACACCTCCAAGGTCATGTTGCCACTGGCATGACTGCATGGAGCGCCCTTATCTTCCTGCCGGAGCGGTACCTATTGAACTACTCACATTTGCATGTTTTTGAACTGCTAGATTGGCAGAAGCTGGGGCTAATAGCGGGAGCTCACCCCGCAACCCGGATTTGAACCACCAACCTATCAGTCAGCAAGTTCAGCAGCACGGCAGTTTAACCCGCTGCGCTACTGGGGGTTAAACATTATTTTATGTACAGTATTTCTATTCCGCCCTTCTCGGCCCACAGGGGACTCAGGGCGGATTACAATGTGCACATACATGGCAAACATTCAATGCCATAGACACACAACACATATAGACAGACAGTCAGAGGCTATTTAACGTTCCAATTTTCTGGCCACTAGGGGAGCTGTCGCTTTATCATCCATCTGCGACATTGATGAAGTACTTTCTGCACTCCCTGCATGCTTTTGCTGGATATTTTTTATGGCCTTGTAAATGTGTTAAATTAGCCTCCCCACACATAGGTGGTACCTAAATTTCCTACTTGACAGATGCAACTGTCTTTCAGGTTGCAAAGGTCGACAATAAGCTATACAAATTGGCTGGAAGCTCACTCCGACCCGGGCTGGCTTCAAACTCATGAACTTTTGGTCAGTAGTGATCTTAATGCAGCCGACACCCGGACAGCTGTGCCACAATCCCACAGAGATGCCAGCTGTTGTCAAAATGAGGTTGTCAAGCCAATGATGCACTTGTGATTCTTATTATGTGCCCACAGTGCCACATAGGTTCAAATTGGGTTCAACTAAGCCCTGGCACAGGTCCTCAATACCGTCTCATTTTGGCAACAAACCAAGATCAGACCCGGCAGTTAGTATTTGGGTGAGAGACCGCCAAGAAAGACCAGATCCGGATAGACCAGGCATGGGCAAACTTGGGCCCTCCTTCCAGGCATTTTGGACTTCCACAATTCCTAACAGCCTAAAATGAGCCTCTCCACACATAGGTGGTACCTAAATTTCCTACTTGACAGATGCAACTCAACCCAATCTTACTACAGCTGCATTGGTTACCAATTGAGCACCAGATCACTTTCAAAGTGATGGTACTCACCTTTAAGGCCTTGTATGGTCTGGGGCCGATGTACCTGAGGGACCGCCTCACCCCCTACCAACCCCAGAGATCCCTCCGTTCTGAGGACCAAGATCTATTGGAAGTCCCCAGTGTCAAGACCTTGCGTCTAACAGCAACCAGACGCAGAGCCTTCACAGCAGTGGCACCATCACTCTGGAATACTCTGCCACCTGAAGTCCATGCCTTGCGGGACTTACCAGCTTTCCGCAGGGCATGTAAGACATACCTGTTTCCACAGGCTTTTAATGTTTGATATTATTGTTTTTAAATTGTTTTAAAATTGCTTTTAAATTTTGTTAGATTTTGGCTATTCTTGTGAGCCGCTCCGAGCCCCAGGGGAGTGGCGGCATATAAGTTCAAATAATAAATAAATAAATAAAACTGTCTTTCGGGTTGCAAAGGTCGACAACAAGCTACACAAATTGGCCGGAAGCTCACTCCGACCTGGGCTGGCTTCGAACTCATGACCTTTTGGTCAGAAGTGATCTTAATGCAGCTGACTCCCTGCCAGCTGTGCACACAATCAAGGTAAACATACATACATGCAATCACGCCTTCTTTCCCCCTTTCCCTGCTCTATCCTTCCATTCAGCACCTCTGTTTCTCGCGACCCCCCCAGAATCGGACACAACTAGACTTAATGTTAAAGGGAAACCTTTACCTTTACCCATGTTTACCTTGATCTGACTCTGGTCGACTGTAAAACCCATGGTGCATAATAGTCTAATGCTGCCCTCTGCTCTTTCCCGGCATCCACCCCTTCGTGTTTGCTGCAGATTAAGCTGCTGCATTTCGGTCCCCTCGTTTCTAATTTCCAATTGGAAAACTATACTGGAAACTGGGTTGTTGTAGGTTTTTCCGGGCTATATGGCCATGTTCTGGAGGCAATTTTTCTCCTGAAAGGTAGACGTTTCGTACTACCTCTGAGGATGCTTGCCACAGATGCAGGCGAAACGTCAGGAGAAAAATTGCCTCCCGAACATGGCCATATAGCCCGGAAAAACCTACAACCACCCAGTGATTCCGGCCATGAAAGCCTTCGACTATACTGGAAACATTTGCCTCAACAGAGCGAGACAGGGTTGCCAGGGGAGGTACCTCAATGTCCCGGCTTCGTGCCACTTCGGTGAAGTTCTCGTGCTGCTCCAGGGTCTTGTCCACCTTGTCGTCCGTCATGCAGTAGCAGCGCAGGCGGCCTTCCCGCCCGTCGTTCATCTTTGCAAACACCACGAATTTGGCCATGTAGGGCACGGCGGCCAGGTCTTTGTACAGCAGGGTGGCAAAATGGACGGCTTCGGCTGTCCGCGGGCAATCCGCCAGCCAGAACCTGGGCAGCGGGGAAAAGCATACGTAAGGGCAGCTT